>CM064577.1:3624966-3728233 GCA_032716605.1 Paralithodes platypus
TATTACTATTGACGTAACGTATTACAATTGACGAAAGTATTACTATTGACGAAATATTACTATTGACGAAATATTACTATTGTCGGAAGTATTACTATTGACGAAAGTATTACTATTGACGAAATATTACTATTGACGGAAGTATTACTATTGACGAAAAATTACTATTGACGAAAGTATTACTATTGACGAAAATATTACTATTGACGAAACAATCACTATTGACGAAATATTACTATTGACGAAATATTATTATTGACGAAAGTATTACTATTGACGAAAGTTTAACTATTGACGAAATATTACTATTGACGAAAGTTTAACTATTGACGAAATATTACTATTGACGAAAGTATTACTATTGACGGAAAGTATTACTATTTGACGAAGTATTACTATTGACCGAAATATTACTATTGACGGAAATATTACTATTGACGAAAGTATTACTATTGACGGAAGTATTACTATTGACGAAATATTACTATTGACGGAAATATTACTATTGACGAAATATTACTATTGACGAAATATTACTATTGACTGAAATATTACTATTGACGAAATATTACTATTGACGGAAGTATTACTATTGACGGAAGTATTACTATTGACGAAGTATTACTATTGACGAAATATTACTATTGACGGAAGTATTACTATTGACGAAATATTACTATTGACGAAAGTATTACTATTGACGAAAGTATTACTATTGACGAAAGTATTACTATTGACGGAAATATTACTATTGACGAAAGTATTACTATTGACGGAATATTACTATTGACGAAAGTATTACTATTGACGGAAGTATTACTATTGACGGAAATATTACTATTGACGAAAGTATTACTATTGACGGAAATATTACTATTGACGGAAATATTACTATTGACGAAATATTACTATTGACGAAATATTACTATTGACGGAAGTATTACTATTGACGAAAGTATTACTATTGACGGAAGTATTACTATTGACGGAAGTATTACTATTGACGGAAATATTACTATTGACGAAAGTATTACTATTGACGAAAGTATTACTATTGACGGAAATATTACTATTGACGAAGTATTACTATTGACGAAATATTACTATTGACGGAAATATTACTATTGACGAAATATTACTATTGACGGAAATATTACTATTGACGAAAGTATTACTATTGACGAAATATTACTATTGACGGAAATATTACTATTGACGGAAATATTACTATTGACGGAAATATTACTATTGAAGAAAGTATTACTATTGACGAAAGTATTACTATTGACGGAATATTACTATTGACGGAATATTACTATTGACGGAAATATTACTATTGACGGAAGTATTACTATTGATGGAAATATTACTATTGAACGGAAATATTACTATTGACGAAAGTATTACTATTGACGAAAGTATTACTATTGACGGAATATTACTATTGACGAAGTGTTACTATTGACGAAGTATTACTATTGACGGAAATATTACTATTGACGAAAGTATTACTATTGACGGAAATATTACTATTGACGAAGTATTACTATTGACGAAATATTACTATTGACGAAATATTACTATTGACGGAAGTATTACTATTGACGGAAGTATTACTATTGACGGAAGTATTACTATTGACGAAATATTACTATTGACGGAAATATTACTATTGACGAAATATTACTATTGACGGAAGTATTACTATTGACGAAATATTACTATTGACGAAAGTATTACTATTGACGAAATATTACTATTGATGAAATATTACTATTGACGGAAGTATTACTATTGACGGAAATATTACTATTGACGAAAGTATTACTATTGACGAAAGTATTACTATTGACGAAATATTACTATTGACGAAATATTACTATTGACGGAAATATTACTATTGACGAAAGTATTACTATTGACGAAATATTACTATTGACGAAATATTACTATTGACGGAAATATTACTATTGACGAAATATTACTATTGACGAAAGTATTACTATTGACGAAAGTATTACTATTGACGAAAGTATTACTATTGACGAAATATTACTATTGACGAAATATTACTATTGACGAAAGTATTACTATTGACGGAAATATTACTATTGACGAAATATTACTATTGACGAAATATTACTATTGACGGAAATATTACTATTGACGAAAGTATTACTATTGACGGAAATATTACTATTGACGAAAGTATTACTATTGACGAAATATTACTATTGACGGAAATATTACTATTGACGAAAGTATTACTATTGACGGAAGTATTACTATTGACGGAAATATTACTATTGACGAAAGTATTACTATTGACGGAATATTACTATTGACGGAAATATTACTATTGACGAAAGTATTACTATTGACGGAATATTACTATTGACGGAAATATTACTATTGACGAAAGTATTACTATTGACGAAAGTATTACTATTGACGAAAGTATTACTATTGACGAAAGTATTACTATTGACGGAAGTATTACTATTGACGAAATATTACTATTGACGGAAGTATTACTATTGACGAAATATTACTATTGACGGAAATATTACTATTGACGGAATATTACTATTGACGAAATATTACTATTGACGGAAATATTACTATTGACGAAAGTATTACTATTGACGGAATATTACTATTGACGGAAGTATTACTATTGACGGAAGTATTACTATTGACGAAATATTACTATTGACGAAAGTATTACTATTGACGGAAGTATTACTATTGACGAAAGTATTACTATTGACGAAAGTATTACTATTGACGGAATATTACTATTGACGGAAAGTATTACTATTGACGAAAGTATTACTATTGACGAAATATTACTATTGACGGAAGTATTACTATTGAGGAAAGTATTACTATTGAGGAAAGTATTACTATTGACGAAATATTACTATTGACGGAAATATTACTATTGACGGAAATATTACTATTGACGAAAGTATTACTATTGACGGAATATTACTATTGACGAAAGTATTACTATTGACGAAATATTACTATTGACGAAAGTATTACTATTGACGAAATATTACTATTGACGAAATATTACTATTGACGAAAGTATTACTATTGACGGAAATATTACTATTGACGAAAGTATTACTATTGACGGAATATTACTATTGACGGAAATATTACTATTGACGAAAGTATTACTATTGACGGAATATTACTATTGACGAAAGTATTACTATTGACGGAAATATTACTATTGACGAAAGTATTACTATTGACGAAAGTATTACTATTGACGAAAGTATTACTATTGACGGAAATATTACTATTGACGGAAATATTACTATTGACGGAAATATTACTATTGACGAAAGTATTACTATTGACGGAAATATTACTATTGACGAAAGTATTACTATTGACGGAAATATTACTATTGACGGAAATATTACTATTGACGGAAATATTACTATTGACGAAAGTATTACTATTGACGAAAGTATTACTATTGACGAAAGTATTACTATTGACGGAAATATTACTATTGACGAAAGTATTACTATTGACGAAAGTATTACTATTGACGAAAGTATTACTATTGACGAAAGTATTACTATTGACGGAATATTACTATTGACGAAAGTATTACTATTGATGGAAGTATTACTATTGACGGAAATATTACTATTGACGGAATATTACTATTGACGGAATATTACTATTGACGAAAGTATTACTATTGATGGAAGTATTACTATTGACGGAAATATTACTATTGACGAAATATTACTATTGAGGAAAGTATTACTATTGACGGAAAGTATTACTATTGACGAAAGTATTACTATTGACGAAATATTACTATTGACGGAAGTATTACTATTGACGAAAGTATTACTATTGGCGAAAGTATTACTATTGACGGAAATATTACTATTGACGGAAGTATTACTATTGACGAAAGTATTACTATTGACGAAATATTACTATTGACGGAAATATTACTATTGACGAAAGTATTACTATTGACGAAAGTATTACTATTGACGAAAGTATTACTATTGACGGAAATATTACTATTGACGGAAATATTACTATTGACGGAAATATTACTATTGACGGAAATATTACTATTGACGAAAGTATTACTATTGACGGAAATATTACTATTGACGGAAAGTATTACTATTGACGAAAGTATTACTATTGACGAAATATTACTATTGACGAAAGTATTACTATTGACGAAAGTATTACTATTGACGAAAGTATTACTATTGACGAAAGTATTACTATTGACGGAATATTACTATTGACGAAAGTATTACTATTGACGAAAGTATTACTATTGACGGAAATATTACTATTGACGGAATATTACTATTGACGAAAGTATTACTATTGACGGAATATTACTATTGACGGAATATTACTATTGACGGAAATATTACTATTGACGGAATATTACTATTGACGAAATATTACTATTGACGAAAGTATTACTATTGACGAAAGTATTACTATTGACGGAATATTACTATTGACGGAAATATTACTATTGACGAAATATTACTATTGACGGAAATATTACTATTGACGGAAATATTACTATTGACGAAAGTATTACTATTGACGAAAGTATTACTATTGACGGAAGTATTACTATTGACGAAAGTATTACTATTGACGAAATATTACTATTGACGGAAATATTACTATTGACGGAAATATTACTATTGACGGAAATATTACTATTGACGGAAATATTACTATTGACGAAAGTATTACTATTGACGGAAGTATTACTATTGACGAAAGTATTACTATTGACGGAAGTATTACTATTGACGAAAGTATTACTATTGACGAAAGTATTACTATTGACGAAATATTACTATTGACGGAAATATTACTATTGACGGAATATTACTATTGACGAAATATTACTATTGACGAAAGTATTACTATTGACGGAAATATTACTATTGACGAAATATTACTATTGACGAAAGTATTACTATTGACGGAAATATTACTATTGACGGAAATATTACTATTGACGGAATATTACTATTGACGGAAATATTACTATTGACGGAAATATTACTATTGACGGAAATATTACTATTGACGAAAGTATTACTATTGACGAAAGTATTACTATTGACGGAAGTATTACTATTGACGGAAATATTACTATTGACGAAAGTATTACTATTGACGGAAATATTACTATTGACGGAAATATTACTATTGACGGAAAGTATTACTATTGACGGAAATATTACTATTGACGGAAGTATTACTATTGACGAAATATTACTATTGACGGAAGTATTACTATTGACGAAAGTATTACTATTGACGGAAGTATTACTATTGACGGAAGTATTACTATTGACGGAAGTATTACTATTGACGGAAATATTACTATTGACGAAAGTATTACTATTGACGAAAGTATTACTATTGACGAAAGTATTACTATTGACGAAAGTATTACTATTGACGGAAATATTACTATTGACGGAATATTACTATTGACGGAATATTACTATTGACGGAATATTACTATAGACGAAAGTATTACTATTGACGAAAGTATTACTATTGACGGAAATATTACTATTGACGAAAGTATTACTATTGACGGAAATATTACTATTGACGGAAATATTACTATTGACGAAAGTATTACTATTGACGGAATATTACTATTGACGGAAGTATTACTATTGACGGAAATATTACTATTGACGAAAGTATTACTATTGACGAAAGTATTACTATTGACGAAAGTATTACTATTGACGGAAGTATTACTATTGACGGAAGTATTACTATTGACGAAAGTATTACTATTGACGAAAGTATTACTATTGACGAAAGTATTACTATTGACGAAAGTATTACTATTGACGGAAATATTACTATTGACGGAAATATTACTATTGACGGAAATATTACTATTGACGGAAATATTACTATTGACGAAAGTATTACTATTGACGAAAGTATTACTATTGACGAAAGTATTACTATTGACGGAAAGTATTACTATTGACGAAAGTATTACTATTGACGAAAGTATTACTATTGACGAAAGTATTACTATTGACGAAAGTATTACTATTGACGGAAATATTACTATTGGACGGAAGTATTACTATTGACGGAAATATTACTATTGACGGAAATATTACTATTGACGGAATATTACTATTGACGAAATATTACTATTGACGGAATATTACTATTGACGAAATATTACTATTGACGGAAATATTACTATTGACGGAAATATTACTATTGACGGAAATATTACTATTGACGAAAGTATTACTATTGACGAAAGTATTACTATTGACGAAAGTATTACTATTGACGGAATATTACTATTGACGGAAATATTACTATTGACGGAAATATTACTATTGACGAAAGTATTACTATTGACGAAAGTATTACTATTGACGAAAGTATTACTATTGACGAAAGTATTACTATTGACGGAAATATTACTATTGACGGAATATTACTATTGACGGAAATATTACTATTGACGGAATATTACTATTGACGGAAATATTACTATTGATGGAAGTATTACTATTGACGGAAATATTACTATTGACGGAAGTATTACTATTGACGGAAATATTACTATTGACGAAAGTATTACTATTGACGGAAGTATTACTATTGACGGAAATATTACTATTGACGAAAGTATTACTATTGACGGAAGTATTACTATTGACGAAAGTATTACTATTGACGAAAGTATTACTATTGACGGAAATATTACTATTGACGGAATATTACTATTGACGAAAGTATTACTATTGACGAAAGTATTACTATTGACGGAAAGTATTACTATTGACGGAATATTACTATTGACGGAAATATTACTATTGACGGAAATATTACTATTGACGGAATATTACTATTGACGAAAGTATTACTATTGACGAAAGTATTACTATTGACGAAATATTACTATTGACGAAAGTATTACTATTGACGAAAGTATTACTATTGACGGAAATATTACTATTGACGGAAGTATTACTATTGACGGAAGTATTACTATTGACGAAAGTATTACTATTGACGAATATTACTATTGACGAAAGTATTACTATTGACGAAATATTACTATTGACGAAAGTATTACTATTGACGGAAGTATTACTATTGACGGAATATTACTATTGACGGAAATATTACTATTGACGAAATATTACTATTGACGAAAGTATTACTATTGACGGAAGTATTACTATTGACGAAAGTATTACTATTGACGAAAGTATTACTATTGACGGAAATATTACTATTGACGGAATATTACTATTGACGAAAGTATTACTATTGACGGAAATATTACTATTGACGAAAGTATTACTATTGACGAAAGTATTACTATTGACGAAATATTACTATTGACGAAAGTATTACTATTGACGGAAATATTACTATTGACGAAAGTATTACTATTGACGAAAGTATTACTATTGACGGAAATATTACTATTGACGGAAATATTACTATTGACGGAAATATTACTATTGACGGAAGTATTACTATTGACGGAAATATTACTATTGACGAAAGTATTACTATTGACGAAAGTATTACTATTGACGGAAGTATTACTATTGACGAAAGTATTACTATTGACGAAAGTATTACTATTGACGAAAATATTACTATTGACGAAAGTATTACTATTGACGAAATATTACTATTGACGGAAATATTACTATTGACGGAAATATTACTATTGACGAAAGTATTACTATTGACGAAAGTATTACTATTGACGAAAGTATTACTATTGAGGAAAGTATTACTATTGACGAAATATTACTATTGACGAAAGTATTACTATTGACGAAAGTATTACTATTGACGAAAGTATTACTATTGACGGAAGTATTACTATTGACGGAAATATTACTATTGACGAAAGTATTACTATTGACGAAAGTATTACTATTGACGGAAATATTACTATTGACGGAAATATTACTATTGACGGAAGTATTACTATTGACGAAATATTACTATTGACGAAATATTACTATTGACGAAATATTACTATTGACGAAATATTATTATTGACGAAATATTACTATTGACAGGAGTATTACTATTGACGAAAGTATTACTATTGACGGAAATATTACTATTGACGAAATATTATTATTGACGAAAGTATTACTATTGACGGAAATATTACTATTGACGAAAGTATTACTATTGACGAAAGTATTACTATTGACGGAAAGTATTACTATTGACGAAAGTATTACTATTGACGAAAGTATTACTATTGACGGAAATATTACTATTGAGGAAAGTATTACTATTGACGGAAGTATTACTATTGACGGAAATATTACTATTGAGGAAAGTATTACTATTGACGGAAGTATTACTATTGACGGAAGTATTACTATTGACGGAAATATTACTATTGACGGAAGTATTACTATTGACGAAAGTATTACTATTGACGGAAATATTACTATTGACGAAAGTATTACTATTGACGGAATATTACTATTGACGAAAGTATTACTATTGACGAAAGTATTACTATTGACGGAAATATTACTATTGACGGAATATTACTATTGACGAAAGTATTACTATTGACGGAATATTACTATTGACGGAAATATTACTATTGACGAAATATTACTATTGACGGAAATATTACTATTGACGGAAATATTACTATTGACGAAATATTACTATTGACGAAAGTATTACTATTGACGAAAGTATTACTATTGACGAAAGTATTACTATTGACGAAAGTATTACTATTGACGAAAGTATTACTATTGACGGAAATATTACTATTGACGAAAGTATTACTATTGACGAAATATTACTATTGACGGAAATATTACTATTGACGGAAATATTACTATTGACGAAAGTATTACTATTGACGGAAATATTACTATTGACGAAAGTATTACTATTGACGGAATATTACTATTGACGGAATATTACTATTGACGAAATATTACTATTGACGGAAATATTACTATTGACGAAAGTATTACTATTGACGGAAATATTACTATTGACGAAAGTATTACTATTGACGAAAGTATTACTATTGACGGAAATATTACTATTGACGAAAGTATTACTATTGACGAAAGTATTACTATTGACGGAATATTACTATTGACGAAAGTATTACTATTGACGAAAGTATTACTATTGACGGAAATATTACTATTGACGAAATATTACTATTGATGGAATATTACTATTGACGAAAGTATTACTATTGACGAAATATTACTATTGACGGAAATATTACTATTGACGAAATATTACTATTGACGGAAATATTACTATTGACGAAAGTATTACTATTGACAAAAGTATTACTATTGACGAAAGTATTACTATTGACGAAAGTATTACTATTGACGGAAGTATTACTATTGACGAAAGTATTACTATTGACGAAATATTACTATTGACGGAAATATTACTATTGACGGAAATATTACTATTGACGGAAATATTACTATTGACGGAAGTATTATTACTATGACGGACGTATTTACTATTGACGGAAATATTACTATTGACGAAAGTATTACTATTGACGGAAAGTATTACTATTGACGGAAACGTATTACTATTGACGAATAGTATTACTATTGACGAAAGTATTACTATTGACGGAAAGTATACTATTGACGAAACATATTACTATTGACGCGGAAAACATATTACTATTGACTGGAAAGTATCCTATTGACGGAAGTATTACTATTGACGGAAAGTATTACTATTTGACGAAAAATATTACTATTGACGCGAAAGTATTAAATATTGACGGAAGTATTACTATTGACGAAAAGTAGTTACTATTGACGGAAAAGTATTACTATTGACGGAAACGTATTGACTATTGACGAAAGCTTACTATTGACGAAAAGTATTACTATTGACGAAACTAGTGACTATTGACGGGAAATATTACTATTGACGGAGAATATTACTATTGACGGAAATATTACTATTGAACGAATATTACTATGGACGGGAAAATTACTATTGACGGAAATATTACTATTGACGGAATATTACTTTCTATTGACGGATATACTATGACGGAATATACTATTGACGGAAGTATTACTATTGACGAAAGTATTAACTATTGGACGAAATATTACTATTGACGAAAGTATTACTATTGAACGAAATATTACTATTGACGGAAATATTACTATTGACGGACATATTACTATTGACGGGAACTATTACTATTGACGGAAATATTACTATTGACGGAACATAGATGAGACCACACACTGTCAGACGGAAGAGTTACTTCTCTAATTGACGCGTGTGTAGGTGTATTACTATTGACGGAAGTATTTACTATTGGGACAGGAACTATTACTATTGACGGAAATATTACTATTGACGCGGAAAAATATTACTATTGACGGAAGCGAATATTTATATAGACGGAAATATTACTATTGACGGAAATCTTACTATTTGACGGAAATATTACTATGACGGAAATATTACTATTGAGGAAATATTACTATTGACGGAAGGATTTACTATTGAGGGATAGTATTATTATTGACGGAAATATTACTATGACGGAAATATTACTATTGACGGGAAGTATTACTATTGACGGAAATATTACTATGGACGGAAAGTATTATTATTGACGGAAGTATACTAATTGACGGAAATATTACTATTGACGAAAGTTTATATTGCACGGAAGTATTACTAGTGACGGAAATATTACTATTGACGAAAGTATTACTATTGACGAAAGTATTACTATTGACGAAAGTATTACTATTGACGAAAAGTTTACTATTGACGAAGGAATTACTATTGACGAAAGTATTACCTATTGACGAAAAGTATTACTAGTGACGAAAAGTATTACTATGACGGAATATTACTTATTGACGGAAATATTACAATTGACGGAATCATACTATTGACTGAAATATTACAATTGACGGAAAAAAAACAATTGACGGAAATATTACTATTCACAAAAGTATTACTAATGACGTAAGTATTACTATTGACGAAAAGTACTTACTATTGACGGAAATATTAGTGCTATTGACGGAAATATTAGTATTGACGGAATATTACTATTGACGAAAGTATTACTATTGACGAAAGGGGTTTATTACTATTGACGAAAGTATTACTATTGACGACAAAAAGTTATTACTATTGACGGAAATATTACTATTGGACGGAAATATTACTACGACGAAAGTATTACTATTGAACGGGAAATATTACTATTGACAAAAGTATTAGTATTGACGGAAAGTATTGTAATATTGCCGGAATATTTACTATTGCCACGAAGTATTACTATGGCCGAAAATTTTACTATTGACGAACAGTATTTCACTATTGACGGAATATTACTATTGACGAAAGTATCACTATGGACCAAAATATTACTATGGACGAAAATATTACTATTGTCGAAAACATTACTATAGACGGACGTATTACTATTGACGAAATATTACTATTGACGAAAGTATTACTATCGACGGAAAATATTACTATTGACGGAAATATACTTATTGACGGAAAGTAATTATATTGACGGAAGTATTACTATTGACGGAAAGTATTGACTATGACGAAAGTATTACTATTGACGGAAACGTACTTACTATTGACGGAAAATATTACTATTGAACGTAAGTCATTACTATTGACGAAAGTATTACTATTGACGGAAAGTATGACTATGTGACGGAAATATTACTATTGACATAATTATATTACTATTGACGAAAGTTATTACTATGACGGAAAGTATTACTATTGGGGGGATATTACTAATGACAGAATATTACTATTGACGAAAAGATTACTATTGACAGAAATATTACTATTGACGAAAAGTATTACTATTGATGGAAAATATTTACTATTGACGAAAGTATTACTATTGACGGAATATTATGCTATTGACGGAATTATTACTATTGACCGAAAGTATTACTATTGACGGGGAAATATTACTATTGACGGAAATATTACTATTGACGGAAAATATACTATTGACGGAAAAAATTATTACTATTGACGGAAATATTACTATGGACGAAACTATTACTATTGACGGAATATATTACTATTGAACGGAACGTATTACTATTGACGGAAGTATACTATGACGGAATATTACTATGACGGAAATAATTACTATGGGGGGGGGGGGGGGGGGGGGGGGGACGGAAATCTTACTACTGACGGAAATATTACTATTGACGGGAATATTACTTATTGCACGGGAAATATTACTATTGACGGAAGTATTTCTATTGACGGAATTTTTACTATTGATGGAAATATTACTATTGACGGAAATATTAATATTGACGGAATATTACTATTGACGGATATATTACTATTGACGGAATATTACTATTGACGGTAGTATTACTATTGACGAAAGTATTACTATTGACGCGAATATGACTATGGACGAAAGTATTACTATTGACGGAAACTATTACTATTGACGGGAAATATTACTATTGACGGAAATATTACTATTGAACGGAAAATATACTATAGACGGAAATATTACTATGGACGGAAATCTTACTATTGACGGGAAGTCTTAATATTGACAGAATCTTACTATGACGGAAAATGATTACTATTTGACGGGACAATTATTACTATTGACGAAAATATTACTATAGACGGAAATATTACTATTGACGGGAAATATTACTAATGACGAGAAAATATTACTATTGACGGAAAATATTACTATTGACGGGAATATTACTATTGACGGAAGGATTACTATTGGACGGAATATTATTATTGACAGGGAAATCTTACTATTGACGGGAAAATATTACTATTGACGGGAATCTTTACTATTGGACGGAAATATTATATTGACGAAAGTATTATTATTGACGGAAGTATTACTCGTGACGGAAATATTACATATTACGAAAGTAATTACTATTGACGGAAGGATTTACTATTGACGGACATATTACTATTGACGAAAGAAGTATTACTATTGACGGAAAAGTATTACTATTGACGAAAGTATACTATTGACGAAACGTATTACTATTGACGAAAGATTACTATTTTTTTTTTTGACGAAAGTATTTACTATTGACGGAAAGTATTAACTATTGACGGAAAGTAATTTTTAACTTATTGACGGAAAGATTACTATTGGCCGGAATAATACTATTGACGGAAAGTATTACTATTGACGGAAATATTACTATTGACGGAAATATTACTATTAGGAAATATTACATTGGACGAAAGTATTACTATTGACGAAAGTATTTACTAATGACGAAAGTATTACTATTGACGAAAATATTACTTATTGACGGAAAATTACTATTGACGGAAAGTATTACTATTGACGGAAAGTATTACTATTGACGAAAGTATAATATTGACCGAATAATGACTATTGACGAAAGTATTACTATTGACGGAAAGTTTTAATATTGACGAAAGTATTACTATTGACGGAAAATATTACTATGACGAAAGTAATTATATTGACGGACATATTACTATTGACGAAATATTACTATTGACGAAAGTATTTACTATTGACGGAAGGATTACTATTGCTGCGAGTATTACTATTGGCGTAAGTAATACTATAGACGAAAATATTACTATTGAAGAAATATTACTATTGACGGAAATATTACTATTGACGAAAGTATTACTATTGACGGAATATTACTATTGACGGAAATATTACTATTGACGGAAATATTACTATTGACGAAAGTATTACTATTGACGAAAGTATTACTATTGACGGAAATATTACTATTGACGGAAATATTACTATTGACGGAAATATTACTATTGACGAAAGTATTACTATTGATGAAAATATTACTATTGACGGAAGTATTACTATTGACGGAAGTATTACTATTGACGGAAATATTACTATTGACGAAGATTACTATTGACGGAAATATTACTATTGACGAAAATATTACTATTGACGGAAAATATTACTATTGATGGAAATAATACTATTGACGGAATATTACTATTGACGGAAATATTACTATTGACGGAAATATTACTATTGACGGAAATATTACTATTGACGAAATATTACTATTGACGGAAATATTACTATTGACGGAAATATTACTATTGACGGAAATATTACTATTGACGGAAATATTACTATTGACGGAATATTTCTATTGACGAAAATATTACTATTGACGAAAGTATTACTATTGACGAAAGTATTACTATTGACGAAAGTATTACTATTGACGAAAGTATTACTATTGACGAAAGTATTACTATTGACGAAAGTATTACTATTGACGGAAATATTACTATTGACGGAATATTACTATTGATGAAAATATTACTATTGACGGAAGTATTACTATTGACGGAAATATTACTATTGACGGAAATATTACTATTGACGAAAGTATTACTATTGACGGAAATATTACTATTGACGGAATATTACTATTGACGGAATATTACTATTAACGGAATATTACTATTGACGAAAGTATTACTATTGACGGAAATATTACTATAGACGAAAGTATTACTATTGACGGAATATTACTATAGACGGGAATATTACTATAGACGGAAATATTACTATTGACGGAAATATTACTATTGACGGAATATTACTATTGAAGGAAATATTACTATTAACGGAAGTATTACTATTGACGGAAGTATTACTATTGACGGAAATATTACTATTGATGGAAATATTACTATTGACGAAAGTATAACTATTGACGGAAATATTACTATTGACGGAAATATTACTATTGACGGAATATTACTATTGACGGAATATTACTATTGACGGAATATTACTATTGACGAAAGTATTACTATTGACGAAAGTATTACTATTGACGGAGTATTACTATTGACGGAATATTACTATTGACGGAAATATTACTATTGACGGAATATTACTATTGACGGAAGTATTACTATTGAAGGAATATTACTATTGACGGAATATTACTATTGACGGAAATATTACTATTGACGGAAGTATTACTATTGACGGAAATATTACTATTGACGGAAGTATTACTATTGACGGAAGTATTACTATTGACGAAAGTATTACTATTGACGGAATATTACTATTGACGGAATATTACTATTGACGAAATAATTATTACTATTGACGAAAGTATTACTATTGCCAAAAAGTATTACTATTGACGGAAATAATACTATTGACGGAAATATTACTATTGACGAAAGTATTACTATTGACGAAAGTATTACTATTGACGGAAATATTACTATTGACGAAAGTATTACTATTGACGAAAGTATTACTATTGACGGAAATATTACTATTGACGGAAATATTACTATTGACGGAATATTACTATTAACGGAAGTATTACTATTGACGGGAATATTACTATTGACGAAAGTATTACTATTGACGGAAATATTACTATTGACGGAAATATTACTATTGACGAAAGTATTACTATTGACGAAATACTACTATTGACGGAAGTATTACTATTGACGGAAGTATTACTATTGACGGAATATTACTATTGACGAAAGTATTACTATTGACGAAATATTACTATTGACGAAATATTACTATTGACGAAAGTATTACTATTGACGGAAGTATTACTATTGACGAAAGTATTACTATTGACGAAAGTATTACTATTGACGAAAGTATTACTATTGCCGAAAGTATTACTATTGACGGAAATAATACTATTGACGGAAATATTACTATTGACGAAAGTATTACTATTGACGGAATATTACTATTGACGGAAATATTACTATTGACGGAAATATTACTATTGACGGAAATATTACTATTGACGAAAGTTTAACTATTGACGAAATATTACTATTGACGAAAGTTTAACTATTGACGAAATATTACTATTGACGAAAGTATAACTATTGACGAAAGTTTAACTATTGACGGAAATATTACTATTGACGAAATATTACTATTGACGGAAATATTACTATTGACGAAATATTACTGTTGAGGAAAGTATTACTATTGACGAAAGTTTAACTATTGACGAAAGTTTAACTATTGACGAAATATTACTATTGACGAAATATTACTATTGACAGAAATATTACTATTGACGAAAGTATTACTATTGACGGAAATATTACTATTGACGAAATATTACTATTGACGGAAGTATTACTATTGACGAAAGTATTACTATTGACGAAATATTACTATTGACGAAATATTACTATTGACGGAAATATTACTATTGACGGAATATTACTATTGACGGAATATTACTATTGACGGAAGTATTACTATTGACGGAAGTATTACTATTGACGAAAGTATTACTATTGACGAAAGTATTACTATTGACGAAAGTATTACTATTGACGGAAATATTACTATTGACGGAAGTATTACTATTGACGAAAGTATTACTATTGACGGAAATATTACTATTGACGGAAGTATTACTATTGACGGAAATATTACTATTGACGAAAGTATTACTATTGACGGAAGTATTACTATTGACGGAAAATTACTATTGACGAAAGTATTACTATTGACGGAAGTATTACTATTGACGAAAGTATTACTATTGACGAAAGTATTACTATTGACGAAAATATTACTATTGACGAAATATTACTATTGACGGAAATATTACTATTGACGGAAGTATTACTATTGACGAAATATTACTATTGACGGAAGTATTACTATTGACGGAAATATTACTATTGACGGAATATTACTATTGACGGAAATATTACTATTGACGAAAGTATTACTATTGACGAAAGTATTACTATTGACGAAAGTATTACTATTGACGGAAATATTACTATTGACGGAAATATTACTATTGACGGAAATATTACTATTGACGGAAAAATTACTATTGACGGAAATATTACTATTGACGGAAATATTACTATTGACGGAAATATTACTATTGACGGAAATATTACTATTGACGAAAGTATTACTATTGACGAAATATTACTATTGACGGAAATATTACTATTGACGGAAATATTACTATTGACGGAAATATTACTATTGACGGAATATTACTATTGACGGAAATATTACTATTGACGGAAATATTACTATTGACGGAAATATTACTATTGACGGAAGTATTACTATTGACGGAATATTACTATTGACGGAAGTATTACTATTGACGAAATATTACTATTGACGGAAATATTACTATTGACGGAAGTATTACTATTGACGAAAGTATTACTATTGACGGAAATATTACTATTGACGAAAGTATTACTATTGACGAAATATTACTATTGACGGAAGTATTACTATTGACGGAATATTACTATTGACGAAAGTATTACTATTGACGGAAATATTACTATTGACGGAAATATTACTATTGACGAAAGTATTACTATTGACGGAAGTATTACTATTGACGGAAATATTACTATTGACGAAAGTATTACTATTGACGAAAGTATTACTATTGACGGAAATATTACTATTGACGGAATATTACTATTGACGGAAATATTACTATTGACGGAATATTACTATTGACGGAATATTACTATTGACGGAAATATTACTATTGACGAAAGTATTACTATTGACGGAAGTATTACTATTGACGGAAATATTACTATTGACGAAAGTATTACTATTGACGGAAATATTACTATTGACGGAAATATTACTATTGACGGAAATATTACTATTGACGGAAATATTACTATTGACGGAAATATTACTATTGACGGAATATTACTATTGACGGAAATATTACTATTGACGGAAATATTACTATTGACGGAAGTATTACTATTGACGGAAATATTACTATTGACGGAAATATTACTATTGACGAAAGTATTACTATTGACGAAAGTATTACTATTGACGGAATATTACTATTGACGGAATATTACTATTGACGAAAGTATTACTATTGACGGAATATTACTATTGACGGAAGTATTACTATTGACGGAAGTATTACTATTGACGGAAATATTACTATTGACGGAATATTACTATTGACGAAATATTACTATTGACGAAATATTACTATTGACGGAAGTATTACTATTGACGGAAGTATTACTATTGACGAAAGTATTACTATTGACGAAAGTATTACTATTGACGAAAGTATTACTATTGACGGAAATATTACTATTGACGGAAGTATTACTATTGACGGAAATATTACTATTGACGGAATATTACTATTGACGGAAATATTACTATTGACGAAATATTACTATTGACGAAAGTATTACTATTGACGGAAATATTACTATTGACGAAAGTATTACTATTGACGGAAGTATTACTATTGACGAAAGTATTACTATTGACGAAAGTATTACTATTGACGGAAATATTACTATTGACGGAATATTACTATTGACGAAAGTATTACTATTGACGGAAATATTACTATTGACGAAAGTATTACTATTGACGAAAGTATTACTATTGACGGAAATATTACTATTGACGAAAGTATTACTATTGACGGAAGTATTACTATTGACGGAAATATTACTATTGACGAAATTACTATTGACGAAAGTATTACTATTGACGAAAGTATTACTATTGACGGAAATATTACTATTGACGGAAATATTACTATTGACGAAATATTACTATTGACGGAAATATTACTATTGACAAAATATTACTATTGACGAAAGTATTACTATTGACGGAAATATTACTATTGACGGAAATATTACTATTGACGGAAGTATTACTATTGACGGAATATTACTATTGACGAAAGTATTACTATTGACGAAAGTATTACTATTGACGGAAATATTACTATTGACGAAAGTATTACTATTGATGGAAGTATTACTATTGACGAAATATTACTATTGACGGAAATATTACTATTGACGGAAGTATTACTATTGACGAAAGTATTACTATTGACGGAAATATTACTATTGACGGAATATTACTATTGACGGAAATATTACTATTGACGAAAGTATTACTATTGACGGAAGTATTACTATTGACGGAAATATTACTATTGACGAAATATTACTATTGACGAAAGTACTATTGACGAAAGTATTACTATTGACGGAAATATTACTATTGACGGAAATATTACTATTGACGAAAGTATTACTATTGACGGAATATTACTATTGACGGAAATATTACTATTGACGAAAGTATTACTATTGACGAAAGTATTACTATTGACGAAAGTATTACTATTGACGAAATATTACTATTGACGAAATATTACTATTGACGAAAGTATTACTATTGACGAAATATTACTATTGACGAAATATTACTATTGACGGAAATATTACTATTGACGAAAGTATTACTATTGACGGAATATTACTATTGACAGAATATTACTATTGACGGAAATATTACTATTGATGGAAGTATTACTATTGACGAAATATTACTATTGACGGAAGTATTACTATTGACGAAAGTATTACTATTGACGGAATATTACTATTGACGGAAGTATTACTATTGACGGAATATTACTATTGACGGAATATTACTATTGACGGAATATTACTATTGACGAAAGTATTACTATTGACGAAATATTACTATTGACGAAATATTACTATTGACGAAATATTACTATTGACGGAAATATTACTATTGACGGAAATATTACTATTGACGAAGTATTACTATTGACGAAATATTACTATTGACGAAATATTACTATTGACGGAAATATTACTATTGACGAAATATTACTATTGACGAAAGTATTACTATTGACGGAAATATTACTATTGACGGAAATATTACTATTGACGGAAATATTACTATTGACGGAATATTACTATTGACGGAATATTACTATTGACGGAAATATTACTATTGACGGAAATATTACTATTGACGGAAATATTACTATTGACGGAAATATTACTATTGACGGAAATATTACTATTGACGGAAATATTACTATTGACGGAAATATTACTATTGACGGAATATTACTATTGACGGAAATATTACTATTGACGGAATATTACTATTGACGGAATATTACTATTGACGGAAATATTACTATTGACGGAATATTACTATTGACGGAATATTACTATTGACGGAAATATTACTATTGACGGAAATATTACTATTGACGGAAGTATTACTATTGACGGAAATATTACTATTGACGAAAGTATTACTATTGACGGAAGTATTACTATTGACGAAATATTACTATTGACGAAAGTATTACTATTGACGAAATATTACTATTGACGAAAGTATTACTATTGACGAAAGTATTACTATTGACGAAAGTATTACTATTGACGAAATATTACTATTGACGAAAGTATTACTATTGACGAAATATTACTATTGACGAAATATTACTATTGACGAAATATTACTATTGACGAAAGTATTACTATTGACGAAAGTATTACTATTGACAGAAATATTACTATTGACGGAAATATTACTATTGACGGAAATATTACTATTGACGGAAGTATTACTATTGACGGAAATATTACTATTGACGGAAATATTACTATTGACGAAAGTATTACTATTGACGGAATATTACTATTGACGGAAATATTACTATTGACGAAAATATTACTATTGACGGAAATATTACTATTGACGGAAATATTACTATTGACGGAAATATTACTATTGACGGAAATATTACTATTGACGGAAATATTACTATTGACGGAAATATTACTATAGACGGAAATATTACTATTGACGGAAATATTACTATTGACGGAAATATTACTATTGACGGAATATTACTATTGACGGAAGTATTACTATTGACGGAATATTACTATTGACGGAAATATTACTATTGACGGAAATATTACTATTGACGGAAATATTACTATTGACGGAAATATTACTAATGACGGAATATTACTATTGACGGAATATTACTATTGACGGAATATTACTATTGACGGAAGTATTACTATTGACGGAATATTACTATTGACGGAATATTACTATTGACGGAATATTACTATTGACGGAAATATTACTATTGACGGAATATTACTATTGACGGAAATATTAATAATTGACGGAAAATATTACTATAGACGGAACTATCCTACTATTGACGGAATATACTATTGACGGAAATATTACTATTGACGGAAATTACAATCGGAATTACTATTGACGGAAATTATTGACGGAAATCTTACTATTGACGGAAAATATTAGTATTGACGGAAAAATTACTATTGACGGAAATATAATATTGGATATTACTATTGACGGAAATATTACTATTGACGGAATATTACTATTGACGGAAGTATTACTATTGACGGAATATTACTATTGACGGAATATTACTATTGACGGAAATATTACTATTGACGAAAGTATGACATATAAGGGGTTAATAATAAGAATGACTTCACTACTTGACTCACACACTGGATCTATCCTCCCCCTCCATCCCCCTCCAGTATATATATATATATATAGTAAAGGTGATTCTCATAATTAAGTTGGCCTCATTCAGTTGACCTAGGGCTGAGAAGGGAATGGTTTCACCCAGGCGCATTGTTAGCGAAATCCCTCCATATATGTGTATTATATTCAAGGTACTTCTCATCATTTCAGTTGGCCTCGCGTTATCATAAATGGATTCTTCACCAGAATATATTGGTAGGTTCTAATGTTTTTTGTGAAAAATCATGTCATATAGTAAACATATACCATTCTCAAAAATAATGTATTAAACATACACTTTTTTATGACATGTAAGGGGTTAAAAATAAGAATGACTTCACTGCTTGACTCACACTCTGGATCTCTCCTCCCTCCCTCCATCCCCCTCCAGTATATATATATAGTCAAGGTGCTTCTCATCATTCAGTTGGCCTCGGGCTGAGAAGGGAATGGTTCACCCAGGCGCATTGTTAGCGAAATCCCTCCATATATGTATATATATATATATATTCAAGGTACTTCTCATCATTTCAGTTGGCCTCGGGTTATCATAAATGGATTCTTCACCAGAATATATTGGTAGGTTCTAATGTTTTTGTGAAATATCATGTCATATAGTAAACATATACCATTCTCAAAACTAATGAAACACACTTTTTTATTTATTTTTTTAGATTTGGGTGATACTTCAGAAGAGTCTGATGATGATTTGCCCGATATTGAATTGCCCGATCTAGTCAATCCATCTTCAGAAGAGTCTGATGATGATTCGCCCGATCTAGTCAATCTATCTTCAGAAGAGTCTGATGTTGATTTGTCCGATGATGAATTGCCCGATCTATTCAATCCATCAACATATCCATCCAGAAAAAAGAAGTGCGATGAATTGCCCGATCTATGCCATCCGTTAACATATGAACACCCCGAAAGATCCAATAAAAGGAAGTGTGAGAATCATGGTCGACATGAGACCAAAAAAGTGAAAAATGACATTGAAATAAATGTAGAATTACAGTGTGCAAACTGGGTTAAACGAAACTTAATTTCTATGGAAAAATCTATCCAAATATTAGTGGACAAAATAATTGCCCGGGGTGTATCTGTGGATCAATTGTGTCTTGCGAGTTTACATTGCGCCACTAAATGCATTTTCAGAACAGAAAAGTATTTAAGTGATGAAGATGTAATCGATGGGCGGTATAAACTGGCCGACTATCTCTTGAACGATTTGTTGATTCCAGATATATATGAGCGATTCACAACAGACAGTGCCAGTTTCCTACGTGACTTTAATGAGTTGAACAATGTAAGTGAAGAAGAAATAGTGGTAATTGATGCGGAATCAATTAAAACTCTATTAAAAGACAAACTAACCAAAGATAATATTACTCCATATATCATATTTATTATATTAAATATGATATTTCTACTCCTCAGAGTAAATTTCCGTGACCATGACCAGACATTATTAAACAACAGAGCGTCCTATTGGAAGACATTGTTAAACACCAACTAGTACATGACCATTTTAGTTTTCGAAAGAGTTATGGGGATGTTATAAACCAAGAACAGGATAATGAGGATGGTGGGATACATTCTATGTTTTATAATAGACTAGGACTAATTATAGAGCAGTTGGTGGACATGTTCGGTATACAAGGTTTGGTTTCTAAACAATTGAAAAAAGGAAAACCGAATGAGGCCGTAAAACAAGTCCAGAGTGTACTGTGTCGTCTTAAGGAGACCATTCGAACTAATACGAAGCCGGCTTTATATGACGGAATTGTTAAGATTGCCGACGCTGAACTTAACCACATCCTTTTCTTTGATACCACCCAAATATTTGACTATATTGAATATAGCTTAAAGTATCATTCTGAAAAATATATTTGGATTTGTATGTATTACATGAAAGGATTGGATATATGGTTTCAGAAATATGCTCATATCCTAAGCGGAGACTCACTCGTACAGTTTATAAACAATGTCCGTAACGTATTGAAACTTTTTAGGCGGTTTTGTGATGGGAAAAGTATAAATGGGGGGCAAAAACCTTTACGTTTTGTGTGGCCACCTAATAAAAATGACTGGCAATGTATTCCTAATATGTCGGTGAAGCCACGAATGAGTTGTATATAGAGATAAATGAAAATATTAATGGTGTCTAGTTCCCACTATGAAAAGCAGGAATAAATATCTGGATGGAAATACCCGAGCTACAGTCATGGATTGTAAAATTTACCAGTATCTGGGTTACTATTGATAATAAAACAAAGTCATATTCGTCGTCGGTTAGGAATATGTTAAATGATCGTGAACATATAGAAGCAAATACAGATTATTGTATTATTTGGGGGATAATATCTAAAATATCAACATTGAGTACAAAGGACAAGATTGCAATACAGGAGCAGACGAAGGGTAGGATGTGGCAACCATTGGGTAAAAATACCAAAATATAGTTTTGTGTGTATTCCAGATCGTCATATGATGCTGCCTCCAAATTGAAAATAATAAAGATGTCGGATATTATACAGGGCCATTCAGATATACGGGCGGTTGATACACCTTGGGATGGCACTGTCTATAATACGGTTACGGATTCATCGGAAGATGAAAAATGGCATACTTGGAGTCCTATTGAGTAAGGATTGACAATCTTGGAAAAATTGTCGATATAACTATATAACTAGTGGATTACATTTGTATTTGTTTTTGAGATTCTACCTACACCCAACATGCAACCGCTTAAGACTATATATTCAAATACTCCTATGTTGCATGTTAATATGGAATGTCACAATGAAGAACTATTTGTAAATTCAAAGTTATTGCCCCATAATGTATATTTAATATTTAGAGTATTTTGGTGTATATATTTCTTATCCTTAACTTTCTTATCAGAAGTTATACAATCTATATATAATTATAATCCATATTGGGTTATATATTTTACAAATTGGATGATTGTATTATCATTTATAGGAACCTTTTTTCAACTCTTAAAGAGTATGAGGGTGAATATAAATATTAAACTTGTATGGTTTTTTTCCAATATAATTGAATGTCTCCATAACGCTATTTTATTGGTGTCTGCTATTTCTTTAGTGAGCTGACATTACTTAATGTTAGTAAACATATCATTCCATGTGTATAACAATATTGTGTCCAATATACCTAAATGCATATTCCACTTCTATCAAGCTTTTATTATATTGGCTATATAGCCAATTTGACATTTTCTATTGTATATTATATCATGGGTGGTACGAATGGATATGGTCATAATAAAATGTATCCCTTACTTGACTGGTCCACACCGATCGACACTTTGGTCATATTTGCCGGTGTTATATTTATTATCTATCTATCTATCTATTGCCTGACGCCGCGATCCCCGAAGGGGTGGCCACGAACGAACCGCCCCCATGCACCTCTGTCAGTCGACGCCCCTCCCCCCAACCAGCACCGCCTTCGTTCATGTAGTTCCTCACTCCATCCTTCCACCTCATATTCGGTCTACCTCTCCCCCTCTGTCCCTCCACCTCGCTCGTACACCCTCTTAGTCATTCTCTCACTTTCCATACGTTCCATATGGCCGAACCATCTCAAGTTGTTCCTTTTCACACTTTCCAGCACATCTACCTCCACACCACACCCTTCTTACTTCCTCATTAGTCTGTCTATCCCTCCATGTAACTCCGCACGCACTCCTTAAGTAATTCATTTCCACTGCTCTCACTCTTGGTCTGAGTCTCTCAACCAACGTCCATGCTTCGCTTCCGTAAGTCAGTGTCGGGATTACCACACTGTCATGCAAGGACTTCTTCACTTCCATACTGACCACCCTATTTCTTGTTACTGCTTTTAGCGTTCCTACAACCCTCTTCCCCTGTTGTACCCTCTCCCCACACCTCTTCATCCATAGTCCCATCTTTACTCAACACACTGCCCAGATACTTAAAAGAGTTGACGATCTCCATAGCCTGACCGTTCAGCTTCACCTCACACTCTGTGACTTCACCCCTTTCGAAGACCATAACCTTGCTCTTCCCCGTATTTACCTTCAAATTCCGTTTTTCGCACACTGTTCCAAATTCATTTACCAGACCCTGCAACTCCCATTCATTATCACTCATCAGAACTGTATCATCCGCAAACAGCAGTATAGGTAGCTTCCACTCAATTCCCTCCCTTTTCAGCGATACACCAACATCCACTGCTCTTGATAGTATTTCTTTCATAACTCCATCCATATATACAGTAAACAACCACGGGGACATCACACACCCCTGTTTCAAACCAACATTCAGGTCAAAGAACTCGCTCTGCTCACTCTCCACACGTACTGCCGCCTTTGCACCCTCATACATCTTCACTGCTTTCAGCAACTTGCCCTCTACTCCGTATATTCTAAGTACTTTCCACAAACCTTCTCTATCCACTCTGTCATAGGCCTTCTCCCAAGTCCATAAAGGCAACATACACCTTTTGTTTCTTCTCCAGATACTTCTCCACAACACAATTCAGGGTAAATATCTGATCTACACATCCTCTTCCCTTCCTAAAACCTCCCTGCTCGTCGCCTATCCATTTCTCCGTTCTCACTCTCACTCTCTCAATCACTACCCTACTGTATACCTTCCCTACTACGCTTAGAAGACATATTCCTCGGTGGTTACCACACACTCCTCTTTCCCCTTTGCCCTTATATAGGGGGACTATTATGCCAGTCTTCCAGTCATCGGGTGCACTGCCCTTCTCCCATGCTAGTTTGCACATTTTCCATACCCATTCTATCACTATCTCACCACCATACCCCACACACTCCATCTGTTCCTGGTGCTTTCCCCAACTTCACTCTTTTCATGGCTTCCCACACTTCTGACCTCCTGATCCCCACCTCCTCCTCCACTACTTCTCTTCTTCTCCCTCCCATACCATATCCAGCTATGTTTGCTGGCTCTTCATTCCTTTCATTTAGCAACTCACTGAAGTACTCCCTCCATCTTTCGACTCTCTCTTGCTTCTCGGCTAGCATTCTCCCATTCTTATCTTTCACACCCTTACTGTTTCCCTTGCTACCTTCCCTAACTTTCTTGACTTCTTTCCAGAACAGTTTCTTACTCTCCCTCCATTTTTAACTCAGATTCCTTCCAAATTCCTCATCTACTCTTCTCTTACTTTCCTTCACTACTCTCTTCACCACCCTCTTACTCTCCACGTACCTCGCTCGTTTCTGTCTCTCGGAATCTTCATTCCCTCTACTACCCAACCACTCTCTATATGCTTTCTTCTTTCTTCCACAGCTATTCTTACCTCTTCTGTCCACCATGCTGTACCTTTCAATCCCTCCCTCTTCTCCTCACTCCACACCTCCTCACATGCTGCACAGATCTCATCCTTAAACACCTTGCTCATCTCCTCCACTTCCTCCATAACTTCCAGGTCGAACCCACCTAGTCGTCTTTCCACTGCTCTCCTGTACTCCTCCCTGACTTTTCCTGCAACCTCTCCACCCTCCTCACCATTCCACCCTCCTCTCGCCTCCCTCCCGCTCTCCTCACCCACTTCTTTTGTATCCTAACCTTAGCTACCACTACATAATGATCAGACCAATACCCCTATACACCCTAGCATCCATCACAGATTTCTTCATTCGTTCATCCACACATACATAATCAATCAATGACTTTCGTTCCACCACTGTCTTATCTTTCATCGTCAACATCCGTTTCCACGTGTACCTGTGGATCATTCTGTGTCGGAAGAAGGTGTTGGCTATCCACAGCCTCCTCCCCACACATACGTCCACAAGTGCACTACCATTCCCATTCACCTCTGATGGTACCCCCCACCCTCCCACCACTCCCTCAACTTTCCTATCACCCACCTTACCATTCATATCCCCAATCAGAAATATTCTTTCGTTCTTGTCAAACTTCTCCAGGCATGCCTCCACATTCATCCAGAACTCCTCTTTCTTTCTTTCAAGTATATCCTCTGTCGGGGCATACACGCATACAATCACCCACGTTTGTATTCCTACTTTCATTCTCACCCACACAATCCTTGAACCCACAGACCCATACTCTCTTACACATTCCTTCCATTTGCTACTTACAAACAAACATGCACCTTCTCTCGCTGTTCCTTCACTCACTCCAGCACACACACCTATTTATTATCATTCCAATTATACATTTAGGCCTATGTGGAATTCATGTATTAGTAAATAAATTATATATGTTGAAAACTAATTCCATAGTAAATAAATTATGTATGTTGAATATTAAATCAGGGAATAAGACACAAGAATCTAGGTATTATGAGTAAAGAATCCAATATTAATGATAATACCAATCATTTCATTATCATTCATTATCCCACTACAATATTTTCGTGTATGTTATATACATTAGGTGTATTTGCTTTTATTGTTATTATGTTACAAATATTAACACATATGTTATTTTTTGTAAGTAAATTACCAATTGAATACAATTCATTTATGTATTTACCTTTACGAGAACAAGTATTAACAATTTATAATCATAGTATCACTGTTAACCCTTTAGCGGGTAAAAAAAAAACTGACCTTTAGCGGGATCTATTGTTTGATATTGTTTGGTCGCTTCGGGATCTTGAATTGTACTACTCACACCTCCGTCACGTGTATGTGCGGTATGTGTGTATATTATTTACAATACAATTTAGCCAGAAAACTAATTTCATTTCTAAACCTTGACTCATCCTCTTTGTAGTAGTGTCAATGACGATGAATCCAGGAAAAGTTTCGACAGGGTTACTGTCTCTGTCTAGAAAGGCTCCGTCGATCGGACTTTTTCTTTGATATGCTATATTTCTTAAGTAAATTACCAATTGAATGTAATTAATTCATTGATTTGATTGCCTATAAATTATGTTTTACGACAAAGAAAGAGTAACCGATGGTGAGGCTGACACTGAGGATGAGGCTGACACTGAGGATGAGGATGACACTGAGGATGAGGATGACACTGAGGATGAGGACGAAAAGATACCGAGGATGACAAGCTAAGTTATAAACCTATGAACACTAATAATGGAGTGGATACGGGTCAAATATTTGAAATTTTTAAAAATACACTTTCTTCAAAGCTTTTCAATCAATTAAATGACTTATTTTTAGCCAATGATGCTTTTTATATGATCTCTAAAGCCAAACAGAAAGATATGAATACACTATTTTGCAATATTATCACAGAGTTAATGGATAATCACAGTGATCTTCTATTAAAGGGTATATCTGAAGATTTATCCGAAGTGTTTCAATTAATTCGTGGAGAGATACAGGACAGTCGTTCGAGCCTGTGTCAAATATTTATAAAAAACTTTAGCATTGTGTCAGAGGAGATTGAAACCAATGAACATTTATTTAAGGTGAGACAAATAACTTTTCATTTCTTCATATGTCCAATCATTACTACAATATGTTCATCCGACGACCCTATAGATATTTCAATTCAGGCCTCTTTGGGTATACAGATCATGACTGAAATCATTTTCATGTCTCTGGCCACCTTTCAGGTAAATGTGATAATATTAATAAATACTGTTCAACTCAAGATGTTCTCAAAAATATCGAGCATTATTTTATGGACACATATTTTAGAAAAAACCCAAACTTATACAATACAGATTTAACTAGGGATAAAATAATACACACCTACAATACCAATTTTAAAAGTATAAGTGAAGATGTGCATATAAAGAGTAAAACCATCAATTATCTTATGACTAAAGAAAGGTATAATAAGATAGAAGCCTTTATTAAACGTATAATAACCATGGAATATATGGGGTTTGTTACAGCTGGTGCATTTGTAATTATTTTTAAAATATTAAATAGGATTCTCAGAACTGGTAATGTTGTAAAGATATTAAAACAAAATCCCGAAATTACATCATCATATATTCGGGATTTTACTAACTCGTTGCCCTTAAATGGATATATAATCAGTACCGATAATCAGAAACCCTATCAGAAACCCTATCGAACATTATCAAACATGGAAAGATAAAGGATATTCAAGGGATAATTGATACCCATGAAGATGATACTGATAAGTTAAAACTGCTCATATTAGGTCTTTACGATGCGGCCGTCAACTTACTAACCACGAGTAATCTTTTACTCGTGAATTGAGTAATTCAAGTAATTGAACGATTTTAAGGCCTCTTACGAACATGGTAAATATCATTCAAGAGATATTAATAAGTTTCTGGAAACAATGATGCTCTTGATAAGAAAGACGACGTGGGACTCGCCAAATTTTAGTAGTCGGGAAATTATTGAATTATGTTCACTCATGGGCCAACATGATTCGATGACTATACTGGGAGACATATTTTTGACAGAGACTGACCAATCGTCACACCGGATACCGACATTCGCTTTGTACAATGACAGCAGTAACACACACTCGGTTGTTTTTCCCATAGTTGTATCGGATCGAGATAAGGCCCAAAGAATATTAAATTGTCACATGAGCGAGCATAATACACACTCTAATAAATCCATAGCTATAATTGACAACATAGTCATTATAAACTTAGCTTTATTAAATGAGGAAACTAAACAATGGACTAAACCAAGGATTTTTGCCGAAGCGTTTTCACGCACATTTAAATGAAACAAACCCCCCGGAGGAGATATTCACAAAGACCTATTTCCGAATGCTACAACAAGGGTTGAAAATAAAAGATTCAGATTTACAAGATATACTATATTTCGTTGAAAATTATAAACATGTAGATAAACATAGATACTCTAAAATAATAGTATTTATAAATACTATTTTTAAAGGGTTATCAAAATATCAAAACAAATCATTCGATATTGAAAAATATGATGAATATTCAGATACGCTAGGAATAATTGTATCTTTCGGATCTAGTTCCCATTTTCGAGATATAAAAAGCAAGTACTTGCATAGGGATTTACAGTCACGAAAACGGAAATTGACACCGGAAAATATACTGAATACAACCTTAACAAAACGTTTTCTCAGAAATAATATAGTGACACAGCAGTCGTCGTTACCCGAGGAGGATTTGCTCGCTAGATTTAAAAAAACGTAATGTCTAGAACCCATCTTTTTGATAGGTATATAAATGTGCTCGATACATTTGACTCGATTTTACCCCCCAAGTTGAAAGGAATTATAGTTAAACAATATAATCATTATAATGGGTTGAACCATTCGGTTTTAAGGCTAAGGCTAAACGGTTAAAGGGTTTTAAGGAAGAGGGAGAGATTTACAATTACCCTAATAATATCACCCAACAAAGACGACAGGTTAAATGTCCCGGGGCCAATGATACTCTTGTAAATAAATGTTCAGCTATTGATGGTGATTGGGTGGATGATTGTGCTCCCATGTTTAATATTCAAAAACAAAATTGTACAGGGAAAGATATATACATCACACGATTATTATTAATTAATAATATTAATTAACCAAATTAAGCATTTGGCGATAATTATCATTTATTGGGCTGCCACAATTATTATTCATATGTATTACAAAAGGACATCTTACGAGTTAACAATACAAATCCCGCCATTGGGACTGAAATGGAACCATTAAATTCTACCCAATCAGCGAATAAAGGTAGCTCAAATATACAAAAACAAGCGCTTAATATAATTGATATAGTAAATATGGAAAATGATTGGGTGTATATGAGAGGGGAGCGGGCCAGTCGACAAGATATACTCAATGTTTTTCGGAAATAATAGAGGTATTGTACTGCCCGTCTTAATGTTTTGTCTAACTTTTGTGGCCATAAACCATGCCGATGTGACTCAGCCTAATAAACAAGCTTTAAATCTGATTAACGGTGGGGGGATGCCTCAACACTCGACATTTTGAAGCAAATTATTCAGAGTCTAAATACCGGAGACTCAAAATTCGCTAGCGGGTGTCTATGGCTCATAACAATTTTAACCACTGTGCTTGTACTATTTAAGCTTTGGAAAAGGAAACGAGAGCTTACAACTACCGCCGGCAATGGATCCACCTGAAATCGGCTTTAAACAGTCGGGATGGATACGATCACCGATGGGTGTCATCTTTCAAATATTTGCACAACAGTGCGACCATTTATTTTGCCCAGATGGAGAACCCTTTGATTTTTCCGAGGAAAAATCTATTTTGGATAATGATAATATAATAATGTTATATAACGATGTATATAATGACGAGGAGAAAAATAATTGTTTTTGTAAAATTAAATATAGAGAATCGCATATATACATGATTATTAGGTGTGCATATATTGAGTATACGGATATATGCATGCGTCTGCATTTGAGTGTCTGTCTAACTCGTCACGCTTCTACCTTCCTAGATATTGCCGACATTGTATGTACTTTTTTTACAAGGTAAAAATAAGGTAAAATCTTAGGTTACGATCTACATGGTATACCTATTGATAATATAGATATACAACATAGACAAAATAGAATTGATAGGTACAATTACTGGTATACCGACATTAAACGTACATTGTTCTGTTTAACATGTAAGTACCCCCACGGCGATAGATCGACCGCCGTTAAATGTTTCTGCGATAAAGTAAATAGGGTGTGTGAGTGCTTGGCCCAAAAAAATATTGTATTTATATCCAAAGAGAACCTAGAACATTGTCAATTCAAATATATCGTGCTCCAATCAGCCCATGGTGGTTTCTTTATACAACTTAACCATCCTAATTGGAAATGGGTAATCAAGAAAAACAATGATTATAATAATTCCTTGTTATTTAATAATAACTATATAGATTTAACTATTTCAAATTCAAAGGGTATATTTCAAAGCACGGTTTAGCGGTTTATTGGGCTATAATGCCTATAATGCCTATGACTATAATGAGTCATATCCTAATTATGTTTTTAATTTGCTAGATAATAATAATATAATGGAATTACTTAACAATATGGTATATAGCCCCCATGCCAAAACAAGACAAATTAGGTCGATCCCTAAATGGTATAAGAAAATGTCAAGATAATATAAGGGTCAATATATTATTTGGCCGCTTTGGTTGTATATATATATATATACAACCCCGTTGTTATACCTACATCTGTGGTATGATTTGTGTTTTACAATAAACTTTACTTAACCAGAAAACTCGGTTTGTTTCAATAACCTCTTGACTCGTGTTTGTAGCAAATCCAGGAAAGGTTTCTGGGCATATATATCTAAGGGGTTATAATTATCCTATTGTTGGAAAATATAATGAAAGCTGCCAATCTGTTTATATCATTTAGAAAATAATCAAACCACCTTTGAATATGTTTATACGATTTTGTCAGTAAATATATATTAAGAATAATTTTATGGGATGCACTTCCCTGGGCAATCTTTAAAGTTTTCAACATTAAATTTCTTTCATCGGTAGTGTCCTTCTCCACCGTGAGTGATTGTAATGGGTATTCATGAACGGCCTAAGCTCGATATACTAATAGTGTGTTGTCGGGATCTTTAACTATTGAGTCGAATTTTGATGATCTTAGCTCCATCATATGAGATTCCAGTTGGACCACGAATACAATTTCATAGTTCATATCATAGAAACTTTGTTTCTGTTTCGTATTTATAATTTCAATATCATGAAATAATTGACTTAGTTCCTCTGCTGATTTATCACCAAACTCATTTTGGGCCGCCAAATTAAGCATACAGCTCCTCACTAACTCATTTCCAATAAAAACTACCTCAAATTGATGTAATTAGGTCCTCTGCTGATTTATCACCAAACTCATTTTGGGCCGCCAAATTAAGCATACAGCTCCTCACTAACTCATTTCCAATAAAAACTACCTCAAATTGATGTAATAAGTTTTCAGCTCTAACTAAATCATATAATTTATTAATAAAATATTTAGGATATTTTTGATAATATAAATATCCTATGTCCAAAGTAGTCAAAGTAATATGTAGTCATATTAATCTTGGGAAATTCCTAAACACATATTTATGTATGTATAGGTGAAGGGCCTGTGTCAAGAATTCGTTTTCGAACTGAGACGGATAACGGATGGGTGTGACGACCCATTCGATCCGGTACTATAGGTATAAAAAGACGAGTCTACACTCGTCCAAAGAGGAGTCAAGATTGAAACAAAACGAGTTTTCCGGTTAAATCAATTTTATTATAAAATAAAAAATTACTACACCTTGCACATAGACAGGCTCTAAATAAAATATTTAAGAGATTAGGATAGAGGTTAAAAATGCAAAGGTTAAGATTTGGACAGATTGAACCTACAACACGACCCACAAATATATCCGATCCAACTAGGATTCTTTCCATGCTCATGTGTATGGTAAACAAATTCTCAATTTTGCCGACACAGGCAAAACAATTCCACTTTTTCATATATTCAAACTACCTATACATAACATGCCTGATAATACAAATTTAAATATTTTGACTTGGAATTCATCACGGGGATTATATACCCCATGTGTTGATATATTTGCATCAAATGATATCCTGTACAATGATTTATTGAAAATGTAAAACATAGATATATATATATATATAGTCTTTAGCACTCAGAATTTTGAGTACACTAAAATGGAACAGCACTATTGTCTCGAGGAGCTAGCAAAGGTATCACCCTATGAAAAAAATCCCCTAATAAGAGTTTTGAAGTATTTTTCAAGGGAACATGCTAATAAATTATCCAAAAAGGATAGACTTGATTTGATGAATATACGTTCACTAGTACTTTCTGAAGGCGAGCCATTTTGTTCTATAGTAATATTACTTGTATCTGCTAGGGTTAGTTTCGTTGTACCGTGTGTAATTGTATTCACACAGATATTCCAAGCTTATATTTGCATCTAATATGGGAATAGTCTCATAATAATGAGACTATTCCCATATTAGATGCAAATATAAGCTTGGAATATCTGTGTGAATACAATTACACACGGTACAACGAAACTAACCCTAGCAGATACAAGTAATATTACTATAGAACAAAATGGCTCGCCTTCAGAAAGTACAAATACAATACCATTAACAAAAAAGGTACCACTGCATCCTTCAACATTATTGGGTGTTTATATAAACAAAATCAACCCGTAGCAATATGACAAGTTAACTGAGAGACCATACCACCCGCCTCGCTCAAATTAATAATCTTTTTATTCACATCTAAATAATCTTGCATTCCGATAATACCCGGGCTCTTTGACCATTGTAGTTCATCAATCGTTTCCTTAGCGGCCATCTGATGAAGACTAGCTCCTTCAAGTTTACCCACCGGAGCCGGACCGCAAATTATATTGTCATTGGATGATATACTAGCCGTAGTATACTCCCATGTACCCCTATGGTGACTTGTCGTACATGTACCGTGGCCCTCGATCAATGTCCTTATATGTAGGAAACCGATAAAATACACCATTAACCCCATTATAGGGTGAAAAACTCTAAGGTTTACCTATTTATAGAACCGTATTACTCCATATTATTACTCCATTATTACTCCATTATTATTACTCCATTATGGAGTATTACTCCATAAATATAATTTGAAAATATAACCATAAATACAATGTCCTCCTTGGAGTATAATTCAAAGTTGAAAAGCTTAGAATCTCAATTGTGTAATAATTATACCAAGACATATATAGGTACAACACATGATTTATTAGAATTAACTAAATCGCACAAAAATGTAGCCCATATCATAAAGTTAATAATATCCGAAACTATTGATATCAATAAACTTTTTCCAATAATTGATATCTTAAAGAATTATAAATTTGATCACGATTTGCCCGCTATACTAACTAAACAAATGTGTCATGGCATGGATGGCACTGTTAAATTGTGGACTTGTGGACTTCCATGATAAATAATCATCTCGACGAAATTGCCATTGCATTCCCCCTCTTAAAACGGTACCTGGCTTCAGATTCTCTTTTGGTAGACTATTTAGATGAATATAAGAATGACGATAGTTATCCGAGTCACGTTAAATGTCTAATTGGGCAATATCGTATGTTAAATACCGTATATTCTTCAGTTTATGAGCCTATAAAAATGACCATGATATTAAAATCTCTATCAATTTTAACCTAGATAAATAGCACATTACAACAACCCCTTAAAGTGCCAACGGAAGATGAATATCTACAGAGTTTTCACACCCACATGGCTTTAGCATCAACCAAACTGAAAACCTCCGAGAATTATCTGGCCTTGTTATCGTCCGAGATCCAAACTCTCGATAGATGTAAGAATAATACATTCTTAAAATACTTGATCAATAATGCACTATACAATACTTTTACCTCTTTGAATAATACGATACAAGAATATTTAATATATACCTTGGTTAGATGTTTTAAAGAACCACCAGATATGCGCCCTCGTGCCCCAGCCTGTAATGAATATATTTTTTGTATTGTATAATAAAAGGAGATATATATATATCTATGGATTTTAGTTTATTTCTCCTACATCACTCCAAGCATCTCGGGTTGAACCCACTCAACATGAACGAAGATCACCGCTATTCGCATTCGTCGGACCATCCACAGTTCCGCGAACTTATGAACACAATTATAAGAAATGTAGAGGTTAAACATAACAATATGACAACCTGTGCATTACAAATTTACAATTTGGTGAAGAAAAATATAAAAACGATATTTATGACTTGTTACTAAAAACCAACCAAAATTACCACACAATAGCCGATGACAAACGCGAAAAAGAAAAAGAAATATATATAAATTATTTTTATAAATTTAGATATAAGGAGTAATGTTTATCATATTATGTATCCTAATAATTGTCATAGTCATACTGTTTTGGGTTATTATTATTAGCCCATATCAGTCGATTCGACCAAATAATAATAATAATAATACCATACATATCGATTCCATCATATTTCATAATGGTCATTTGTATATTAATGGTCGCATTAAAACCTATAAAGAGAGAGTGGGGATAATTATAAATATATACGATATAGTGGAAAAACGTTTATTATTGCAACATGAAACACAGGTGGACACTTTTAAACATCCAATTCCCCTCAATAACGTCCAAGTCATATCTCCGAATATAAACTACGGGATCGAAATGTTTAACAAGGCTACGAATGATTTGATATATAAAAATACAATTCGATATAAAAATCAAGTGTATAGTTTTGAACCTTTACTATGCCTGACAGATTGTGTACTCCTCCGAGCTCAACTATTTCCTCAATCTCATTTACAGATACCTAGCAATATTTTTGAAGAAGGAGAATACTCTAGTAATTTTCCCAAAATCATGCCCATGTCACCCCTAAACGATGAACCCCTGAAACTCATCACAAAAGGGGCCATACTCAAACGGGTCTCCTATAATACGAAGAAAAATGTATTCACTTATCATGAAAGTGATGTCATATCCGGTGAGATACAAATCTTGAGGAACTTCCCCAACCCCTCAGAAATCTATGCCCTAATTCGGTCAACGACAGTGATTGACCATGATTTAGAGGATATGGGGTGGGTCATATTCTACGACGAACCATCCATGTCTATCGTTAACGAACAGGTATTTTCTCTGAAAAAATCTTTGGAATGTCACAACCCCCACACGACAGTCCTTAATATATCATTGATGGAATATCTCCAAGAGAAAAGATCTGAGAGGGTGTACGCCCTGCTGACCGACACGGCCATTGGTGTCGGGGACACGCCCACGACCACCACCAAACCATCTATACCCACTATACTCTAGAGTGGTTTTTAGAAAACCCATATATCGGTTTGTCATTAACGTGTGGTTTGTCGGTCATTGGCCACAGAATTGACCCCCCCCATACTTGTTCAAAGTCTTTGTTCTCTGGTGTGTTTCCAGACGATATCAATGATGTCAATTTTTGTATGGTCAAATGGAATGGTAAACACTTAATAAGTTACAATGTCACTCGCGTAAATGACACATCGATATTGGTCCAAGGAGCAAATGTGTCCTTTAAGAATAAGAAAAGGGAGACTCTTATAATTTATCGCTTCCCGGATAATATCACCCAGGAGGAGCTTCAGGGTCAAACAATCCCCCACTTTTCATCAGATACTCTATGCGATTACACCCTCACCAAACGGTACACACCCTTTACCGTTGGGTTTACAATTACCCACCGAGACTACAACCTTTTCTAATGTGGTCATATATAGTGCCTCAAACAGGCAAACCTTCACCCCCTCTAAATCCCGAGATGATCTTATATCGAACGATTTCTTTTTACAGGGTAGCGACGTCAGCACTATCCTGCTGGCATGGTTCGATGATAGAGATTTGGATCACAGATGGTTCCCTAATTTTGTTAATAGTATGACTGTCGTCTAGATAGACTGTCGTCTATCCAGTATCCCACGGGGGCGCGATATCGGTTAAAAACCCATCAAGTGTGTATGGGCAAGCGTTGGATAGCATTTGTCGCGGATGTGTTTATAGACATGACCTCGCAATACTTTATCGAGATAACCAATGGTTCGCTAGAGAATCAGACATTAAAGGCCTATCCAATGCGCTCCCTAATATCGAGAGAGAAGAACGGCGAGCGGGTTTACTACGACTCCTTACAAACCAGTCTGAATAACCCAAACACAGAATTGGGTCATTACTATTTGGTGGGGGTGGAGAGAACCACCGGTATACAGAAATATGTCGACATTATCCAATTCAACCGACAACCCGATGACAGAATAACCATTCCAAAATTAAACGAATTACACTTCATACAACATAGTCTACCAATAGATACTGTAAAAATAAAATATATTCTTATGGGATTCCTAGAGTATGTACACTACTTTGATCCCATATATCGACACTCGACGAGGGATGAACTTATAGAAATATATAGAGAGGCTAGTAAGTTTCCCAACAACTCAGTTTCCATATTACAGTCCGTCTCAGATAAATTTGAAGATTTGTCATGAATTTTCATCGTTTCTTATTGTTGGGTGGGGTTTTGTTTATTGCCACCGTGGCCGCCATAATGGCAACAATGGCCAAATATCTTTCCCGTTGTAGCGATCGCCTTGGGCAAACATAAGTCTTATACGAAGCGCATCGTTAACAAACTGTGCCAGATTACAAGTCCCAGATAGTATGGGCCAAATGACGGAAGTCTTTCCCGTCAAATTCAGAGATACCGCGTGTCCATAATTTGGAATGATATTAATTGTTACAAAGTCTGGTATAATATTTATGTCGTGTAATCGATCGCACATGAAATTAAATGCTGCTTGGTTGTAACCCAATAAAGAATTAATAGTCAGACGCATTTCCCCATCAATATTAATGGAGTGTGCAGTACTAACGGCGATTGGAACAAAAGTTACCCGATCTCTATATTTAAGAGGGGCTGCATTGCGGCTATATCTATTGATAATTTTATTATATTTATACTCTTCAATACTATAATTAAATAGCGAATAGAGTGTTTGTTGTGCATGCTTAGTTAATGTCAGAAAGGTCTCCGCCATTGTTTCGTGTCGGTATGTTGTCGGGTTAGCGGGTAAATGTTGGAATTTGAAGCGCAATGGTGGCGGTTTTTAATATATATTATTATATAAATATATTTACTAAATATATAATACCCACAAATTAACCCCCAAGTCGACCCCTCAATTCGACCATGAAAAGAGATGGTACCGAAACCGTCACTATCAAAGAGTACAAGAACATAAAAATTTCACTGGGCAAGATTCTCTTGGACATGGAAAAGCGATGTCTGGCCGTCTATCGGTTCGGCGGCCCCTTTTCACGTCGCGTAATAATACCATGGGTCGGTCAAGTTCTCGTCGGGGAGCACGATTCGTCCCCCAAAACGAGAAGCTAGCCAAACTGATGAGAGAGAGAGAGAGTCGGGGAACACCTCAAAAGTGTGCCATCGTTGTATACAACGAAACACCCCGGCGAGTTCCACCCCGGCGAGTTTCGACAGCCAATATTACGCAGAAACATTTTCTGGATTCTTCTTCTACATTGTCATCACTACAAAAAGGGGTCAAGGTGGAAAAGAAACAAGTTTTTCTGGTTAAATCAAGTTTATTATACAAAAAATATACCACACCGTGCACACACGTGAACGTATATAACACCGAAGAGGCAAAACAATATTTATTAACCCTCAGTGAGTTGTTTGTTTGCCCCGCTAAAAAAGGTTTATCAACTATACAAAATATTCGCAGTTAATATATCTGTGGCAAAGTTGTTAGTATTGGTATTATATTTGCGTCCACTATTACCACCACCACCACCAAAAACTTCCGACAGCTTATCAATCACAATAGGATCCTCCGACCCAAGTGTAGCCTCAAAGGTTTTTGGGTCTAATTTGATATTGGAATTGGTTTCGATAAAAGCCTGGTGTATTCTATTAAATGTTTCCAATCCATGGGTCTGTTTTGCCCCATTAGACATCAAATCTTCATAATCCCTAACTATAAAGGTAGTATGTGTATTCGTCTGGGTTAGTGTATTTGAAAATGGATATACTAGTAGCGTGCTGGCGATATTACTCGTCGGTTGGTACAGAGATTTGATGGAGGCCGACGATGGCGCGAGTGTATGGGTGCGCGACGAATCCAAGTGATTCTTCCACCCATGCCAGTGATAATAGCAATTGTTGGTATCCTCCATCTCCTTCCGAATCCCCTCGATTAATGCTATGGATTCATTTTTTTCTTGCAAGCTATAATTATTAAATGTCCTAACCTTGGCTTCCATCTCTTTCAATATCTGACTAGATGCTAAAATATATTTTTCGCGATCGGTCACTAGTCCATCACCGATTTTTTCTGTTTTATTGGAAAGTATGGTATTTAAAAATAACGTTGCGGGACCATGGGCGTTAATTATGGTGGCCAAACCATCTTCCGGCATCTTTTCTATATTACGAATAATAATGTCATTATTTGTACTAATCTGAGCCCCATTGCGGATTAATATTTCATTCTCGGAAGCGTCCAGGGGAAGTATGGATTTTAGGGTGGTTACCGTATGGCTTATTTTGGCATCCGTGTGTGATAATGTAGTGAGATGGCGTCGCTCCAGAGATAGATATTGTCATCTTGCTGTCGCTGATAATCAATGTTTGTCACCAGTCCCGAAAATGATGTGGGTAGCGAGACGAATAGTTTCTCCTGTCTTGGGATGCTGAGGAGGGGAGTTTTCACATTATGGGTAGATTCCGGGTCCTCCTCATTGACCCAATTAAAATATGAGTTACCATTATTATTAGGCATTGAATATAAAAGATTTACATTTTGAACCAAAGTGGATGCGGGTAAACCCAAGCTTCCATTTCCCCCTTTACCTATGATGAACTCTGCATTGTTTGTTACCAATCCCACATCTGGATGATTAATAAATTCGGTCAGTGATTTATGTTTTTCGATGAGATAATTTCTCGATTCAATCTCGCGAAGCATAATTGAGGTTACCGTTTCACTGTAGACTAGAAGGATGAGCGGGTGCAATACTTTAAAAATACAAGAATTATCCACCATCAAATTGTTACTAATGTCCAGATGGGACATGTTGTAAGAGCTAGAATTGGACATACCATATCTGAGGAAAGTTTCTAGACTTGTTATAGCATCAACGAGGCGAAATATATGTAATATGGATTTTTCTTGACTTTTAAAGAAAGGAATGATAACGGTATCCAATATTTTGGTGAAAAGGGTGAACTTTGAACAAAAACTGGTAATGTGGTCAAAAGTTATGGTGCCAAATTCGCCAGTGGGGTCCGCCGTCGTCGCTACCCGTGACCCACCACTATCCAGGGTAGAAGAGGTGGGGCAAGATTCTCATGATTGGTTATAATATTTTGATAGGTCTGTCCTATCCTTATCCTTAATTTCCCAGAAAATGTAATTAATCAAATCCTTGAGATGGGAACATCCGTATTCATCATCCTTAATGGTCTTAATGTCGGGTAATTTTAATTTGGAATAATTATTATTGGAAATAAGTATGTCTATATCTTCCTGTTTGGGTTTAATTAGAGGATAATCTTGACAGTGTAAAGTTTCTCCAATAATACCGCTTTTATTATTCCATTGGTCCTTATTGGTCCTTAATTATATCTTGGAACTTGTCGTTCATGGTGGTAATTTTGTTAAACGTCTCTTTACCCAAAACATCGTAAAAGGTACTCTCCTTCATTTTTACATGTAACTCTGACATTAGAGCTTCCTCTGATTTCAAAAGATCCGTGTATAGATCGTTACATATTTTGAGGAGTTTAGGGTTGAGGGTTCCTTTCAAAATAATAGTTGAGGGTTCGAGTGAATTATTGGGCCCCTGTATACCCCTTTTATTTACAACGGAGGCGATTGTGGCCTTATAGTCGGCCCCGCAGAATGCGTGGTGAAAACAGGTAAGAGATGCCAGAGTGTCCGGTTTTGTCACTATACATGACAGGTTTACCCCCGCCTGTAGACATTCCCTTTCCGCCGTGAAAGATTTGATAAACCGTAGCCGCAGTTTAACAAGGTTATCATATGTTTACGCAAAGGAATCGCCGACATAGGACTTATCAATTTTTGACAAGACTCTTAAATAATCATGTAGTGCCACCATTCTTTGGGCCTGGTAGGCATCTGTGAGGATATCGGCACGTGAGACTGTCCGATTATTGGTGGCTAAACCCTGTCTCTCTTCGTGGTGGTATTTGAAAGGACAGAAACATTCCACCCGGTTAACTAAACGATTGAAATCGTTTAATTTGCCATATAATAATTCATATCTGGTAATATTGGCCTGTAAAGATTGGGTGTCGCTTACTGAGGTTAAAAGGCCATCACATAGTGCCGAATTTGACTGTATCCGACTATCTCGATTCATAGTGCCCTGCGACAGAAGCATAAAATTGCACAGGATTTTATCAATGTCTTTCGGGACGGTGGTGCATAATTTGAGATGTTTAATGAGATACTGGGATCCCACAAGTCGGTCACTCGCAATCATCTCTTGTCTGTCTTTGACGGAGAGCGCGTACGTCAGTGTGAGAAACTCGTTACGGTCGTCGTACATCATATTATCGGATTTTTCCAGCTTTGACCAGCTTTGACCAACTACTGGGAGACATTTTGGGGGAAATCTTGACCGGATAATTTCTCTAGTTTATAGGCGAGCTGGTAGCGAGGGAGGAAAGATATTTTGGCTATTCTGCGTATAATTTCGTTATTAATTCGATTGTAACAGGTATCATTATCGTTGCAATCGTTATTATACATTGTTCGTAACATGTGGGTAAAATTGGTAATGATTCCTCCTCCTCCCAATTTATGAGAAGAGGGAGTCATAGTATTTATGGTCGACAATAGAATTGATCGAGCATACGTGCACTCTTCTTTTTTTTATGTTGACCGATGTCATTTATGACATTCAAATGGGTCAACAATTTGGATATGTGTTCTTGGCTCTGATTGTAATTAGTAATAAATTTTTCTCCGAGAATGTCTAAATGTTTTTTTATTTTGTCCATGTCTAATGTGGTGAAGAGATTATCTCCCCCCACATCTATTTTTTCCGTGGCACTGTGATAGGTTGAGGTGGCCATCATGGTATTTACTACGCCTCCCAATAGGTTAGCCAGGAATCGGGGCCCGCGTTCTACCGAGGTTCCGAGGGGGAATTCAGATAATCATAGGTGTTTCTCAGCTGCTGTTGATCCATTAATGTTTGTAAGTTTATATTCATAAGTTTAGAATTGTACCTATCGGAGGTATTATCCAGCATGGTGTAAAACAGACTATCCCATAGATTAATTTGTGATATTTGGTTGGTATAGTGGTGCGACGAATCATCACTAAATCCCATTCTCTTATTAATTTCTTGGATTGTAACGTCACGAATAATACCTATAGATTTGGCAATCGGCTTTCTCGTTACCCCCGGTGAGTGAATCGAGGGTACTTTGTATATTGTGAGCAAAGCACCGAGCGGTCTCGTGGATCCTCTCATGTCGTTTGTTAAATATTTGTTTATTTATGTTGGATAATTGTTGATCTATTTATAAATCATCCAAATAATTATTGAGTGTATTGAGTGAGAAACACGTAAGTTTGGTATTGGTATCAATGACTGGGGATTGGGCGGGAGCAGCCATTCCCATGATATTACCCAATTTGGCCTTGTATTGTGGGGGGGTGAATTTTAGTATATCGTCCCTAACGCTTGAAAAACTCGAGCGCTCATCCTTCCGCGTGAAAAATAAGTATTCCCTGTTTGGTTCTAACCGTGCCAGATTGGCGGTGAGTGTATGTAACCGATGTACATTATCGAATGTATCTATATCGTAGGATTTAGTTAATTTATTTTGGAAATTGAAAAACTTTTCTCCGCGACAATATAATAACTCCGAGGTTGGTAGAATAATGGTACCGCTCTTTATATCATACTTATGGAAGGGGCGATACTCCATAACCGTTCTCTCAAGCTTAAAACCCAAAGAGGTCATATTGGCATTCGGGACTTGGGAGAGAAGCTTTCGTTTTTCCTCCAGACCGATACTATCACATTTCAGTAAACTCTCTACAAGATTATGTAATTTGGTGTGGTCTTTGGACATTTCAAAGGTAAAACGATTGTCTGTATCGAGTCTCTTCCTCTCTAGATCGAACAGCAGACTGACGCAATTCTCACAGAGTGTAGAGATTATCTGACTCTGGAGAGTGTAGCTACCTCTCTCCGGGTTGTGGTATATGGTATGTAGGGGTTCCATGAAACAGGAAGGTATCCTGGCGGAGGAGGATTTGGAGGCGCAAGATTTGGCTTCCAATTCTTTAATTATACTATACATTTGCATTATATTATCGTTGGGTGTAATCACCTTGGATTCAATGGCTCTTCAATGGTATTGTATTTATTTAATGCCAAATCCGCGTGTATTTTCCCAATTTTCTTGATTTCCTCTGTTTCTTTTTGTATTTTCATTTTTTTATTAATCTCATTCTGGGCAATCTTATCGTTTATGGTATTCAACTGCAGGGTATAGTAATTTAATTTTGCTCTCTGATTATCATTTGCAAATTCTTGTACGCTGGTCTCCATGATGTTCATATCAATACTGATATCTTCCTCCTCGGTCGACATGGTTGTCCTATGCAAATCCAATTGGGCCAGGGTTTTAATTTTCTGTTGCATCATAGAGACTCCATAGAGAGCTATGGAGTTCATTATAAACCTGTTCAATTTCCACAGTCCTCCCCCGTATGACCCCGTCGACAGACCTTTCGTCTTCTTGTTTCTTTTTATTGTAGAACTCTTGTGTCCTATCCAGTATATTACGTTTACTCTCTAAAAATTGGGCGAATAAGTTTTTGTAATTATCCAAGAGTTCTCTCAAGGGTGGCGAGTGGTGAGGTTGAAGACCTAATATATGTTTTTCTAGATCTTCTAAATGTACTATTATGTTGGCCATTATATTGGACATCTCATAGTTAATAGAATCTATATTAATATTCTCGAGTTTTTTAATACTGTGGATATATTTTTTGATGGTATTAATTTTATCATTTAATTCTGATAGAGCGTCCACTTTATGTGTGGGGGTTGGTGAGGGGGGTTTGTGAGGGGGCGGGTGGTGGTGAAGTTTTTATTTCTCTGTGTTCCTTATATATGGCATCCAAAATATTGCGAGTATTGTGATTAAACAAGCTATGTAAAGACATCAATTCCATAATGGAAGAGGCTATTGAATATTCCGCATTATTTATGTCCAAGGAATGTCTCTGCTACATTTATTTTCAACCTCTTGGCTCTTATCTTTATTAACCTTGCCCATTAAGGCGGTGGACAAGAGTACAGTGTGACGAGGTATAACCTTCGTAGATACCGATTGGTTATGCCAGGGAATATCCAAGGGGGACCTTTTGGTAATATATTTTTCGTATCGACGAATAAGGTCCCGATAAGCACTCTCTGAAATATTGCTGTTATTATTATCATTTATAGTTGAAAAGACAGTTCCATTAAAGCCTAAATTGATTGCTCTGGCCAGGGAATTTTCCGCGAGAATATCCTCCAAAATACCTAGGGTGTTTGGGTCTTGTATCAAGTTTAACAGTTTTGTATAGTCACACTGGAGATTTCCCTTAAGTGATTTGATAGAGTCGGTAATGCTTGTTAGCTGATTGTTAATAAGGCCGACATATTTGGTACAGGTTGAACAAAACAACCGAAACCATTGATTGAAGGAAACAGTCTCATCATTCAAGAGAGCATGTTTATATCGTTTAAATATTGCTTTAAATACAATTAGAGAATAATTTTTATTTTCAGAGATAAATAATGCATAGTTTGAGAATATAGAAGATCTGTTGGATAACTCATCTCGTATATGTTTAAGCGAATGCAGACCAATATATTTTACCCGCATACTCGAAATGAGGTTAACCATATTATGCTTGTTCATTATTTCCGGTAGAGTAGTCGAAACCCGATTGCATTTGTGTAATATTTCATTATAGTTTTCGTGAAAAGTGTCTATATTATTATTAATAAAGTCTTTACTTACATTATTTTACATTATTTTTACATTATTTTTACATTACATTATTTACTTTACATTATTTGTTTGATTTCCTTCAAATTAATATTGACATTCAACCCCTTGATCGAATTATAAAGTTATGATATGAATCGTCTTCACATTTTTCCACCTCATTTACATGTATGAGTGGATATACGTGAGAATGTCTAAATATATGTCTATGAAATTTGTTAAACGTTCCGAGTATTTATACGGTTTATTGCGTATGTGATGGCGCGGATGTGATTGTTTGCTCGAAACATCGAGAGCTCCCGTAACACTTATGATGGACCGGAGATCGTCGGGTGATATATGGAGAGGGGTATTTGTCACATTCTGAATAATGTCATTGGGGGGTGGCATCGGTGCGTGGCCGGCACTATGTATATTACTCACCACTGGAGGCGAAGCTAATACGGGCAAATTAGTTCCACTGCCGTATAGGTATTGAACGGCTCTTCTTTTATCCCGTTCACTATAGCGGTCTGAGTCATTGACATTTAATAGTTGTGCCAACAGCAGGGTAGAGATAACCTCGGGTGTATTTTTAAGCCCCTTAATGAATGCCACCGGTGAAACCATGTCGCAAAGTTTTCCGACCAATTGTAGCCGGGTGTGGCGGAGAGAATCAAAAGACAACTCGCGACCCCCTATACCAGTCTCCAGCTTTGAGCATTTGGTTGTAAACTTTTCATTTATGGTCAATAAGTTATGAATGCGGGATACGGTATTTTCCTTATAAGACCTGTTTAATATAATGGACCCCATTAATAATAGTTTGGTGTATGGCACGTCATTTCTTAAATCCCCGTATATTTGTATATTGTAATTGTTAAGTTGAATATTCATATAATTATCGATAGGTTTATCCTTGTTCCATATTCTTTCAATAATATTGGAGCTTTCATTCACCCATAGTTGCCAATCCTTTCGTTGGGCAGACAGCGACTTTATGTAACCACTCGGTGAAAGAGATAGCGTACTATTTGACCCTACAATTTGCTTAATACTCTCCCCTAAAGATAGGTACTCAATTACATTCTCCCGGACGTCTCGAGTCGTAATAACATATTTACATTTCATATCATATCTACCCTTGTTCGGTGATATTCTCGATCTCAAATATTCTGTCATATCGTGGATAGGTTGTTTCTGTTTCTCTATAAATATGACAAACTAGATTATAGATGGCCGAGAAGAATGAATAATACAACAACAGATATTATCAATCCAGTAAAACAATAATTGGAGTTAAAGTTCATCCTTTTTGTCGTTACTATTTTGTGAATACAAAATAATAATTTACAAAATGCGCGGACAACAAACCTGGATTGTATACGATTCTTGGTCGTACGACCACACTTCCATCATTCATACACGGGTATCAATAACCCTTTACCGGGTCAAAAAAACATCAATTACCCCCCCGAGACTACCAGGTTCTTAATTTTTCTGTCAGAACTCTGAATCTATAAAGGGTCCAATTTTCCTTATCTGGTTATCATTATTTATGCCCATTGTGTCCGTTGTAATAATGACACCACCACCATTCTTAGGACAGGATAAGAAACCAACAGCTGTTAGTACACCCACCCAAATAATATGTCACGGTGACATTATGAACCACATTAAGAGATTTAGCACTACATCTCTTCCTAGAATAAATATGGTGACTGGCCCACCCGGTGCCGGAAAAAGCCATTTGATTGGTAATTTGATTGCGATTATGCGAAGAAAATCCCGAAATAAAAAAAAAAAAATTTGCTCTCGGACGGACACATTCCACTGTTAGTACCATGCGAGAATTCATCGACAATCACATACCTAGTACGAATTTCTACACATATCATAGTTTTATGAAGTTTTACGTTCCGGCAATAAGCCACGCTAATGTAACCCCCGCGATTAATATTTCGAGGGCCGTAGCCAGAAATTACCATCTATGGAAGGCTTTGAAGGTTGTAGTGATGGACGAAATCACTCAATTCAAAGCTATAGAATTACTCTATTTCGATGCCTGTCTGAGGTTACTGAATCATCCTAGAACAGCATTTGGGGGTGTCATAGTTCTTTTTTTAGGTGATAATAATCAAAATACCAGTTTCGACAAGACACATTTATTGGAGACTGACCTATGCTATCGACAGTATGGACAGTAACCATCAATGCCATATATACGCACATGAAAAAGAATGGCCATTAATACAAACAACCAATATAGGAGATATTCTATCTACATTTTTTTGATGAAATAATGATAAGGAATACCAATATTATTACAATAGACTCTTGCCACTACGCGGAAAATGACAATATCTTAAAAATCAGAGACGCCCTGCAGATCCAAGATATTTATGATGAAGAGGGGTCCGAAGAAATATTGCAAACCTGTCTATCATCCACTTGTGAGCGCAGAGTCCCAGTCAAATCCACCGCTGGGAAAGGGGTAATAGATGATGACTCTGATAAAACATATCCCAAATTTATCTCTTCAAGATGTAAAGTGACATTTTTGAATAGTTTAAAACGAATAAATCCCTTTAGCGACCCGATGGCATTATCAATGGCCTTGTCCTTATTTACTATGGGTGAATTTGGTTATTGTCATAACAAGATAAAACATGCTTAGGCCAAGAGTGTTTTACCAATTCATTGGTGAGGCGTATAATTAGTATGGATGAATTGAACGAATACGCCAAGCTAAGCAACTCTGCTCCTATTATAAAATCCTTAAACAAAAAGGGCTATATGGTCTCTAATATATTAAAAGGTCATTTTGTTTTTCAGTGGATTGTCCGAAATAAAACCCAGAGTGCTTTATTCATATCTTCCACCAAACGAACCGTTAATGAATACACTAATAGTCTCGTTACCTTTATACAGCAGAGTGCCTTACAGAGAAATAGTACGCTGCAAAAATATACAAAATTCGGCAAAATTGGTAGGGCGCAGTATGATTTAACATCGGCCAAAGTAATAAAAACCCATCTGAAATTTGGCAATTGTCATAAGCTAAAATTTGGGATATAGATGCCAAACTGGCCCACATACGAGATTTCGTAAACAGAATATTTATTAATTTTTAACCCTCTCCGATATATGATACAATTTTGAGATATTTTGGGATATTTTAAAGCCTTTATTACCATCAGGGGTATTTACAAACCTTTAGTTTAGTTACTTCAACAACCTCTGCAGTTGTCTTTGAGTTAGATGTGGCCAGAAAATTAATTTTGGAGAGGTAATTATATAAGTGAGATAATTATATTTCTGGCAACCTCTGTGTCATATGAATTTAAAGGGGTTATTATTATTTTTTTAGAGATGTGGAAACCTCTACACTACAATTTACACTGAACCACTACAATTTAGGATTGGAGAATATAACCAAAGAGGCTCCAACAGGTATACTATAATATTATTTGTTATAAAATTGTTTGTTTATTGATTGGCAGACAAAAAGCCTTCAATAAATGTGTAAAGATCCAATTCATCACCTGTCAGAGCAACGACACAAATATACTGATTTATATATCAGAGGAATCACTTGATAATAAGAAAACCATTTATGACTTATTCTGACAGATTTGTTAGTGGTAGTATATATTATACTCCGACCATAAAGCTATATTCATAAAGTCTCTTATGACAGATTATAATACTGATTTATATCAAAGTAAATTTTGCTCCAACGATAAAGCTATATTTATAAGGTCTCTTATGACCTTTAGGTATGTATTTAGTTACCTACATATGATGCAATTTGTTTAACCTATTAGGGATACTTTAAAGCCTTTATTACCATCAGGGGTATTTACATACCTTTAGTTTTAGTTACTGCAGCTGTCTTTGGGTTAACTGTGGGCAGAACAAATAATTTTGGAGAAAAGAGTGAGAGAACTCTATTTCTTATTGATAATCTGGCAACCTTTACATTATATGAGTTTGAAGGGGTTAATATGAAAACAAATATATATTTCATAAACAAAATATTTATCTAATTTATTAATAATGATTTATTTTTTCAGAGATATATAAATCAGAGGAATCACTTGATAATAAGAAATAATTTATGACTTGTTCTGATAGAGGTAATACATTTTGATGCGACGATAAAGCTATATTTATAAGTGTTTTTTTGTGACATTTAGATATGCAGTTAGTTATCAATATTCATTTTTTTGTTTTTATTAATTGCATAAACAAAATATTTTTCTAATCTTAATAATGATTTATTTTTCAGAGAGGTGATGGATGAAGAAGACACCGAACCACTTCAATTTTTTGAGCAAGTCTCGAATGATCTCATAAGACAAAATCAATTAAATGAGGTTCTTGGTAATATTCGATGAAATCAGTTATTCAAGGGCTGGCGGGTAGTGAGGGTCATTTGGTACTGCAACCGGCGGACAACCAGAGAGAAGAATTTTTTAAATAATAAAGGATATGGTCAAGAATTACGGTAAACATTCTCACAAGAGGGTGGCTACACAAAACTTTCAATAAGCTGAAAAGGGACATTGCAAATATTAGCGGATTATAGATATACAAACATGTGCTGTCTGTAAAAAAATGAGGACGAAATATATACAAGAAGAGGTTATTATTGGCTAAGAATTCCGATATGTCCAATGTCAACGATTTTAATACAATTTTGATATATATCACGACCACTATTCACAATTTGCCCTTATCACGACCGGTTAATTGAGCAAAAGACACACAGTTGAGGTAGCCTCACATTTATTTCAAATATTCACATTACTCAGTATACCGAAAATGGAGCTGTCGAGTGAAAAATAGGACTTTGTGACAGAGGCGATTGCGGAAATGGAGTCCAGTGTATGACCCCCCATACTTCCCCCATACTTCCCCCATTTTCATCAATTGTATGCCCTAGCCAAGACTTGAATTTGACCTCAACATGTGTAAATATGGACGCGCATCAGTCATCTACATCCCAATCCAGCGTACTTTGGAGAAAGGTAAAAACTAAACAAACTAAACCTGAAAAAAATGTGATATAAAGTCGAAATCGCTACATTTACTAAACTGAAATTGCAAGTTCTTCTCTTGATTTTACGACTTGTTCTGACAAAGAGTTTTTAGTGGTGGTGATTTTTGCTCCGATAATAAAGCTATATTTATAAGGTAGAGACCTATGACTAACATTTAGGTATACATATTCAAATTATTTTGAATTTCGTAAACAGAATATTTATTTTTAATTTTAATAATTATTTTTTTTCCAGAGATGTGGAGAGATGAAGAAGACACCCGAACCACTAGAATTCAAGATTGGAGAATACAATTTGAAAGACAGAACATTAAACCTAGAAACACTTGTCAACAAAATCAGCACCATTTACATGGGAAAAATTCAATTCAGAGCGCTCAAGGAAACCCCAGTACAAAAACACAACACATATATCACCTACTGAGAAAGTATAGGGTTGAAATCCAATTTGGGGTAACTAAGCTAATCTGTAAAAAAAAAGACGGGGACATATTTCATTCATATAGATGAATGAAATGTCCCCGTCTTTTACCATCGATACCGTCGATACCATCAAGGTTGCCCATGAAAATGTGTGGCATGGTGGTCACAGAAGAACCATTCTCGAAATAAGAAAAACAATAGCCAATGTGACAGAATTATAAATTAAGACATACTTGTCATTTTTGTAGGGAAACGTTGCAAAAGAGTAGTGCATCCTTTAATCTCGAATAATTTTGGAGAAAGGGGTCAGGTAGATTTAATTGATATATCCGGCATGGCCATGGGAGGATATGCCTTCATTTTAAATTATCAAGATCATTTTTCCAAATTCTGTATCTTGCGAGCCTTAAAAACGAAACTGCCAAAGAAGTGGTCTATCACAAAGTGGTCTACCACAAAGAAGTGGTGAATATCTTCTCAATAATCGGGGTGTCCAAAATTCTTCAATCTGACAACGGCAAAGAATTTGTAGTCCATTTATTCAAAAGGGTATTGTATGCTTACCATTAAACATAGCCACACACGACATCCAGAGTCCCAGGGGAGTGTAGAGAGGGCCAAGTGACGGGGAAAATATGATAAGAGCCATTTTAATTGAAAAAGGAACCAAAGATTGGGTGAGTCAATTACATTTTGTATACTTTTACATAAACACCGCAACAAATAGAGTAATCAAGAAATCTCACTATAAAAGCTACCTTCGGAAGTGATCCATCCACTAAGTTTTAACCAAACGTTTACTCCTCAACAATCACAACTTCCCTTCGCAAGTGGAAGAGTTTTTACAGCTTAGAGACAATAGCACATTTATGGGTGGTAAGTGTTCAGTTTACCTAAGGGTAAAGGCAGGTTAGTGGATGGATTAGCCGAACACCACCGTAGAAAAATAGTGCCTAAACATAAGAGGGTGGGAACACAAAACTCTAAAAAAGGACATTGCAAATACTCCATGAAAATAATGACCACAGTGGGAACACAAAACTTTCAATGAGACATTACAGATATTAACGTGTTGCAGATAAAAAAAAAATATACAAACATGTGTTACCTGTAAAAAAAACATGTGGATGAAAATACATACAAGAAGCGATTATTATCGGCCAAGGATTTCCGATATGTCCAATGTTAATACAATTTTGATATATCAAGACCATTATTCATAATTATTTGCCGGTTAATTAATCAAAAGACACCAGTTGGGGTACTACTCACGTTTTATTACAAATATTCACATTATTCGGTATACCTAAAATTCTCCAGTCGAGTGAAAATAGAACTTTTATGGCAGAGGTGCCTGTGGAAATGGGGTCCAATGTATAACCCAAGTAAAAATTATTCATGGTTGTTCATGACACTTGGATGGACAGGAATGAAATCATATAAATGATCCTACAGCAATATTTAACCGAGCAAGGGATCACCGACTGGGTAACTAACAGGCTTACCACATGTCCAATCCTACAAGAATACCACCCGACAAAAAGACAAACATTTCATCGTATAGAGTTGTATTTGGCAGAAACCCTCCATTGAAATTGGACCGCCTATTTCAGGCGGATATCCTCGGTGTATTATTTTCTAATGAGGTTAGTAAGGATGAGGATGAGGATGAGGATATCCATCATATCTATCACCCCCCAAAGTGACAAAGTGACGAGGGACCTATTCCCCGGACTTTAATGGGCCCACAACATCTTTTCATTTATATACTCTGGTGGGGTATACAAGAATCGTTACATCGGTCATCATCGACTTTCAAATCCAATGTTTCTCCAATATTATTACCGAGGAGAAAGAGGTACACCGAATCGTTCGAATTCGGGAAGTTGTGAGAAATCCCGACAGCTACTTCCCCCCATTATCACCAATTGTATGCCCTCATAGTGGTAACCAGGACTTCCAATCCAATACTTCTCCACGAGGAGAAAGGGATACACCGAATCGTTCGAATTAAGGGAAGTCGTGAGAAATCCGGACAGCTACTTTTATAACCAATTGTCCTAGCCAGGACTTGAATTGGACCTCAACATGTGTAAATATGGATGGACACTCGTACCGGTATACAAGATTCGTGCACATCCCAATCCAGCGCTTCAAATTCTCTCGCTTCAAATTCTTTGGAGAAAGAGACGAAAGGTAAAACCAAACAAACTAAAACTGAAACAAAGTCAAAATAGCTACATTTACTAAACTGAAATTGCAAGTTCTTCTCTTGATTTTACGACTTGTTCTGATAGATTGGTAAATTTTCTCCGTTAATAAAGCTATATTTATAAGATATCTTATGACTGACATTTAGGTATACATTTAATATCCAAATTAGTTTTAATTTTGTAAAACAGAATATTTATTAAATTTTAATAATGATTTTCTTTTCTAGAGATGTGGGGAGATGAAGAAGACACCGAACCACTAGAATTCAAGCTTGGAGAAGAGGCTCCAACAGGTATACTATAATAAATTTTCTTTATAAAACTATTTGTTTATTGGTCAGCAGACAAAAAGCCAATACATACAAATGTGTAAAGGTTCTTATGCCATTTAATCTTACCAAATTATAATATCAGAAGAATTGCTCAACAATAATAAGCAATTTATTTTCTGAAAAATATTTTCAGTGTGTTACAAACACCGCTCTGTATCACACACATGTAGTCATTGTAGTTCCCGAATCCAAATCCTAGTCTCTAACTCCTCCCCCTTCTCAAGGCTATATATACATACTCTTTCATATGATAGGCTCAGAATTCAACTGCCCCCAACATAAAATATCAGCACTGAAAAAACCTGCACACCATCCACATAAAACAAATTGAATGGTATCGGATGTTATAATGGTCAAGTCTGCATTGTTCTCACTCCTCCATCATGTGTGCATGGTGCAACAGGTATACTACAATAACGTAATTTTTCTTTTTTATAAAGTTGTTTATTTATCAACAGACAAAAAGCCTTTAAATAACGTAAACAATTAGAGGAATCACCTGATTTACTATTTGTTATGACAAAGAGTGTTTAGTGGTATTAATTTTTGCTCCGACGATGAAGCTATATTTATAAGGTCTCTTATGACATTTAGGTATACATTTAATTATTAATATTCAAAATGATTTTGAATTTCATAAACAGAATATTTATCTATATATATTTTTCTTCAGATATGTGGGATGAAGAAGACATATTCAAAGAGGCTCAACAAGAATATACAATAACGTATTTTTTCTTTTTATAAAACTGTTTTGTGGTGGGCTGACCCCTTGTCAGAGTGAGGGTTGGTGTCCTCTACTTCCCATAGCCCATTCTATCTTTTTCTCCTGCTATGTAAATCTCTAATTTTTTCAAATGGCGTAGGGATGTGGCGACCCCAACGCCCGCCACTTTTTTGGTGCAGGTAGCCTCCAGGTGGGTGGATGAGGCTCGTGTAAACCTGATACACTGTTTAATTAAGGGGAAGGCAGGTTAGTGGTATACTTAAGGGGGAGGCAGGTTAGTGATTGGATTAACTGAACACCACTGTTTACTTAAGGATGGAAGCAAACAAGATACTTGGCCCATTGAGATAGAGAGACTGTGTAAGAAAGACTTATTTTCTAGCCGGAATGGGATGGGCCGGAATGGAATGGGTCGGAGTGAGGGTTGGTGTCCTCGTAGCCTCCAGGTGCTAGATAATAAGTTTCTTACACAGTTTCTCCATCTCAATGGGCCAAGTATCTTGTTTCCATCCTTAATTTGACTTTATATTGTCCTTGTCCCTAAGTAAGCAGTGGTGTTCAGTTAATCCATCCAATAAAGTCAACAGTGTATCAGGTTTACACGAGCCCCATCCACCCGGAAGGGGACGGGCTGACCCTTCGTCAGAGTGAGGGTTTGTGTCCTCTACTTCCCATAGCCCCTTCTATCTTTTTCTCAGAACTATCTACATATTTTTTTCAAATGGTGTAGGGATGCGCCCGCCACTTTTTTTGGTGCAGGTAGCCTTAAAAGTATATAATATATTTAATAAAATTATAAATAAAAGCTATTTTTATTTATACCTAAGTTCCTTTGGATGTCCTGTGAAGCTGCATACTCATATTGTCAGATAGTTTGGCTATTTGGGTAAACCCTCTGTCAATTTGACCAAGTTGTTAAAAGACACCTGACAATTTGTCTATTAACAACTAGGCTTAAGATTGACTTGATCAAAATAATATTTTCTGAAAAAATATGTTCAGTGTGTTATAAACACCGGTCTGTGTCACATATATATAGTCTATGTAGTTCCCGAATCCATATCCCAACTCATATAATTGCATCCTTACATTGTGTGGTTACCATATCCATGTAAAAATGGGATTTTGAGCCCTAAAACTAGGACGTTGGTAACCCCTAATTTCACATCAATAATTGCGGGTCTCTAACTCCTGAAATTGACTATTTAAACAGAAAAGCACTACACGAGTTACTCATATTGTCAGATATTTTGACTATCTTGGTAAACCTCTGTCAATTTGGCCAAGTTGTTTAAAATACCAAAATAATATTTCTGAAAAAATATTTTCAGTGTGTTACAAACACCGCTCTGTGTCACATACACACAGTCATTGTAATAAACATATAACAAAAACGGGATTTAGAACCCTAAAACTAGGACGTTGGTAACCCCGAATTTCACATCAACAATGGCGGGTCTCTAACTCCTCCCCCTTCTCTAAGGCTATATATATATATATATTCTCTTTCATATGAGAAACTCAGAATTCAACTGCTCCCTGACACAAAAGGTATAATATTGGAGGAGGAGAGGCTCCAGATAAGATCGAGAAACAAAGAACGTACAGGAGGAGGAAGAATGGCTTGGACACGAAAGTATAATCATGGAAGTGATGGTGGGAGTGGTGGTATTTATTATGACCTTCGTAGTCGTCCGACTGGGAGTGAAACCTAATATCGGCCTAACTACGTATCCCATCAACAATATTGTATACCAACAACTTGGGGAGACCCACTTCTACTCCGTAGAAATTAACGATTTATTTCAATACCAAACCGAAATCATCAACAAATACAACTTAGCATGCCGGGACCCTGTGACAAAACCACTGAACTTCTGTAGCTGGCTGAGTGAAATCAGGGAATGTACATTACCCGGCTACTGGGACATTAATGGTACCACCGGCCCCTGTCTCCTCATCACCCCAAAGGTACCTAAATGGATTCCTGACGTGTACGCGGTGCTGGAGGACCTACCAGATAACATGCCAAAGAGTCTCAGGGACTACATTTTGAGGTTTTACCGTCGAAAGAAGAATGTGATGCCTAAGTTCCTTTGGATGTCCTGTGAAGCCGCAGATAAGTACAGATTTTATGGCGAAATAACCTTGCTGCCCTGGCAAGGTTTTCCATCGTACTTCTTCCCCTACAAAAAGAGCCACTCTTACGTACAGCCAGTTATGGGAATGCACATCTCAGGCCTAAGTAAGGTAGTGCCGCTGGCCATTGAGTGTCGACTCTGGGCTGATACTGAAAAAAACGTGCACACCTTCTACATAACTAAAACAAAATTATAAATAAAAGCTATACATAAAAGACACGTTAATAGCCTGACGGACTCGCCTCATCCAATGGGTGACCGCGGGAATGGACCACTGAACAGGGAACCTATGGGGGGAGTCGTCTCTGAGTTTATTTAGTGTTAAAATATGTCGGAAACACGGTTTGACCGAAACCCTACGCCGATCCCATCTAAAAAGAAAAAAAAAATGAAAAATATGTTCTGAATGTTCTCTTACTCCTTTGGTCTGTTCAAATAAAACCGAACCGGCCAAACAATACTGACCCTTACCACATTCGGATTGGTGAGTCGTTTTCCCGCTAAAGGGTTAAGTAAACAGTACGGATTTGTATCAGGTTTTCACATTAATAATTGCGGGTCTCTAAATCCTGAAATTGACTATTTAAAAAAAAAGCATAGCTGAGTTACTCATATTGTTAGATATTTTGACTATTTGGCTATCTGGGTAAAACCTCTGTCAATTTGGCCAAGTTGTTAAAAGACACCTGACTATATGGATAATTTGTCTATTAAAAACTAGGCTAGTTAAGATTGACTTGACCAAAATAATATTTTCAGAAAAAATATGTTCAGTGTGTTACAAACACCGGTCACATACACACAGTCTATATAGTTCCCCGAATCCATATCCCAACTTGTATATTGCATCCTTATATTTTGTGGTTACCATACACATATAAAAACGGGATTTAGAGCCCTAAAACTAGGACGTTGATGTGAACTTCACATCAACAATGGCGGGTCTCTAAATCCTCCCCCTATAATATATATATATGTTCTTTTATATAAGAGACTCAGAATTCAACTGCTCCCTGACATAAAAGGTATTATCTTCCTCTGTTTCTATCCTGTTGCTTCCTTTATATTTACTCTGAAACACACTAGCTCTCTCTACCTGTCTACATACATTGTAGTAGTAATTTTTCTCCAACAATAAAGCTATATTTATAAGGTCTCTTATGACATTTAGGTATATATTTAGCTAATACTTTGATACTATCTAATTTTAAATATGATTTATTTGTTCAGAGATGTGTACTAAAATTCAAGATTGGAGAACATATTCAAAGAGGTGGAAGATCAGACGGAAACACCAAGAACGTAAATATTGGAGGAGGAGAGACCGAGAAACAAAGAACTTAAACATTGGAGGAGGAAGAAGAATGGCCGTATAATCATGAGAGTGCTTGAACACAAACGTATAATCGTGGGAGTGATGGTGGTATTTATTATCACCTTCATTAGTCGTCCGTTATTTAAAACATTAGTATTAAAATGTGTCGGAAACATTGTTTGACTGAGCCCCTACCAAATGACTGGCAAAATTTGCCCATCTAAAATGACAAAAAGATATATAAATTATGTCCTGAAATTGCCTATTTTATAAAAAAAGCACTTGCCGAGTTACTCATATTGTCAGATATTTTGACTATTTGGCTATATGGGTAAACCCTCTGTCAATTTGGCCAAATTGTTAAAAGACACCTGGCTTCGGCAATTTGTCTATTTAGGCACGACATACTCAATGTTGATATTTTAGATATTATCCCCCAAATAATACAATAATCTGTATTTGCTTCTATATGTTCACGATCATTTAACATATTCCTAACCGACGACGAATATGACTGTTTTATTATCAATAGTAACCCAGATACTGGTAAATTTTACAATCCATGACTGTAGCTCGGGTATTTCCATCCAGATATTTATTCCTGCTTTTCATAGTGGGAACCATTAATATTTTCATTTATCTCTATATACAACTCATTCGTGGCTTCACCGACATATTAGGAATACATTGTCAGTCATTTTTATTAGGTGGCCACACAAAACGTAAAGGTTTTCGCCCCCCATGTATACTTTTCCCATCACAAAACCGCCTAAAAAGTTTCAATACGTTACGGACATTGTTTATAAACTGTACGAGTGAGTCTCCGCTTAGGATATGAGCATATTTCTGAAACCATATATCCAATCCTTTCATGTAATACATACAAATCCAAATATATTTTTCAGAATGATACTTTAAGCTATATTCAATATAGTCAAATATTTGGGTGGTATCAAAGAAAAGGATGTGGTTAAGTTCAGAGTCGGCAATCTTAACAATTCCGTCATATAAAGCCGGCTTCGTATTAGTTCGAATGGTCTCCTTAAGATGACACAGTACACTCTGGACTTGTTTTACGGCCTCATTCGGTTTTCCTTTTTTCAATTGTTTAGAAACCAAACCTTGTATACCGAACATGTCCACCAACTGCTCTATAATTAGTCCTAGTCTATTATAAAACATAGAATGTATCCCACCATCCTCATTATCCTGTTCTTTGAGATTACTTATAACATCCCCATAACTCTTTCGAAAACTAAAGTGGTCATGTACTAGTTGGTGTTTAACAATGTCTTCCAATAGGACGCTCAGTTGTTTAATAAATGTCTGGTCATGGTCACGGAAATTTACTCTGAGGTGTAGAAATATCATATTTAATATAATAAATATGATATATGGAGTAATATTATCTTTGGTTAGTTTGTCTTTTAATAGAGTTTTAATTGATTCCGCATCAATTACCACTATTTCTTCTTCACTTACATTGTTCAACTCATTAAAGTCACGTAGGAAACTGGCACTGTCTGTTGTGAATCGCTCATATATATCTGGAATCAACAAATCGTTCAAGAGATAGTCGGCCAGTTTATACCGCCCATCGATTACATCTTCATCACTTAAATACTTTTCTGTTCTGAAAATGCATTTAGTGGCGCAGTGTAAACTCGCAAGACACAATTGATCCACAGATTCACCCCGGGCAATTATTTTGTCCGCTAATATTTGGATAGATTTTTCCATAGAAATTAAGTTTCGTTTAACCCAGTTTGCACACTGTAATTCTACATTTATTTCAATGTCATTTTTCACTTTTTTGGTCTCATGTTGACCATGATTCTCACACTTCCTTTTATTGGATCTTTCGGGGTGTTCATATGTTAACGGATCGCATAGATCGGGCAATTCATCGCACTTCTTTTTTCTGGATGGATATGTTGATGGATTGAATAGATCGGGCAATTCAACATCGGACAAATCAACATCAGACTCTTCTGAAGATAGATTGACTAGATCGGGCAATTCAACATCGGGCGAATCATCATCAGACTCTTCTGAAGATGGATTGACTAGATCGGGCGAATCATCATCAGACTCTTCTGAAGATGGATTGACTAGATCGGGCGAATCATCATCAGACTCTTCTGAAGATGGATTGACTAGATCGGGCGAATCATCATCAGACTCTTCTGAAGATGGATTGACTAGATCGGGCAATTCAATATCGGGCAAATCATCATCAGACTCTTCTGAAGTATCACCCAAATCTAAAAAAACATAAAAAAGTGTGTTTCATTAGTTTTGAGAATGGTATATGTTTACTATATGACATGATATTTCACAAAAACATTAGAACCTACCAATATATTCTGGTGAAGAATCCATTTATGATAACCCGAGGCCAACTGAAATGATGAGAAGTACCTTGTTGGTGTATCGCTGAAAACGGAGGGAATTGAGTGGAAGCTACCTATACTGCTGTTTGCGGATGATACAGTTCTGATGAGTGATAATGAATGGGAGTTGCAGGGTCTGGTAAATGAGTTTGGAACAGTGTGCGAAAAACGGAATTTGAAGGTAAATACGGGGAAGAGCAAGGTTATGGTCTTCGAAAGGGGTGAAGTCACAGAGTGTGAGGTGAAGCTGAACGGTCAGGCTATGGAGATCGTCAACTCTTTTAAGTATCTGGGCAGTGTGTTGAGTAAAGATGGGACTATGGATGAAGAGGTGCGGGAGAGGGTACAACAGGGGAAGAGGGTTGTAGGAACGCTAAAAGCAGTAACAAGAAATAGGGTGGTCAGTATGGAAGTGAAGAAGTCCTTGCATGACAGTGTGGTAATCCCGACACTGACTTACGGAAGCGAAGCATGGACGTTGGTTGAGAGACTCAGACCAAGAGTGAGAGCAGTGGAAATGAATTACTTAAGGAGTGCGTGCGGAGTTACATGGAGGGATAGACAGACTAATGAGGAAGTAAGAAGGAGGTGTGGTGTGGAGGTAGATGTGCTGGAAAGTGTGAAAAGGAACAACTTGAGATGGTTCGGCCATATGGAACGTATGGAAAGCGAGAGAATGACTAAGAGGGTGTACGAGAGCGAGGTGGAGGGACCGAGGGGGAGAGGTAGACCGAATATGAGGGTGAAGGATGGAGTGAGGAAGTACATGAACGAAGGCGGTGCTGGTTGGGGGGAGGGGCGTCGACTGACTGGGGACAGAGGTGCATGGGGGCGGTTCGTTCGTGGCCACCCCTTCGGGGATCACGGCGTCAGGCAATAGATAGATAGATAGACCTTGAATATAATACACATATATGGAGGGATTTCGCTAACAATGCGCCTGGGTGAACCATTCCCTTCTCAGCCCGAGGCCAACTGAATGATGAGAAGCACCTTGACTATATATATATACTGGAATGGGATGGAGGGAGGGAGGAGAGATCCAGAGTGTGAGTCAAGCAGTGAAGTCATTCTTATTTTTAACCCCTTACATGTCATAAAAAGTGTATGTTTAATACATTATTTTTGAGAATGGTATATGTTTACTATATGACATGATTTTTCACAAAAAACATTAGAACCTACCAATATATTCTGGTGAAGAATCCATTTATGATAACGCAAGGCCAACTGAAATGATGAGAAGTACCTTGAATATAATACACATATATGGAGGGATTTCGCTAACAATGCGCCCTTCTCAGCCCTAGGTCAACTGAATGAGGCCAACTTAATTATGAGAATCACCTCTACTATATATATATATACTGGAGGGGGATGGAGGGGGAGGATAGATCCAGTGTGTGAGTCAAGTAGTGAAGTCATTCTTATTATTAACCCCTTATATGTCATACTTTCGTCAATAGTAATACTTTCGTCAATAGTAATATTTCCGTCAATAGTAATATTCCGTCAATAGTAATATTCCGTCAATAGTAATATTCCGTCAATAGTAATACTTCCGTCAATAGTAATATTCCGTCAATAGTAATATTTCCGTCAATAGTAATACTTTCGTCAATAGTAATATTTCCGTCAATAGTAATATTTCCGTCAATAGTAATATTCCGTCAATAGTAATATTCCGTCAATAGTAATATTTCCGTCAATAGTAATATTTCCGTCAATAGTAATATTTCCGTCAATAGTACTATTCCGTCAATAGTAATATTTCCGTCAATAGTAATATTCCGTCAATAGTAATATTTCCGTCAATAGTAATATTTCCGTCAATAGTAATATTCCGTCAATAGTAATACTTCCGTCAATAGTAATACTTCCGTCAATAGTAATACTTCCGTCAATAGTAATATTTCCGTCAATAGTAATACTTCCGTCAATAGTAATATTTCCGTCAATAGTAATACTTCCGTCAATAGTAATATTTCCGTCAATAGTAATATTTCCGTCAATAGTAATACTTCCGTCAATAGTAATATTTCCGTCAATAGTAATACTCCGTCAATAGATAGTAATACTTCCGTCAATAGTAATATTTCCGTCAATAGTAATACTTTCGTCAATAGTAATACTTTCGTCAATAGTAATATTTCCGTCAATAGTAATACTTTCGTCAATAGTAATATTCCGTCAATAGTAATATTCCGTCAATAGTAATACTTTCGTCAATAGTAATACTTTCGTCAATAGTAATATTTCGTCAATAGTAATACTTTCGTCAATAGTAATACTTTCGTCAATAGTAATATTTCGTCAATAGTAATATTTCCGTCAATAGTAATATTTCGTCAATAGTAATATTTCCGTCAATAGTAATATTCCGTCAATAGTAATATTCCGTCAATAGTAATACTTCCGTCAATAGTAATATTTCCGTCAATAGTAATATTTCCGTCAATAGTAATACTTTCGTCAATAGTAATATTTCCGTCAATAGTAATATTTCCGTCAATAGTAATATTTCCGTCAATAGTAATATTTCCGTCAATAGTAATATTCCGTCAATAGTAATACTTTCGTCAATAGTAATATTTCCGTCAATAGTAATATTTCCGTCAATAGTAATATTTCCGTCAATAGTAATATTTCAGTCAATAGTAATATTCCGTCAATAGTAATACTTTCGTCAATAGTAATATTTCCGTCAATATTAATATTTCCGACAATTGTAATACTTCCGTCAATAGTAATATTTCCGTCAATAGTAATATTTCCGTCAAGAGTAATATTTCCGTCAATAGTAATACTTTCGTCAATAGTAATATTTCCGTCAATAGTAATATTTCCGTCAATAGTAATATTCCGTCAATAGTAATACTTTCGTCAATAGTAATACTTTCGTCAATAGTAATATTTCCGTCAATAGTAATATTTCCGTCAATAGTAATATTTCCGTCAATAGTAATATTCCGTCAATAGTAATACTTTCGTCAATAGTAATATTTCCGTCAATAGTAATATTTCCGTCAATAGTAATACTTTCGTCAATAGTAATATTTCCGTCAATAGTAATATTTCCGTCAATAGTAATATTTCCGTCAATAGTAATACTTTCGTCAATAGTAATATTTCGTCAATAGTAATATTTCGTCAATAGTAATACTTTCGTCAATAGTAATACTTTCGTCAATAGTAATACTTTCGTCAATAGTAATACTTCCGTCAATAGTAATATTTCGTCAATAGTAATATTTTCGTCAATAGTATTATTCCGTCAATAGTAATATTCCGTCAATAGTAATACTTTCGTCAATAGTAATACTTTCGTCAATAGTAATACTTTCGTCAATAGTAATACTTTCGTCAATAGTAATACTTTCGTCAATAGTAATATTCCATCAATAGTAATACTCCGTCAATAGTAATACTTCCGTCAATAGTAATACTTCCGTCAATAGTAATATTTCCGTCAATAGTAATACTTTCGTCAATAGTAATATTTCCGTCAATAGTAATACTTTCGTCAGTAGTAATACTTTCGTCAATAGTAATATTTCGTCAATAGTAATACTTTCGTCAATAGTAATATTTCCGTCAATAGTAATATTTCCGTCAATAGTAATATTTCGTCAATAGTAATACTTTCGTCAATAGTAATACTTCCGTCAATAGTAATACTTCCGTCAATAGTAATATTTCGTCAATAGTAATATTTCGTCAATAGTAATACTTTCTTCAATAGTAATACTTTCGTCAATAGTAATACTTTCGTCAATAGTAATATTTCCGTCAATAGTAATATTTCCGTCAATAGTAATATTTCCGTCAATAGTAATATTTCGTCAATAGTAATACTTTCGTCAATAGTAATGCTTCCGTCAATAGTAATACTTCCGTCAATAGTAATATTTCGTCAATAGTAATATTTCGTCAATAGTAATACTTTCGTCAATAGTAATATTTCTGTCAATAGTAATACTTTCGTCAATAGTAATACTTTCGTCAATAGTAATACTTTCGTCAATAGTAATACTTTCGTCAATAGTAATACTTTCGTCAATATTAATATTTCCGTCAATATTAATATTTCCGTCAATAGTAATATTTCCGTCAATAGTAATACTTTCTTCAATAGTAATACTTTCTTCAATAGTAATATTTCGTCAATAGAAATATTTCGTCAATAGTAATATTTCGTCAATAGTAATATTTCGTCAATAGTAATACTTTCGTCAATAGTAATATTCCGTCAATAGTAATACTTTCGTCAATAGTAATACTTCCGTCAATAGTAATATTTCGTCAATAGTAATATTTTTGTCAATAGTAATATTCCGTCAATAGTAATATTCCGTCAATAGTAATACTTTCGTCAGTAGTAATACTTTCGTCAGTAGTAATACTTTCGTCAATAGTAATACTTTCGTCAATAGTAATACTTTCGTCAATAGTAATATTCCGTCAATAGTAATACTTCCGTTAATAGTAATACTTCCGTCAATAGTAATACTTCCGTCAATAGTAATATTTCCGTCAATAGTAATACTTTCGTCAATAGTAATATTTCCGTCAATAGTAATACTTTCGTCAATAGTAATACTTTCGTCAATAGTAATATTTCCGTCAATAGTAATATTTCCGTCAATAGTAATATTTCGTCAATAGTAATACTTTCGTCAATAGTAATACTTCCGTCAATAGTAATACTTCTGTCAATAGTAATATTTCGTCAATAGTAATATTTCGTCAATAGTAATATTTCAGTCAATAGTAATACTTTCGTCAATAGCAATACTTTCGTCAATAGTAATATTTCCGTCAATAGTAATATTTCGTCAATATTAATATTTCCGTCAATAGTAATATTTCCGTCAATAGTAATATTTCCGTCAATAGTAATACTTTCGTCAATAGTAATACTTCCGTCAATAGTAATACTTCCGTCAATAGTAATATTTCGTCAATAGTAATATTTCGTCAATAGTAATATTTCCGTCAATAGTAATACTTTCGTCAATAGTAATATTTCCGTCAATAGTAATACTTGCGTCAATAGTAATATTTCGTCAATAGTAATATTTTCGTCAATAGTAATATTTCCGTCAATAGTAATATTTCCGTCAATAGTAATATTTCGTCAATAGTAATACTTTCGTCAATAGTAATACTTTCGTCAATAGTAATATTTCGTCAATAGTAATACTTTCGTCAATAGTAATACTTTCGTCAATAGTAATATTTCCGTCAATAGTAATATTTCCGTCAATAGTAATACTTTCGTCAATAGTAATATTTCGTCAATAGTAATACTTTCGTCAATAGTAATATTTCGTCAATAGTAATACTTTCGTCAATAGTAATACTTTCGTCAATAGTAATATTTCCGTCAATAGTAATATTTCCGTCAATAGTAATACTTTCGTCAATAGTAATATTTCGTCAATAGTAATATTTCGTCAATCGTAATACTTCCGTCAATAGTAATACTTTCGTCAATAGTAATATTTCGTCAATAGTAATACTTCTGTCAATAGTAATACTTCCGTCAATAGTAATATTTCGTCAATAGCAATATTTCCGTCAATAGTAATACTTTCGTCAATAGTAATACTTTCGTCAATAGTAATACTTTCGTCAATAGTAATATTTCCGTCAATAGTAATATTCCGTCAATAGTAATACTTTCGTCAATAGTAATACTTTCGTCAATAGTAATATTTCGTCAATAGTAATACTTTCGTCAATAGTAATACTTTCGTCAATAGTAATACTTTCGTCAATGGTAATACTTCCGTCAATAGTAATATTCCGTCAATAGTAATATTTCCGTCAATAGTAATACTTTCGTCAATAGTAATATTTCCGTCAATAGTAATATTTCCGTCAATAGTAATATTCCGTCAATAGTAATATTTCCGTCAATAGTAATATTTCTGTCAATAGTAATATTTCGTCAATAGTAATACCTTCGTCAATAGTAATACTTCCGTCAATAGTAATACTTCCGTCAATAGTAATATTTCGTCAATAGTAATATTTCGTCAATAGTAATACTTTCGTCAATAGTAATATTTCCGTCAATAGTAATACTTTCGTCAATAGTAATATTTCCGTCAATAGTAATACTTTCGTCAATAGTAATACTTTCGTCAATAGTAATACTTTCGTCAATATTAATATTTCCGTCAATAGTAATATTTCCGTCAATAGTAATATTTCCGTCAATAATAATATTTCCGTCAATAGTAATACTTTCTTCAATAGTAATACTTTCTTGAATAGTAATATTTCGTCAATAGTAATATTTCGTCAATAGTAATATTTCGTCAATAGTAATACTTTCGTCAATAGTAATATTCCGTCAATAGTAATACTTTCGTCAATAGTAATACTTCCGTCAATAGTAATATTTCGTCAATAATAATATTTTCGTCAATAGTAATATTCCGTCAATAGTAATATTCCGTCAATAGTAATACTTTCGTCAGTAGTAATACTTTCGTCAATAGTAATACTTTTGTCAATAGTAATACTTTCGTCAATAGTAATACTTTCGTCAATAGTAATATTCCGTCAATAGTAATACTTCCGTTAATAGTAATACTTCCGTCAATAGTAATACTTCCGTCAATAGTAATATTTCCGTCAATAGTAATACTTTCGTCAATAGTAATATTTCCGTCAATAGTAATACTTTCGTCAATAGTAATACTTTCATCAATAGTAATATTTCCGTCAATAGTAATATTTCCGTCAATAGTAATATTTCGTCAATAGCAATACTTTCGTCAATAGTAATATATCCGTCAATAGTAATACTTTCGGCAATATTAATATTTCCGTCAATAGTAATATTTCCGTCAATAGTAATATTTCCGTCAATAGTAATACTTTCGTCAATAGTAATACTTCCGTCAATAGTAATACTTCCGTCAATAGTAATATTTCGTCAATAGTAATATTTCGTCAATAGTAATATTTCCGTCAATAGTAATACTTTCGTCAATAGTAATATTTCCGTCAATAGTAATACTTTCGCCAATAGTAATATTTCGTCAATAGTAATATTTCCGTCAATAGTAATACTTTCGTCAATCGTAATATTTCGTCAATAGTAATACTTCCGTCAATAGTAATATTTCGTCAATAGTAATACTTTCGTCAATAGTAATATTTCCGTCAATAGTAATATTTCCGTCAATAGTAATATTTCCGTCAATAGTAATATTTCCGTCAATAGTAATATTTCGTCAATAGTAATACTTTCGTCAATAGTAATACTTTCGTCAATAGTAATATTTCGTCAATAGTAATACTTTCGTCAATAGTAATACTTTCGTCAATAGTAATATTTCCGTCAATAGTAATATTTCCGTCAATAGTAATACTTTCGTCAATAGTAATATTTCGTCAATAGTAATACTTTCGTCAATAGTAATATTTCGTCAATAGTAATACTTTCGTCAATAGTAATACTTTCGTCAATAGTAATATTTCCGTCAATAGTAATATTTCCGTCAATAGTAATACTTTCGTCAATAGTAATATTTCGTCAATAGTAATATTTAGTCAATCGTAATACTTCCGTCAATAGTAATACTTTCGTCAATAGTAATATTTCGTCAATAGTAATACTTCTGTCAATAGTAATACTTCCGTCAATAGTAATATTTCGTCAATAGTAATATTTCCGTCAATAGTAATACTTTCGTCAATAGTAATACTTTCGTCAATAGTAATACTTTCGTCAATAGTAATATTTCCGTCAATAGTAATATTTCCGTCAATAGTAATATTCCGTCAATAGTAATACTTTCGTCAATAGTAATACTTTCGTCAATAGTAATATTTCGTCAATAGTAATACTTTCGTCAATAGTAATACTTTCGTCAATAGTAATACTTTCGTCAATAGTAATACTTCCGTCAATAGTAATATTCCGTCAATAGTAATATTTCCATCAATAGTAATACTTTCGTCAATAGTAATATTTCCGTCAATAGTAATATTTCCGTCAATAGTAATATTCCGTCAATAGTAATATTTCCGTCAATAGTAATATTTCCGTCAATAGTAATATTCCGTCAATAGTAATATTTCCGTCAATAGTAATACTTTCGTCAATAGTAATATTTCGTCAATAGTAATACTTTCGTCAATAGTAATACTTTCGTCAATAGTAATACTTCCGTCAATAGTAATATTTCGTCAATAGTAATATTTCGTCAATAGTAATATTTCCGTCAATAGTAACACTTTCGTCAATAGTAATATTTCCGTCAATAGTAATACTTTCGTCAATAGTAATATTTAGTCAATAGTAATATTTCCGTCAATAGTAATACTTTCGTCAATAGTAATATTTCGTCAATAGATATTTCGTCAATAGTAATACTTCCGTCAATAGTAATATTTCGTCAATAGTAATATTTCGTCAATAGTAATATTTCCGTCAATAGTAATACTTCCGTCAATAGTAATATTTCCGTCAATAGTAATACTTTCGTCAATAGTAATACTTTCGTCAATAGTAATATTTCGTCAATAGTAATATTCCGTCAATAGTAATACTTCCGTCAATAGTAATATTTCCGTCAATAGTAATATTTCCGTCGATAGTAATATTTCCGTCAATAGTAATACTTCCGTCAATAGTAATATATCCGTCAATAGTAATATTTCCGTCAATAGTAATATTTCCGTCAATAGTAATATTTCCGTCAATAGTAATATTTCCGTCAATAGTAATACTTTCTTCAATAGTAATATTCCGTCAATAGTAATATTTCCGTCAATAGTAATACTTTCGTCAATAGTAATACTTTACATGGTGAACTGGTCACATCTAATATGGCTTGGGTTTATCCCACACGTCAGACAGGGTTACCCCTACCCCCCTAACCTACAATGTATATATAGTCTGCTTCTGGTATAATGTGTTTCACTTGACAAATTACTATAGTGGCGAGATGGACTCTAAAGCTATTACTATTAAAGCCAATAGTAATATTCGTGAATATAAGATGACGAAGACACACAATGGGGGAAGAGACTCTACGTGTGTGAGATAGTTGGTTGGTGGGACCCTGTGGAAGATATGGCGACGCTGTCCGCCATTTCCTGAGTTTGTGAATATAAGACTATGAAGACATACATACAATGGGGTTTAAATACTTTATACACTTTATCAGTAAGGATAAATCACTACTACGTTTTCTTGAACAAGTCCAAAAGAGCATCTTAAGAGTCTTAACCAATCCTTACCCATCACTACACAAGAAATGACCAGTATGTTATTGGGCGAGACTAACCAACCAGATGTGATCGATGACATCAAGGAGTGTGATGTTGGTGGGACCCGACACTGTCCGTGAGTATCTTCGCCGTTCCTGAGTTTGTGAATATAAGATGACGAAGACACACAATGGGGAAGACTCAGGGTGTGAGATAGTCAATGTTTAATATACGTGTGTGAGATAGTTGGTGGGACCCTGAAAGTTATGGTGAGTTAAGATTAACGTTACTAGAACTAATTGATTACTGTATATATGTGTGTGTGTGTGAAAGTAGGTGATAACCCGCCTCCCCAGATGGGTCCGGGGGAAACTGAAATATTCGGCTCTCAGGTAATATTGCACTTCCCTCAGTCCTGCCACCTGGTGAGAGCACAATCTACATATCAGATGGGCTTATCCAGAACTTGATGATTGATGTACAAGTATACGTGTGATGTTGGTGGGACCCGACGCTGTCCGTGAGTATCTTCGCAGTTCCTGAGTTTGTGAATATAAGATGACGAAGACACACAATGGGGAAGACTCAGGGTGTGAGATAGTCAATGTATAATATTCGTGTGTGAGATAGTTGGTGGGACCCTGAAAGTTATGGTGAGTTAAGATTAACTTTACTAGAACTAATTGATTACTGTATATATGTGTGTGTGTGTGAAAGTAGGTGAAAACCCGCCTCCCCAGATGGGTCCGGGGGAAACTGAAATATTCGGCTCTCAGGTAATATTGCATTTTCCTCAGTCCTGCCACCTGGTGAGAGCACAATCTACATATCAGATGGGCTTAACCAGAACTTGATGACTGATGTACAAGTATACGTGTGATGTTGGTGGGACCCGACGCTGTCCGTGAATATCTTCGCCGTTCCTGAGTTTGTGAATATAAGATGACGAAGACACACAATGGGGGAAGAGACTCTACGTGTGTGAGATAGTTGGTAGGTGGGACCCTGTGGAAGATATGGCGACGCTGTCCGCCATTTCCTGAGTTTGTGAATATAAGACTATGAAGACATACATACAATGGGGTTTAAATACTTTATACACTTTATCTATATACAGTATACAAGTGTGTGTGTGTGTGATAGTTGGTGGGACCCTATGGAAGCTAGCACAATCTAAGTCTACATGTAAGATTGGCTTGACCAGCTGGTTTGAGGGAAGTTGCAATATTGACACTTCTCCCCAGACTACCCGGTGAGAGCACAATCTACGTCTACATGTCAGATTGGCTTGCCCAAAACTTGATGTATACGTGTATTGTCGGTGGGACCCTGTGGAAGTTATGGTGACTGCTGTTTTTTTTTTATCTAACCCTTTCCAATCCATCCAAATGTGGTAAGGGTCAGTTCGGGGTTATATACGATTTTTTTTTATTTAGAGCCGTACTACTCATATATATATATATATATATGTGTGTATGTGAAAGTAGGTGAAAACCCTCCTCCCCAGCTGGTCTGGTGGAAACTGAAACATTCGACTCTCAAGGAATGTTGGACTTCCCCCAGACTACCTGGTGAGAGCACAATCTACGTCTACATGTCATATTTTTATTTTATCTAACCCTTTCCAATCCATCCAAATGTGGTAAGGGGTGGTAAGTGGTAAGTGGTGGTAAGTGGTTCGGGGTTATATACGATCCTTTTTTATTTAGAGCCGTACTACTCATATATATATATATATATGTGTGTATGTGAAAGTAGGTGAAAACCCTCCTCCCCAGCTGGTCTGGTAGAAACTGAAACATTCGACACAATCTACTTTACTAGAACTTTACTAGTAAAACATTCACACACACATATATGTGTGTGTGTGTGTGTGAAAGTGTGTGAAAGTGAGCAGTGAGGGTCTCACCGAGCACAATCTACGTCTACATGTCAGATTGGCTTGCCCAGAACTTGATGTATACGTGTAGTGTCGGTGGGACCCTGTGGAAGTTATGGTGACTGCTGTTTTTTTTTATCTAACCCTTTCCAATCCATCCAAATGTGGTAAGGGTCAGTTCGGGGTTATATACGATCCTTTTTTATTTAGAGCCGTACTACTCATATATATATATATATATATATGTGTGTATGTGTGTATGTGAAAGTAGGTGAAAACCCTCCTCCCCAGCTGGTCTGGGGGAAACTGAAACATTCGACTCTCAAGGAATGTTTGACTTCCCCCAGACTATCTGGTGAGAGCATAATCTACGTCTACATGTCAGATTGGCTAGCCCAGAACTTGATGTATAAGTGTAGTGTCGGTGGGACCCTGTGGAAGTTATGGTGACTGCTGTTTTTTTTTTATCTAACCCTTTCCAATCCATCCAAATGTGGTAAGGGTCAGTTCGGGGTTATATACGATCCTTTTTTATTTAGAGACGTACTACTCGCATATATGTGTGTGTGTGAAAGTAGGTGAAAACCCTCCTCCCCAGCTGGTCTGGTGGAAACTGAAACATTCGACTCTCAAGGAATGTTATACTTCCCCCAGACTACCTGGTGAGAGCACAATCTACGTCTACATGTCAGGTTGGCTTGCCCAGAACTTGATGTATACGTGTAGTGTCGGTGGGACCCTGTGGAAGTTATGGTGACTGCTGTTTTTTTTATCTAACCCTTTCCAATCCATCCAAATGTGGTAAGGGTCAGTTCGGATCCTTTTTTATTTAGAGCCGTACTACTCGCATATATGTGTATGTGTGAAAGTAGGTGAAAACCCTCCTTCCCAGCTGGTCTGGTGGAAACTGAAACATTCGACTCTCAAGGAATGTTATATTTCCCCCAGACTACCTGGTGAGAGCACAATCTACGTCTACATGTCAGATTGGCTAGTCCAGAACTTGATGTATACGTGTAGTGTCGGTGGGACCCTGTGGAAGTTATGGTGACTGCTGTTTTTTTATCTAACCCTTTCCAATCCATCCACATGTGGTAAGGGTCAGTTCGGGGTTATATACGATCCTTTTTTATTTAGAGCCGTACTACTCGCATATATGTGTGAAAGTAGGTGAAAACCCTCCTCCCAGCTGGTCTGGTGGAAACAGAAACATTCGACTCTCAAGGAATGTTAGACTTCCCCCAGACTACCTTTTGAGAGCACAATCTACGTCTACATGTCAGATTGGCTAGCCCAGAACTTGATGTATACATGTAGTGTCGGTGGGACCCTGTGGAAGTTATGGTGACTGCTGTTTTTTTTATCTAACCCTTTCCAATCCATCCAAATGTGGGTTCAGTTCAATGTGGGGTCAGTTCGGGGTTATATACGATCCTTTTTTATTTAGAGCCGTACTACTCGCATATATGTGTGTGTGTGAAAGTAGGTGAAAACCCTCCTCCCAGATGGGTCTGGGGGGAAACTGAAATATTCGGCTCTCAGGTAATATTGCACTTTCCCTCAGCCTGCCACCTGGTGAGAGCACAATCAACGTCTACATGTCAGATGGGCAAGTATACGTGTGATGTTGGTGGGACCCGACGCTGTCCGTGAGTATCTTCGCCGTTTCTGAGTTTGTGAATATAAGATGACGAAGACACATAATGGGGAAGAGACTCTACGTGTGTGAGATAGTTGGTTGGTGGGACCCTGTGGAAGATATGGCGACGCTGTCCAGACTACCTGGTGAGAGCACAATCTACGTCTACATGTCAGATTGGCTTGCCCAGAACTTGATGTATACGTTCAGTGTTGGTGGAACCCTGTGGAAGTTATGGTGACTGTTTTTTTTTTTATCTAACCCTTTCCAATCCATCCAAATGTGGTAAGGGTCAGTATTGTTTGGCCGTTTCGGGGTTATATATGATCCTTTTTTATTTAGAGCCGTACTACTCGTATATATATGTGTGTGAAAGTAGGTGAAACCCTCCTCCCCAGATGGGTCTTGGGGGAAACTGAAATATTCGGCTCTCAGGTAATATTGCAACTTTCCCTCAGCCTGCCACCTGGTGAGAGAACAATCTACATCTACATGTCAGATGGGCTTAACCAGAACTTGATGATTGATGTACAAGTATACGTGTGATGTTGGTGGGACCCGACGCTGTTCGTGAGTATCTTCGCCGTTCCTGAGTTTGTGAATATAAGATGACGAAGACACATAATGGGGAAGAGACTCTACGTTCGGCTCTCAGGTAATATTGCAACTTTCCCTCAGCCTGCCACCTGGTGAGAGCACAATCTACATCTACATGTCTGATGGGCTTAACCATAACTTGATGATTGATGTACAAGTATACGTGTGATGTCGGTGGGACCCGACGCTGTTCGTGAGTATCTTGCAGATTGTACACTAAAGTGAATTGGTCTTGTATGGTGGAGACACGAAACGGGATTTAGAGCCTCTATAACTAGGCTATCTACATGAGACGTAGTCAAATAATAGAGCTAAAATGTCCCTAAAAACTAGGCTAGTTAAGATTAAATTGACAAAATAATATTCTCTCTAAAAATATTTTCAGAGATTGTACACTAAAGTGAATTGGTCTTGTATGGTGGAGACACGAAACGGGATTTAGAGCCTCTATAACTAGGCTATCTACATGAGACGTAGACAAATAATAGAGCTAAAATGTCCCTAAAAACTAGGCTAGTTAAGATTGAATTGACAAAATAATATTATCTCTAAAAATATTTTCAGAGATTGTACACTAAAGTGAATTGGTCTTGTATGGTGGAGACACGAAACAGGATTTAGAGCCTCTATAACTAGGCTATCTACATGAGACGTAGACAAATAATAGAGCTAAAATGTCCCTAAAAACTAGGCTAGTTAAGATTGAATTGACAAAATAATATTCTCTCTAAAAATATTTTCAGAGATTGTACACTAAAGTGAATTGGTCTTGTATGGTGGAGACACGAAACGGGATTTAGAGCCTCTATAACTAGGCTATCTATGTAGACAAATAATAGAGCTAAAATCACCCTAAAAACTAGGCTAGTTAAGATTGGATTGAAAAAATAATATTCTCTCTAAAAATATTTTCAGAGATTGTACACTAAAGTGAATTGGTCTTGTATGGTGGAGACACGAAACGGGATTTAGAGCCTCTATAACTAGGCTATCTACATGAGACGTAGTCAAATAAAAGAGCTAAAATGTCCCTAAAAACTAGGCTAGTTAAGATTGAATTGACAAAATAATATTCTCTCTAAAAATATTTTCAGAGATTGTACACTAAAGTGAATTGGTCTTGTATGGTGGAGACACGAAACGGGATTTAGAGCCTCTATAACTAGGCTATCTACATGAGACGTAGACAAATAATAGAGCTAAAATGTCCCTAAAAACTAGGCTAGTTAAGATTGAATTGACAAAATAATATTCTCTCTAAAAATATTTTCAGAGATTGTACACTAAAGTGAATTGGTCTTGTATGGTGGAGACACGAAACGGGATTAAGAGCCTCTATAACTGGATTTAGAGCCTCTATAACTAGGCTATCTACATGAGATGTAGACATATAACAGAGCTAAAATCACCCTAAAAACTAGGCTAGTTAAGATTGAATTGAAAAAATAATATTATCTCTAAAAATATTTTCAGAGATTGTACACTAAAGTGAATTGGTCTTGTATGGTGGAGACACGAAACAGGATTTAGAGCCTCTATAACTAGGGTATCTACATGAGACGTAGACAAATAATAGAGCTAAAATGTCCCTAAAAACTAGGCTAGTTAAGATTGAATTGACAAAATAATATTCTCTCTAAAAATATTTTCAGAGATTGTACACTAAAGTGAATTGGTCTTGTATGGTGGAGACACGAAACGGGATTTAGAGCCTCTATAACTAGGCTATCTACACGAGACGTAGACAAATAATAGAGCTAAAATGTCCCTAAAAACTAGGCTAGTTAAGATTGAATTGAACAAAATAATATTCTCTCTAAAAATATTTTCAGAGATTGTACACTAAAGTGAATTGGTCTTGTATGGTGGAGACACGAAACGGGATTTAGAGCCTCTATAACTAGGCTATCTACATGAGACGTAGACAAATAATAGAGCTAAAATGTCCCTAAAAACTAGGCTAGTTAAGATTGAATTGACAAAATAATATTCTCTCTAAAATATTTTCAGAGATTGTACACTAAAGTGAATTGGTCTTGTATGGTGGAGACACGAAACGGGATTTAGAGCCTCTATAACTAGGCTATCTATGTAGACAAATAATAGAGCTAAAATCACCCTAAAAACTAGGCTAGTTAAGATTGAATTGAAAAAATAATATTCTCTCTAAAAATATTTTCAGAGATTGTACACTAAAGTGAATTGGTCTTGTATGGTGGAGACACGAAACAGGATTTAGAGCCTCTATAACTAGGCTATCTACATGAGACGTAGACAAATAATAGAGCTAAAATGTTCCTAAAAACTAGGCTTGAATTGACAAAATAATATTCTCTCTAAAAATATTTTCAGAGATTGTACACTAAAGTGAATTGGTCTTGTATGGTGAGACACGAAACGGGATTTAGAGCCTCTATAACTAGGCTATCTACATGAGACGTAGACAAATAATAGAGCTAAAATGTCCCTAAAAACTAGGCTAGTTAAGATTGAATTGACAAAATAATATTCTCTCTAAAAATATTTTCAGAGATTGTACACTAAAGTGAATTGGTCTTGTATGGTGGAGACACGAAACGGGATTTAGAGCCTCTATAACTAGGCTATCTATGTAGACAAATAATAGAGCTAAAATCACCCTAAAAACTAGGCTAGTTAAGATTGAATTGAAAAAATAATATTCTCTCTAAAAATATTTTCAGAGATTGTACACTAAAGTGAATTGGTCTTGTATGGTGGAGACACGAAACGGGATTTAGAGCCTCTATAACTAGGCTATCTACATGAGACGTAGTCAAATAATAGAGCTAAAATGTCCCTAAAAACTAGGCTAGTTAAGATTGAATTGACAAAATAATATTCTCTCTAAAAATATTTTCAGAGATTGTACACTAAAGTGAATTGGTCTTGTATGGTGGAGACACGAAACGGGATTTAGAGCCTCTATAACTAGGCTATCTACATGAGACGTAGACAAATAATAGAGCTAAAATGTCCCCAAAAACTAGGCTAGTTAAGATTGAATTGACAAAATAATATTCTCTCTAAAAATATTTTCAGAGATTGTACACTAAAGTGAATTGGTCTTGTATGGTGGAGACACGAAACGGGATTAAGAGCCTCTATAACTGGATTTAGAGCCTCTATAACTAGGCTATCTACATGAGATGTAGACATATAACAGAGCTAAAATCACCCTAAAAACTAGGCTAGTTAAGATTGAATTGAAAAAATAATATTATCTCTAAAAATATTTTCAGAGATTGTACACTAAAGTGAATTGGTCTTGTATGGTGGAGACACGAAACAGGATTTAGAGCCTCTATAACTAGGGTATCTACATGAGACGTAGACAAATAATAGAGCTAAAATGTCCCTAAAAACTAGGCTAGTTAAGATTGAATTGACAAAATAATATTCTCTCTAAAAATATTTTCAGAGATTGTACACTAAAGTGAATTGGTCTTGTATGGTGGAGACACGAAACGGGATTTAGAGCCTCTATAACTAGGCTATCTATATGAGATGTAGACAAATAATAGAGCTAAAATCACCCTAAAAACTAGGCTAGTTAAGATTGAATTGAAAAAATAATATTCTCTCTAAAAATATTTTCAGAGATTGTACACTAAAGTGAATTGGTCTTGCATGGTGGAGACACGAAACGGGATTTAGAGCCTCTATAACTAGGCTATCTACATGAGACGTAGACAAATAATAGAGCTAAAATGTCCCTAAAAACTAGACTAGTTAAGATTGAATTGACAAAATAATATTCTCTCTAAAAATATTTTCAGAGATTGTACACTAAAGTGAATTGGTCTTGTATGGTGGAGACACGAAACGGGATTTAGAGCCTCTATAACTAGGCTATCTACATGAGACGTAGACAAATAATAGAGCTAAAATGTCCCTAAAAACTAGGCTAGTTAAGATTGAATTGACAAAATAATATTCTCTCTAAAAATATTTTCAGAGATTGTACACTAAAGTGAATTGGTCTTGTATGGTGGAGACACGAAACGGGATTTAGAGCCTCTATAACTAGGCTATCTACACGAGACGTAGACAAATAATAGAGCTAAAATGTCCCTAAAAACTAGGCTAGTTAAGATTGAATTGACAAAATAATATTCTCTCTAAAAATATTTTCAGAGATTGTACACTAAAGTGAATTGGTCTTGTATGGTGGAGACACGAAACGGGATTTAGAGCCTCTATAACTAGGCTATCTACACGAGACGTAGACATATAACAGAGCTAAAATCACCCTAAAAACTAGGCTAGTTAAGATTGAATTGACAAAATAATATTCTCTCTAAAAATATTTTCAGAGATTGTACACTAAAGTGAATTGGTCTTGTATGGTGGAGACACGAAACGGGATTTAGAGCCTCTATAACTAGGCTATCTACACGAGACGTAGACAAATAATAGAGCTAAAATCACCCTAAAAACTAGGCTAGTTAAGATTGAATTGACAAAATAATATTCTCTCTAAAAATATTTTCAGAGATTGTACACTAAAGTGAATTGGTCTTGTATGGTGGAGACACGAAACGGGATTTAGAGCCTCTATAACTAGGCTATCTACATGAGACGTAGACAAATAATAGAGCTAAAATGTCCCTAAAAACTAGGCTAGTTAAGATTGAATTGACAAAATAATATTCTCTAAAAATATTTTCAGAGATTGTACACTAAAGTGAATTGGTCTTGTATGGTGGAGACACGAAACGGGATTTAGAGCCTCTATAACTAGGCTATCTACACGAGACGTAGACAAATAATAGAGCTAAAATGTCCCTAAAAACTAGGCTAGTTAAGATTGAATTGACAAAATAATATTCTCTCTAAAAATATTTTCAGAGATTGTACACTAAAGTGAATTGGTCTTGTATGGTGGAGACACGAAACGGGATTTAGAGCCTCTATAACTAGGCTATCTACATGAGACGTAGACAAATAATAGAGCTAAAATGTCCCTAAAAACTAGGCTAGTTAAGATTGAATTGACAAAATAATATTCTCTCTAAAAATATTTTCAGAGATTGTACACTAAAGTGAATTGGTCTTGTATGGTGGAGACACGAAACGGGATTTAGAGCCTCTATAACTAGGCTATCTACATGAGACGTAGACAAATAATAGAGCTAAAATGTCCCTAAAAACTAGGCTAGTTAAGATTGAATTGACAAAATAATATTCTCTCTAAAAATATTTTCAGAGATTGTACACTAAAGTGAATTGGTCTTGTATGGTGGAGACACGAAACGGGATTTAGAGCCTCTATAACTGGATTTAGAGCCTCTATAACTAGGCTATCTACATGAGATGTAGACATATAACAGAGCTAAAATCACCCTAAAAACTAGGCTAGTTAAGATTGAATTGAAAACATATTATCTCTAAAAATATTTTCAGAGATTGTACACTAAAGTGAATTGGTCTTGTATGGTGGAGACACGAAACGGGATTTAGAGCCTCTATAACTAGGCTATCTACATGAGATGTAGACAAATAATAGAGCTAAAATGTCCCTAAAAACTAGGCTAGTTAAGATTGAATTGACAAAATAATATTCTCTCTAAAAATATTTTCAGAGATTGTACACTAAAGTGAATTGGTCTTGTATGGTGGAGACACGAAACGGGATTTAGAGCCTCTATAACTAGGCTATCTACACGAGACGTAGACATATAACAGAGCTAAAATGTCCCTAAAAACTAGACTAGTTAAGATTGAATTGACAAAATAATATTCTCTCTAAAAATATTTTCAGAGATTGTTCTTGTATGGTGGAGACACGAAACGGGATTTAGAGCCTCTATAACTAGGCTATCTACACGAGACGTAGACAAATAATAGAGCTAAAATGTCCCTAAAAACTAGACTAGTTAAGATTGAATTGACAAAATAATATTCTCTCTAAAAATATTTTCAGAGATTGTACACTAAAGTGAATTGGTCTTGTATGGTGGAGACACGAAACGGGATTTAGAGCCTCTATAACTAGGCTATCTACATGAGACGTAGACAAATAATAGAGCTAAAATGTCCCTAAAAACTAGGCTAGTTAAGATTGAATTGACAAAATAATATTCTCTCTAAAAATATTTTCAGAGATTGTACACTAAAGTGAATTGGTCTTGTATGGTGGAGACACGAAACGGGATTTAGAGCCTCTATAACTAGGCTATCTACATGAGACGTAGACAAATAATAGAGCTAAAATGTCCCTAAAAACTAGGCTAGTTAAGATTGAATTGACAAAATAATATTCTCTCTAAAAATATTTTCAGAGATTGTACACTAAAGTGAATTGGTCTTGTATGGTGGAGACACGAAACGGGATTTAGAGCCTCTATAACTGGATTTAGAGCCTCTATAACTAGGCTATCTACATGAGACGTAGACATATAACAGAGCTAAAATCACCCTAAAAACTAGGCTAGTTAAGATTGAATTGAAAAAATAATATTCTCTCTAAAAATATTTTCAGAGATTGTACACTAAAGTGAATTGGTCTTGTATGGTGGAGACACGAAACGGGATTTAGAGCCTCTATAACTAGGCTATCTACATGAGATGTAGACATATAATAGAGCTAAAATCACCCTAAAAACTAGGCTAGTTAAGATTGAATTGACAAAATAATATTCTCTCTAAAAATATTTTCAGAGATTGTACACTAAAGTGAATTGGTCTTGTATGGTGGAGACACGAAACGGGATTTAGAGCCTCTATAACTAGGCTATCTACACGAGATGTAGACAAATAATAGAGCTAAAATGTCCCTAAAAACTAGGCTAGTTAAGATTGAATTGACAAAATAATATTCTCTCTAAAAATATTTTCAGAGATTGTACACTAAAGTGAATTGGTCTTGTATGGTGGAGACACGAAACGGGATTTAGAGCCTCTATAACTAGGCTATCTACACGAGACGTAGACATATAACAGAGCTAAAATCACCCTAAAAACTAGGCTAGTTAAGATTGAATTGACAAAATAATATTCTCTCTAAAAATATTTTCAGAGATTGTACACTAAAGTGAATTGGTCTTGTATGGTGGAGACACGAAACGGGATTTAGAGCCTCTATAACTAGGCTATCTACATGAGACGTAGACAAATAATAGAGCTAAAATGTCCCTAAAAACTAGGCTAGTTAAGATTGAATTGACAAAATAATATTCTCTCTAAAAATATTTTCAGAGATTGTACACTAAAGTGAATTGGTCTTGTATGGTGGAGACACGAAACGGGATTAAGAGCCTCTATAACTGGATTTAGAGCCTCTATAACTAGGCTATCTACATGAGATGTAGACATATAACAGAGCTAAAATCACCCTAAAAACTAGGCTAGTTAAGATTGAATTGAAAAAATAATATTATCTCTAAAAATATTTTCAGAGATTGTACACTAAAGTGAATTGGTCTTGTATGGTGGAGACACGAAACGGGATTTAGAGCCTCTATAACTAGGCTATCTACATGAGACGTAGACAAATAATAGAGCTAAAATGTCCCTAAAAACTAGGCTAGTTAAGATTGAATTGACAAAATAATATTCTCTCTAAAAATATTTTCAGAGATTGTACACTAAAGTGAATTGGTCTTGTATGGTGGAGACACGAAACGGGATTTAGAGCCTCTATAACTAGGCTATCTATATGAGATGTAGACAAATAATAGAGCTAAAATCACCCTAAAAACTAGGCTAGTTAAGATTGAATTGAAAAAATAATATTCTCTCTAAAAATATTTTCAGAGATTGTACACTAAAGTGAATTGGTCTTGCATGGTGGAGACACGAAACGGGATTTAGAGCCTCTATAACTAGGCTATCTACATGAGACGTAGACAAATAATAGAGCTAAAATGTCCCTAAAAACTAGGCTAGTTAAGATTGAATTGACAAAATAGTATTCTCTCTAAAAATATTTTCAGAGATTGTACACTAAAGTGAATTGGTCTTGTATGGTGGAGACACGAAACGGGATTTAGAGCCTCTATAACTAGGCTATCTACACGAGATGTAGACAAATAATAGAGCTAAAATGTCCCTAAAAACTAGACTAGTTAAGATTGAATTGACAAAATAATATTCTCTCTAAAAATATTTTCAGAGATTGTACACTAAAGTGAATTGGTCTTGTATGGTGGAGACACGAAACGGGATTTAGAGCCTTTACAACTAGGCTATCTACACGAGACGTAGACATATAACAGAGCTAAAATCACCCTAAAAACTAGGCTAGTTAAGATTGAATTGACAAAATAATATTCTCTCCAAAAATATTTTCAGAGATTGTACACTAAAGTGAATTGGTCTTGTATGGTGGAGACACGAAACGGGATTTAGAGCCTCTATAACTAGGCTATCTTCACGAGACGTAGACATATAACAGAGCTAAAATGTCCCTAAAAACTAGGCTAGTTAAGATTGAATTGAAAAAATAATATTCTCTCTAAAAATATTTTCAGAGATTGTACACTAAAGTGAATTGGTCTTGTATGGTGGAGACACGAAACGGGATTTAGAGCCTCTATAACTAGGCTATCTACACGAGACGTAGACAAATAATAGAGCTAAAATGTCCCTAAAAACTAGACTAGTTAAGATTGAATTGACAAAATAATATTCTCTCTAAAAATATTTTCAGAGATTGTACACTAAAGTGAATTGGTCTTGTATGGTGGAGACACGAAACGGGATTTAGAGCCTCTACAACTAGGCTATCTACACGAGACGTAGACATATAACAGAGCTAAAATCACCCTAAAAACTAGGCTAGTTAAGATTGAATTGACAAAATAATATTCTCTCCAAAAATATTTTCAGAGATTGTACACTAAAGTGAATTGGTCTTGTATGGTGGAGACACGAAACGGGATTTAGAGCCTCTATAACTAGGCTATCTACACGAGACGTAGACATATAACAGAGCTAAAATGTCCCTAAAAACTAGGCTAGTTAAGATTGAATTGAAAAAATAATATTCTCTCTAAAAATATTTTCAGAGATTGTACACTAAAGTGAATTGGTCTTGTATGGTGGAGACACGAAACGGGATTTAGAGCCTCTATAACTAGGCTATCTACACGAGACGTAGACAAATAATAGAGCTAAAATGTCCCTAAAAACTAGACTAGTTAAGATTGAATTGACAAAATAATATTCTCTCTAAAAATATTTTCAGAGATTGTACACTAAAGTGAATTGGTCTTGTATGGTGGAGAAACGAAACGGGATTAAGAGCCTCTATAACTGGATTTAGAGCCTCTATAACTAGGCTATCTACATGAGATGTAGACATATAACAGAGCTAAAATCACCCTAAAAACTAGGCTAGTTAAGATTGAATTGAAAAAATAATATTATCTCTAAAAATATTTTCAGAGATTGTACACTAAAGTGAATTGGTCTTGTATGGTGGAGACACGAAACGGGATTTAGAGCCTCTATAACTAGGCTATCTACATGAGATGTAGACAAATAATAGAGCTAAAATGTCCCTAAAAACTAGGCTAGTTAAGATTGAATTGACAAAATAATATTCTCTCTAAAAATATTTTCAGAGATTGGACACTAAAGTGAATTGGTCTTGTATGGTGGAGACACGAAACGGGATTTAGAGCCTCTATAACTAGGCTATCTACACGAGACGTAGACATATAACAGAGCTAAAATGTCCCTAAAAACTAGACTAGTTAAGATTGAATTGACAAAATAATATTCTCTCTAAAAATATTTTCAGAGATTGGACACTAAAGTGAATTGGTCTTGTATGGTGGAGACACGAAACGGGATTTAGAGCCTCTATAACTAGGCTATCTACACGAGACGTAGACAAATAATAGAGCTAAAATGTTCCTAAAAACTAGGCTTGAATTGACAAAATAATATTCTCTCTAAAAATATTTTCAGAGATTGTACACTAAAGTGAATTGGTCTTGTATGGTGGAGACACGAAACGGGATTTAGAGCCTCTATAAATAGGCTATCTACATGAGACGTAGTCAAATAATAGAGCTAAAATGTCCCTAAAAACTAGGCTAGTTAAGATTGAATTGACAAAATAATATTCTCTCTAAAAATATTTTCAGAGATTGTACACTAAAGTGAATTGGTCTTGTATGGTGGAGACACGAAACGGGATTTAGAGCCTCTATAACTAGGCTATCTACATGAGACGTAGACAAATAATAGAGCTAAAATGTCCCTAAAAACTAGGCTAGTTAAGATTGAATTGACAAAATAATATTCTCTCTAAAAATATTTTCAGAGATTGTACACTAAAGTGAATTGGTCTTGTATGGTGGAGACACGAAACGGGATTTAGAGCCTCTATAACTGGATTTAGAGCCTCTATAACTAGGCTATCTACATGAGATGTAGACATATAACAGAGCTAAAATCACCCTAAAAACTAGGCTAGTTAAGATTGAATTGAAAAAATAATATTATCTCTAAAAATATTTTCAGAGATTGTACACTAAAGTGAATTGGTCTTGTATGGTGGAGACACGAAACGGGATTTAGAGCCTCTATAACTAGGCTATCTACATGAGATGTAGACAAATAATAGAGCTAAAATGTCCCTAAAAACTAGGCTAGTTAAGATTGAATTGACAAAATAATATTCTCTCTAAAAATATTTTCAGAGATTGTACACTAAAGTGAATTGGTCTTGTATGGTGGAGACACGAAACGGGATTTAGAGCCTCTATAACTAGGCTATCTACACGAGACGTAGACATATAACAGAGCTAAAATGTCCCTAAAAACTAGACTAGTTAAGATTGAATTGACAAAATAATATTCTCTCTAAAAATATTTTCAGAGATTGTACACTAAAGTGAATTGGTCTTGTATGGTGGAGACACGAAACGGGATTTAGAGCCTCTATAACTAGGCTATCTACACGAGACGTAGACAAATAATAGAGCTAAAATGTCCCTAAAAACTAGGCTAGTTAAGATTGAATTGACAAAATAATATTCTCTCTAAAAATATTTTCAGAGATTGTACACTAAAGTGAATTGGTCTTGTATGGTGGAGACACGAAACGGGATTTAGAGCCTCTATAACTAGGCTATCTACATGAGACGTAGTCAAATAATAGAGCTAAAATGTCCCTAAAAACTAGGCTAGTTAAGATTGAATTGACAAAATAATATTCTCTCTAAAAATATTTTCAGAGATTGTACACTAAAGTGAATTGGTCTTGTATGGTGGAGACACGAAACGGGATTTAGAGCCTCTATAACTAGGCTATCTACATGAGACGTAGACAAATAATAGAGCTAAAATGTCCCTAAAAACTAGGCTAGTTAAGATTGAATTGACAAAATAATATTCTCTCTAAAAATATTTTCAGAGATTGTACACTAAAGTGAATTGGTCTTGTATGGTGGAGACACGAAACGGGATTTAGAGCCTCTATAACTGGATTTAGAGCCTCTATAACTAGGCTATCTACATGAGATGTAGACATATAACAGAGCTAAAATCACCCTAAAAACTAGGCTAGTTAAGATTGAATTGAAAAAATAATATTCTCTCTAAAAATATTTTCAGAGATTGTACACTAAAGTGAATTGGTCTTGTATGGTGGAGACACGAAACGGGATTTAGAGCCTCTATAACTAGGCTATCTACATGAGATGTAGACATATAATAGAGCTAAAATCACCCTAAAAACTAGGCTAGTTAAGATTGAATTGAAAAAATAATATTCTCTCTAAAAATATTTTCAGAGATTGTACACTAAAGTGAATTGGTCTTGTATGGTGGAGACACGAAACGGGATTTAGAGCCTCTATAACTAGGCTATCTACACGAGATGTAGACAAATAATAGAGCTAAAATGTCCCTAAAAACTAGGCTAGTTAAGATTGAATTGACAAAATAATATTCTCTCTAAAAATATTTTCAGAGATTGTACACTAAAGTGAATTGGTCTTGTATGGTGGAGACACGAAACGGGATTTAGAGCCTCTATAACTAGGCTATCTACACGAGACGTAGACATATAACAGAGCTAAAATCACCCTAAAAACTAGGCTAGTTAAGATTGAATTGAAAAAATAATATTCTCTCTAAAAATATTTTCAGAGATTGTACACTAAAGTGAATTGGTCTTGTATGGTGGAGACACGAAACGGGATTTAGAGCCTCTATAACTAGGCTATCTACATGAGACGTAGTCAAATAATAGAGCTAAAATGTCCCTAAAAACTAGGCTAGTTAAGATTGAATTGACAAAATAATATTCTCTCTAAAAATATTTTCAGAGATTGTACACTAAAGTGAATTGGTCTTGTATGGTGGAGACACGAAACGGGATTTAGAGCCTCTATAACTAGGCTATCTACATGAGACGTAGACAAATAATAGAGCTAAAATGTCCCTAAAAACTAGGCTAGTTAAGATTGAATTGACAAAATAATATTCTCTCTAAAAATATTTTCAGAGATTGTACACTAAAGTGAATTGGTCTTGTATGGTGGAGACACGAAACGGGATTAAGAGCCTCTATAACTGGATTTAGAGCCTCTATAACTAGGCTATCTACATGAGATGTAGACATATAACAGAGCTAAAATCACCCTAAAAACTAGGCTAGTTAAGATTGAATTGAAAAAATAATATTCTCTCTAAAAATATTTTCAGAGATTGTACACTAAAGTGAATTGGTCTTGTATGGTGGAGACACGAAACGGGATTTAGAGCCTCTATAACTAGGCTGAGACGTAGACAAATAATAGAGCTAAAATGTCCCTAAAAACTAGGCTAGTTAAGATTGAATTGACAAAATAATATTCTCTCTAAAAATATTTTCAGAGATTGTACACTAAAGTGAATTGGTCTTGTATGGTGGAGACACGAAACGGGATTTAGAGCCTCTATAACTAGGCTATCTACACGAGATGTAGAAAATAATAGAGCTAAAATCACCCTAAAAACTAGGCTAGTTAAGATTGAATTGAAAAATAATATTCTCTCTAAAAATATTTTCAGAGATTGTACACTAAAGTGAATTGGTCTTGTATGGTGGAGACACGAAACGGGATTTAGAGCCTCTATAACTAGGCTATCTACATGAGACGTAGACAAATAATAGAGCTAAAATGTCCCTAAAAACTAGGCTAGTTAAGATTGAATTGACAAAATAATATTCTCTCTAAAAATATTTTCAGAGATTGTACACTAAAGTGAATTGGTCTTGTATGGTGGAGACACGAAACGGGATTTAGAGCCTCTATAACTAGGCTATCTACACGAGACGTAGACATATAACAGAGCTAAAATCACCCTAAAAACTAGGCTAGTTAAGATTGAATTGACAAAATAATATTCTCTCTAGATTGTACACTAAAGTGAATTGGTCTTGTATGGTGGAGACACGAAACGGGATTTAGAGCCTCTATAACTAGGCTATCTACACGAGACGTAGACAAATAATAGAGCTAAAATGTCCCTAAAAACTAGGCTAGTTAAGATTGAATTGACAAAATAATATTCTCTCTAAAAATATTTTCAGAGATTGTACACTAAAGTGAATTGGTCTTGTATGGTGGAGACACGAAACGGGATTAAGAGCCTCTATACCTGGATTTAGAGCCTCTATAACTAGGCTATCTACATGAGATGTAGACATATAACAGAGCTAAAATCACCTAAAAACTAGGCTAGTTAAGATTGAATTGACAAAATAATATTCTCTCTAAAAATATTTTCAGAGATTGTACACTAAAGTGAATTGGTCTTGTATGGTGGAGACACGAAACGGGATTTAGAGCCTCTATAACTAGGCTATCTACACGAGACGTAGACAAATAATAGAGCTAAAATGTCCCTAAAAACTAGGCTAGTTAAGATTGAATTGACAAAATAATATTCTCTCTAAAAATATTTTCAGAGATTGTACACTAAAGTGAATTGGTCTTGTATGGTGGAGACACGAAACGGGATTTAGAGCCTCTATAACTAGGCTATCTACACGAGACGTAGACAAATAATAGAGCTAAAATGTCCCTAAAAACTAGACTAGTTAAGATTGAATTGACAAAATAATATTCTCTCTAAAAATATTTTCAGAGATTGTACACTAAAGTGAATTGGTCTTGTATGGTGGAGAGACGAAACGGGATTTAGAGCCTCTATAACTAGGCTATCTACACGAGACATATAACAGAGCTAAAATCACCCTAAAAACTAGGCTAGTTAAGATTGAATTGACAAAATAATATTCTCTCTAAAAATATTTTCAGAGATTGTACACTAAAGTGAATTGGTCTTGTATGGTGGAGACACGAAACGGGATTTAGAGCCTCTATAACTAGGCTATCTACATGAGACGTAGACAAATAATAGAGCTAAAATGTCCCTAAAAACTAGGCTAGTTAAGATTGAATTGACAAAATAATATTCTCTCTAAAAATATTTTCAGAGATTGTACACTAAAGTGAATTGGTCTTGTATGGTGGAGACACGAAACGGGATTTAGAGCCTCTATAACTAGGCTATCTACATGAGACGTAGACAAATAATAGAGCTAAAATGTCCCTAAAAACTAGGCTAGTTAAGATTGAATTGACAAAATAATATTCTCTCTAAAAATATTTTCAGAGATTGTACACTTAGTGTACAATCTCTGAAAATATTTTTACAAGACCAATTCACTTTAGTGAATTGGTCTTGTATGGTGGAGACACGAAACAGGATTTAGAGCCTCTATAACTAGGCTATCTACATGAGACGTAGACAAATAATAGAGCTAAAATGTCCCTAAAAACTAGGCTAGTTAAGATTGAATTGACAAAATAATATTCTCTCTAAAAATATTTTCAGAGATTGTACACTAAAGTGAATTGGTCTTGTATGGTGGAGACACGAAACGGGATTTAGAGCCTCTATAACTAGGCTATCTACATGAGATGTAGACAAATAATAGAGCTAAAATCACCCTAAAAACTAGGCTAGTTAAGATTGAATTGACAAAATAATATTCTCTCTAAAAATATTTTCAGAGATTGTACACTAAAGTGAATTGGTCTTGTATGGTGGAGACACGAAACGGGATTTAGAGCCTCTATAACTAGGCTATCTACATGAGACGTAGACAAATAATAGAGCTAAAATGTCCCTAAAAACTAGGCTAGTTAAGATTGAATTGACAAAATAATATTCTCTCTAAAAATATTTTCAGAGATTGTACACTAAAGTGAATTGGTCTTGTATGGTGGAGACACGAAACGGGATTTAGAGCCTCTATAACTAGGCTATCTACACGAGACGTAGACAAATAATAGAGCTAAAATGTCCCTAAAAACTAGGCTAGTTAAGATTGAATTGACAAAATAATATTCTCTCTAAAAATATTTTCAGAGATTGTACACTAAAGTGAATTGGTCTTGTATGGTGGAGACACGAAACGGGATTTAGAGCCTCTATAACTAGGCTATCTACACGAGACGTAGACATATAACAGAGCTAAAATCACCCTAAAAACTAGGCTAGTTAAGATTGAATTGACAAAATAATATTCTCTCTAAAATATTTTCAGAGATTGTACACTAAAGTGAATTGGTCTTGTATGGTGGAGACACGAAACGGGATTTAGAGCCTCTATAACTAGGCTATCTACACGAGACGTAGACATATAACAGAGCTAAAATGTCCCTAAAAACTAGGCTAGTTAAGATTGAATTGACAAAATAATATTCTCTCTAAAAATATTTTCAGAGATTGTACACTAAAGTGAATTGGTCTTGTATGGTGGAGACACGAAACGGGATTTAGAGCCTCTATAACTAGGCTATCTACATGAGATGTAGACAAATAATAGAGCTAAAATGTCCCTAAAAACTAGGCTAGTTAAGATTGAATTGACAAAATAATATTCTCTCTAAAAATATTTTCAGAGATTGTACACTAAAGTGAATTGGTCTTGTATGGTGGAGACACGAAACGGGATTTAGAGCCCTCTATAACTAGGCTATCTACACGAGACGTAGACATATAACAGAGCTAAAATGTCCCTAAAAACTAGGCTAGTTAAGATTGAATTGACAAAATAATATTCTCTCTAAAAATATTTTCAGAGATTGTACACTAAAGTGAATTGGTCTTGTATGGTGGAGACACGAAACGGGATTTAGAGCCTCTATAACTAGGCTATCTACACGAGACGTAGACAAATAATAGAGCTAAAATGTCCCTAAAAACTAGGCTAGTTAAGATTGAATTGACAAAATAATATTCTCTCTAAAAATATTTTCAGAGATTGTACACTAAAGTGAATTGGTCTTGTATGGTGGAGACACGAAACGGGATTTAGAGCCTCTATAACTAGGCTATCTACACGAGATGTAGACAAATAATAGAGCTAAAATCACCCTAAAAACTAGGCTAGTTAAGATTGAATTGACAAAATAATATTCTCTCTAAAAATATTTTCAGAGATTGTACACTAAAGTGAATTGGTCTTGTATGGTGGAGACACGAAACGGGATTTAGAGCCTCTATAACTAGGCTATCTACATGAGACGTAGACATAATAGAGCTAAAATGTCCCTAAAAACTAGGCTAGTTAAGATTGAATTGACAAATAATATTCTCTCTAAAAATATTTTCAGAGATTGTACACTAAAGTGAATTGGTCTTGTATGGTGGAGACACGAAACGGGATTTAGAGCCTCTATAACTAGGCTATCTACATGAGACGTAGACAAATAATAGAGCTAAAATGTCCCTAAAAACTAGGCTAGTTAAGATTGAATTGACAAAATAATATTCTCTCTAAAAATATTTTCAGAGATTGTACACTAAAGTGAATTGGTCTTGTATGGTGGAGACACGAAACGGGATTTAGAGCCTCTATAACTGGATTTAGAGCCTCTATAACTAGGCTATCTACATGAGATGTAGACATATAACAGAGCTAAAATCACCCTAAAAACTAGGCTAGTTAAGATTGAATTGAAAAATAATATTCTCTCTAAAAATATTTTCAGAGATTGTACACTAAAGTGAATTGGTCTTGTATGGTGGAGACACGAAACGGGATTTAGAGCCTCTATAACTAGGCTATCTACATGAGACGTAGACAAATAATAGAGCTAAAATGTCCCTAAAAACTAGGCTAGTTAAGATTGAATTGACAAAATAATATTCTCTCTAAAAATATTTTCAGAGATTGTACACTAAAGTGAATTGGTCTTGTATGGTGGAGACACGAAACGGGATTTAGAGCCTCTATAACTAGGCTATCTACACGAGACGTAGACAAATAATAGAGCTAAAATGTCCCTAAAAACTAGGCTAGTTAAGATTGAATTGACAAAATAATATTCTCTCTAAAAATATTTTCAGAGATTGTACACTAAAGTGAATTGGTCTTGTATGGTGGAGACACGAAACGGGATTTAGAGCCTCTATAACTAGGCTATCTACACGAGACGTAGACATATAACAGAGCTAAAATCACCCTAAAAACTAGGCTAGTTAAGATTGAATTGACAAAATAATATTCTCTCTAAAAATATTTTCAGAGATTGTACACTAAAGTGAATTGGTCTTGTATGGTGGAGACACGAAACGGGATTTAGAGCCTCTATAACTAGGCTATCTACACGAGACGTAGACAAATAATAGAGCTAAAATGTCCCTAAAAACTAGGCTAGTTAAGATTGAATTGACAAAATAATATTCTCTCTAAAAATATTTTCAGAGATTGTACACTAAAGTGAATTGGTCTTGTATGGTGGAGACACGAAACGGGATTTAGAGCCTCTATAACTAGGCTATCTACACGAGACGTAGACATATAACAGAGCTAAAATCACCCTAAAAACTAGGCTAGTTAAGATTGAATTGACAAAATAATATTCTCTAAAAATATTTTCAGAGATTGTACACTAAAGTGAATTGGTCTTGTATGGTGGAGACACGAAACGGGATTTAGAGCCTCTATAACTAGGCTATCTACACGAGACGTAGACATATAACAGAGCTAAAATGTCCCTAAAAACTAGGCTAGTTAAGATTGAATTGACAAAATAATATTCTCTCTAAAAATATTTTCAGAGATTGTACACTAAAGTGAATTGGTCTTGTATGGTGGAGACACGAAACGGGATTTAGAGCCTCTATAACTAGGCTATCTACACGAGACGTAGACAAATAATAGAGCTAAAATGTCCCTAAAAACTAGGCTAGTTAAGATTGAATTGACAAAATAATATTCTCTCTAAAAATATTTTCAGAGATTGTACACTAAAGTGAATTGGTCTTGTATGGTGGAGACACGAAACGGGATTTAGAGCCTCTATAACTAGGCTATCTACACGAGACGTAGACATATAACAGAGCTAAAATCACCCTAAAAACTAGGCTAGTTAAGATTGAATTGACAAAATAATATTCTCTCTAAAAATATGTTCAGAGATTGTACACTAAAGTGAATTGGTCTTGTATGGTGGAGACACGAAACGGGATTTAGAGCCTCTATAACTAGGCTATCTACACGAGACGTAGACATATATAATAGAGCTAAAATGTCCCTAAAAACTAGGCTAGTTAAGATTGAATTGACAAAATAATATTCTCTCTAAAAATATTTTCAGAGATTGTACACTAAAGTGAATTGGTCTTGTATGGTGGAGACACGAAACGGGATTTAGAGCCTCTATAACTAGGCTATCTACACGAGACGTAGACAAATAATAGAGCTAAAATGTCCCTAAAAACTAGGCTAGTTAAGATTGAATTGACAAAATAATATTCTCTCTAAAAATATTTTCAGAGATTGTACACTAAAGTGAATTGGTCTTGTATGGTGGAGACACGAAACGGGATTAAGAGCCTCTATTTAGAGCCTCTATAACTAGGCTATCTACATGAGATGTAGACATATAACAGAGCTAAAATCACCCTAAAAACTAGGCTAGTTAAGATTGAATTGAAAAATAATATTCTCTCTAAAAATATTTTCAGAGATTGTACACTAAAGTGAATTGGTCTTGTATGGTGGAGACACGAAACGGGATTTAGAGCCTCTATAACTAGGCTATCTACATGAGACGTAGACAAATAATAGAGCTAAAATGTCCCTAAAAACTAGGCTAGTTAAGATTGAATTGACAAAATAATATTCTCTCTAAAAATATTTTCAGAGATTGTACACTAAAGTGAATTGGTCTTGTATGGTGGAGACACGAAACGGGATTTAGAGCCTCTATAACTAGGCTATCTACACGAGACGTAGACATATAACAGAGCTAAAATGTCCCTAAAAACTAGGCTAGTTAAGATTGAATTGACAAAATAATATTCTCTCTAAAAATATTTTCAGAGATTGTACACTAAAGTGAATTGGTCTTGTATGGTGGAGACACGAAACGGGATTTAGAGCCTCTATAACTAGGCTATCTACACGAGACGTAGACAAATAATAGAGCTAAAATGTCCCTAAAAACTAGGCTAGTTAAGATTGAATTGAAAAAATATTCTCTCTAAAAATATTTTCAGAGATTGTACACTAAAGTGAATTGGTCTTGTATGGTGGAGACACGAAACGGGATTTAGAGCCTCTATAACTAGGCTATCTACACGAGACGTAGACAAATAATAGAGCTAAAATGTCCCTAAAAACTAGGCTAGTTAAGATTGAATTGACAAAATAATATTCTCTCTAAAAATATTTTCAGAGATTGTACACTAAAGTGAATTGGTCTTGTATGGTGGAGACACGAAACGGGATTTAGAGCCTCTATAACTAGGCTATCTACACGAGACGTAGACAAATAATAGAGCTAAAATGTCCCTAAAAACTAGGCTAGTTAAGATTGAATTGACAAAATAATATTCTCTCTAAAAATATTTTCAGAGATTGTACACTAAAGTGAATTGGTCTTGTATGGTGGAGACACGAAACGGGATTTAGAGCCTCTATAACTGGATTTAGAGCCTCTATAACTAGGCTATCTACATGAGATGTAGACATATAACAGAGCTAAAATCACCCTAAAAACTAGGCTAGTTAAGATTGAATTGAAAAAATAATATTCTCTCTAAAAATATTTTCAGAGATTGTACACTAAAGTGAATTGGTCTTGTATGGTGGAGACACGAAACGGGATTTAGAGCCTCTATAACTAGGCTATCTACATGAGACGTAGACAAATAATAGAGCTAAAATGTCCCTAAAAACTAGGCTAGTTAAGATTGAATTGACAAAATAATATTCTCTCTAAAAATATTTTCAGAGATTGTACACTAAAGTGAATTGGTCTTGTATGGTGGAGACACGAAACGGGATTTAGAGCCTCTATAACTAGGCTATCTACACGAGACGTAGACATATAACAGAGCTAAAATGTCCCTAAAAACTAGGCTAGTTAAGATTGAATTGACAAAATAATATTCTCTCTAAAAATATTTTCAGAGATTGTACACTAAAGTGAATTGGTCTTGTATGGTGGAGACACGAAACGGGATTTAGAGCCTCTATAACTAGGCTATCTACACGAGACGTAGACAAATAATAGAGCTAAAATGTCCCTAAAAACTAGACTAGTTAAGATTGAATTGACAAAATAATATTCTCTCTAAAAATATTTTCAGAGATTGTACACTAAAGTGAATTGGTCTTGTATGGTGGAGACACGAAACGGGATTTAGAGCCTCTATAACTAGGCTATCTACACGAGATGTAGACAAATAATAGAGCTAAAATCACCCTAAAAACTAGGCTAGTTAAGATTGAATTGAAAAAAAAAATATTCTCTCTAAAAATATTTTCAGAGATTGTACACTAAAGTGAATTGGTCTTGTATGGTGGAGACACGAAACGGGATTTAGAGCCTCTATAACTAGGCTATCTACATGAGAAGTAGACAAATAATAGAGCTAAAATGTCCCTAAAAACTAGGCTAGTTAAGATTGAATTGACAAAATAATATTCTCTCTAAAAATATTTTCAGAGATTGTACACTAAAGTGAATTGGTCTTGTATGGTGGAGACACGAAACGGGATTTAGAGCCTCTATAACTAGGCTATCTACACGAGACGTAGACAAATAATAGAGCTAAAATGTCCCTAAAAACTAGGCTAGTTAAGATTGAATTGACAAAATAATATTCTCTCTAAAAATATTTTCAGAGATTGTACACTAAAGTGAATTGGTCTTGTATGGTGGAGACACGAAACGGGATTTAGAGCCTCTATAACTAGGCTATCTACACGAGACGTAGACATATAACAGAGCTAAAATCACCCTAAAAACTAGGCTAGTTAAGATTGAATTGACAAAATAATATTCTCTCTAAAAATATTTTCAGAGATTGTACACTAAAGTGAATTGGTCTTGTATGGTGGAGACACGAAACGGGATTTAGAGCCTCTATAACTAGGCTATCTACATGTAGACAAATAATAGAGCTAAAATCACCCTAAAAACTAGGCTAGTTAAGATTGAATTGACAAAATAATATTCTCTCTAAAAATATTTTCAGAGATTGTACACTAAAGTGAATTGGTCTTGTATGGTGGAGACACGAAACGGGATTTAGAGCCTCTATAACTAGGCTATCTACATGAGACGTAGACAAATAATAGAGCTAAAATGTCCCTAAAAACTAGGCTAGTTAAGATTGAATTGACAAAATAATATTCTCTCTAAAAATATTTTCAGAGATTGTACACTAAAGTGAATTGGTCTTGTATGGTGGAGACACGAAACGGGATTTAGAGCCTCTATAACTAGGCTATCTACATGAGACGTAGACAAATAATAGAGCTAAAATGTCCCTAAAAACTAGGCTAGTTAAGATTGAATTGACAAAATAATATTCTCTCTAAAAATATTTTCAGAGATTGTACACTAAAGTGAATTGGTCTTGTATGGTGGAGACACGAAACGGGATTAAAGCCTCTATAACTGGATTTAGAGCCTCTATAACTAGGCTATCTACATGAGATGTAGACATATAACAGCTAAAATCACCCTAAAAACTAGGCTAGTTAAGATTGAATTGACAAAATAATATTCTCTAAAAATATTTTCAGAGATTGTACACTAAAGTGAATTGGTCTTGTATGGTGGAGACACGAAACGGGATTTAGAGCCTCTATAACTAGGCTATCTACATGAGACGTAGACAAATAATAGAGCTAAAATGTCCCTAAAAACTAGGCTAGTTAAGATTGAATTGACAAAATAATATTCTCTCTAAAAATATTTTCAGAGATTGTACACTAAAGTGAATTGGTCTTGTATGGTGGAGACACGAAACGGGATTTAGAGCCTCTATAACTAGGCTATCTACATGAGATGTAGACAAATAATAGAGCTAAAATCACCCTAAAAACTAGGCTAGTTAAGATTGAATTGACAAAATAATATTCTCTCTAAAAATATTTTCAGAGATTGTACACTAAAGTGAATTGGTCTTGTATGGTGGAGACACGAAACGGGATTTAGAGCCTCTATAACTAGGCTATCTACATGAGACGTAGACAAATAATAGAGCTAAAATGTCCCTAAAAACTAGGCTAGTTAAGATTGAATTGACAAAATAATATTCTCTCTAAAAATATTTTCAGAGATTGTACACTAAAGTGAATTGGTCTTGTATGGTGGAGACACGAAACGGGATTTAGAGCCTCTATAACTAGGCTATCTACACGAGACGTAGACAAATAATAGAGCTAAAATGTCCCTAAAAACTAGGCTAGTTAAGATTGAATTGACAAAATAATATTCTCTCTAAAAATATTTTCAGAGATTGTACACTAAAGTGAATTGGTCTTGTATGGTGGAGACACGAAACGGGATTTAGAGCCTCTATAACTAGGCTATCTACACGAGACGTAGACATATAACAGAGCTAAAATCACCCTAAAAACTAGGCTAGTTAAGATTGAATTGACAAAATAATATTCTCTCAAAAATATTTTCAGAGATTGTACACTAAAGTGAATTGGTCTTGTATGGTGGAGACACGAAACGGGATTTAGAGCCTCTATAACTAGGCTATCTACACGAGACGTAGACATATAACAGAGCTAAAATGTCCCTAAAAACTAGGCTAGTTAAGATTGAATTGAAAAAATAATATTCTCTCTAAAAATATTTTCAGAGATTGTACACTAAAGTGAATTGGTCTTGTATGGTGGAGACACGAAACGGGATTTAGAGCCTCTATAACTAGGCTATCTACACGAGACGTAGACAAATAATAGAGCTAAAATGTCCCTAAAAACTAGGCTAGTTAAGATTGAATTGACAAAATAATATTCTCTCTAAAAATATTTTCAGAGATTGTACACTAAAGTGAATTGGTCTTGTATGGTGGAGACACGAAACGGGATTTAGAGCCTCTATAACTAGGCTATCTACATGAGACGTAGACAAATAATAGAGCTAAAATGTCCCTAAAAACTAGGCTAGTTAAGATTGAATTGACAAAATAATATTCTCTCTAAAAATATTTTCAGAGATTGTACACTAAAGTGAATTGGTCTTGTATGGTGGAGACACGAAACGGGATTTAGAGCCTCTATAACTAGGCTATCTACACGAGACGTAGACAAATAATAGAGCTAAAATGTCCCTAAAAACTAGGCTAGTTAAGATTGAATTGACAAAATAATATTCTCTCTAAAAATATTTTCAGAGATTGTACACTAAAGTGAATTGGTCTTGTATGGTGGAGACACGAAACGGGATTTAGAGCCTCTATAACTAGGCTATCTACACGAGACGTAGACAAATAATAGAGCTAAAATCACCCTAAAAACTAGGCTAGTTAAGATTGAATTGACAAAATAATATTCTCTCTAAAAATATTTTCAGAGATTGTACACTAAAGTGAATTGGTCTTGTATGGTGGAGACACGAAACGGGATTTAGAGCCTCTATAACTAGGCTATCTACATGTAGACAAATAATAGAGCTAAAATCACCCTAAAAACTAGGCTAGTTAAGATTGAATTGAAAAAATAATATTCTCTCTAAAAATATTTTCAGAGATTGTACACTAAAGTGAATTGGTCTTGTATGGTGGAGACACGAAACGGGATTTAGAGCCTCTATAACTAGGCTATCTACATGAGACGTAGACAAATAATAGAGCTAAAATGTCCCTAAAAACTAGGCTAGTTAAGATTGAATTGACAAAATAATATTCTCTCTAAAAATATTTTCAGAGATTGTACACTAAAGTGAATTGGTCTTGTATGGTGGAGACACGAAACGGGATTTAGAGCCTCTATAACTAGGCTATCTACATGAGACGTAGACAAATAATAGAGCTAAAATGTCCCTAAAAACTAGGCTAGTTAAGATTGAATTGACAAAATAATATTCTCTCTAAAAATATTTTCAGAGATTGTACACTAAAGTGAATTGGTCTTGTATGGTGGAGACACGAAACGGGATTAAGAGCCTCTATAACTGGATTTAGAGCCTCTATAACTAGGCTATCTACATGAGATGTAGACATATAACAGAGCTAAAATCACCCTAAAAACTAGGCTAGTTAAGATTGAATTGAAAAAATAATATTTTCTCTAAAAATATTTTCAGAGATTGTACACTAAAGTGAATTGGTCTTGTATGGTGGAGACACGAAACGGATTTAGAGCCTCTATAACTAGGCTATCTACATGAGACGTAGACAAATAATAGAGCTAAAATGTCCCTAAAAACTAGGCTAGTTAAGATTGAATTGACAAAATAATATTCTCTCTAAAAATATTTTCAGAGATTGTACACTAAAGTGAATTGGTCTTGTATGGTGGAGACACGAAACGGGATTTAGAGCCTCTATAACTAGGCTATCTATATGAGATGTAGACAAATAATAGAGCTAAAATCACCCTAAAAACTAGGCTAGTTAAGATTGAATTGAAAAAATAATATTCTCTCTAAAAATATTTTCAGAGATTGTACACTAAAGTGAATTGGTCTTGCATGGTGGAGACACGAAACGGGATTTAGAGCCTCTATAACTAGGCTATCTACATGAGACGTAGACAAATAATAGAGCTAAAATGTCCCTAAAAACTAGGCTAGTTAAGATTGAATTGACAAAATAATATTCTCTCTAAAAATATTTTCAGAGATTGTACACTAAAGTGAATTGGTCTTGTATGGTGGAGACACGAAACGGGATTTAGAGCCTCTATAACTAGGCTATCTACACGAGATGTAGACAAATAATAGAGCTAAAATGTCCCTAAAAACTAGGCTAGTTAAGATTGAATTGACAAAATAATATTCTCTCTAAAAATATTTTCAGAGATTGTACACTAAAGTGAATTGGTCTTGTATGGTGGAGACACGAAACGGGATTTAGAGCCTCTAAACTAGGCTATCTACACGAGACGTAGACATATAACAGAGCTAAAATCACCCTAAAAACTAGGCTAGTTAAGATTGAATTGACAAAATAATATTCTCTCTAAAAATATTTTCAGAGATTGTACACTAAAGTGAATTGGTCTTGTATGGTGGAGACACGAAACGGGATTTAGAGCCTCTATAACTAGGCTATCTACACGAGACGTAGACATATAACAGAGCTAAAATGTCCCTAAAAACTAGGCTAGTTAAGATTGAATTGAAAAATAATATTCTCTCTAAAAATATTTTCAGAGATTGTACACTAAAGTGAATTGGTCTTGTATGGTGGAGACACGAAACGGGATTTAGAGCCTCTATAACTAGGCTATCTACACGAGACGTAGACAAATAATAGAGCTAAAATGTCCCTAAAAACTAGACTAGTTAAGATTGAATTGACAAAATAATATTCTCTCTAAAAATATTTTCAGAGATTGTACACTAAAGTGAATTGGTCTTGTATGGTGGAGACACGAAACGGGATTTAGAGCCTCTATAACTAGGCTATCTACACGAGACGTAGACATATAACAGAGCTAAAATCACCCTAAAAACTAGGCTAGTTAAGATTGAATTGACAAAATAATATTCTCTCTAAAAATATTTTCAGAGATTGTACACTAAAGTGAATTGGTCTTGTATGGTGGAGACACGAAACGGGATTTAGAGCCTCTATAACTAGGCTATCTACACGAGACGTAGACAAATAATAGAGCTAAAATGTCCCTAAAAACTAGGCTAGTTAAGATTGAATTGACAAAATAATATTCTCTCTAAAAATATTTTCAGAGATTGTACACTAAAGTGAATTGGTCTTGTATGGTGGAGACACGAAACGGGATTTAGAGCCTCTATAACTAGGCTATCTACACGAGACGTAGACATATAACAGAGCTAAAATCCCTAAAAACTAGGCTAGTTAAGATTGAATTGACAAAATAATATTCTCTCTAAAAATATTTTCAGAGATTGTACACTAAAGTGAATTGGTCTTGTATGGTGGAGACACGAAACGGGATTTAGAGCCTCTATAACTAGGCTATCTACACGAGACGTAGACAAATAATAGAGCTAAAATGTCCCTAAAAACTAGGCTAGTTAAGATTGAATTGACAAAATAATATTCTCTCTAAAAATATTTTCAGAGATTGTACACTAAAGTGAATTGGTCTTGTATGGTGGAGACACGAAACGGGATTTAGAGCCTCTATAACTAGGCTATCTACACGAGACGTAGACAAATAATAGAGCTAAAATGTCCCTAAAAACTAGGCTAGTTAAGATTGAATTGACAAAATAATATTCTCTCTAAAAATATTTTCAGAGATTGTACACTAAAGTGAATTGGTCTTGTATGGTGGAGACACGAAACGGGATTTAGAGCCTCTATAACTAGGCTATCTACACGAGACGTAGACATATAACAGAGCTAAAATGTCCCTAAAAACTAGGCTAGTTAAGATTGAATTGACAAAATAATATTCTCTCTAAAAATATTTTCAGAGATTGTACACTAAAGTGAATTGGTCTTGTATGGTGGAGACACGAAACGGGATTTAGAGCCTCTATAACTAGGCTATCTACACGAGACGTAGACAAATAATAGAGCTAAAATGTCCCTAAAAACTAGGCTAGTTAAGATTGAATTGACAAAATAATATTCTCTCTAAAAATATTTTCAGAGATTGTACACTAAAGTGAATTGGTCTTGTATGGTGGAGACACGAAACGGGATTTAGAGCCTCTATAACTAGGCTATCTACATGAGACGTAGACAAATAATAGAGCTAAAATGTCCCTAAAAACTAGGCTAGTTAAGATTGAATTGACAAAATAATATTCTCTCTAAAAATATTTTCAGAGATTGTACACTAAAGTGAATTGGTCTTGTATGGTGGAGACACGAAACGGGATTTAGAGCCTCTATAACTAGGCTATCTACATGAGACGTAGACAAATAATAGAGCTAAATGTCCCTAAAAACTAGGCTAGTTAAGATTGAATTGACAAAATAATATTCTCTCTAAAAATATTTTCAGAGATTGTACACTAAAGTGAATTGGTCTTGTATGGTGGAGACACGAAACGGGATTTAGAGCCTCTATAACTGGATTTAGAGCCTCTATAACTAGGCTATCTACATGAGATGTAGACATATAACAGAGCTAAAATCACCCTAAAAACTAGGCTAGTTAAGATTGAATTGAAAAAATAATATTCTCTCTAAAAATATTTTCAGAGATTGTACACTAAAGTGAATTGGTCTTGTATGGTGGAGACACGAAACGGGATTTAGAGCCTCTATAACTAGGCTATCTACATGAGATGTAGACATATAATAGAGCTAAAATCACCCTAAAAACTAGGCTAGTTAAGATTGAATTGAAAAAATAATATTCTCTCTAAAAATATTTTCAGAGATTGTACACTAAAGTGAATTGGTCTTGTATGGTGGAGACACGAAACGGGATTTAGAGCCTCTATAACTAGGCTATCTACACGAGACGTAGACAAATAATAGAGCTAAAATGTCCCTAAAAACTAGACTAGTTAAGATTGAATTGACAAAATAATATTCTCTCTAAAAATATTTTCAGAGATTGTACACTAAAGTGAATTGGTCTTGTATGGTGGAGACACGAAACGGGATTTAGAGCCTCTATAACTAGGCTATCTACACGAGACGTAGACATATAACAGAGCTAAAATCACCCTAAAAACTAGGCTAGTTAAGATTGAATTGACAAAATAATATTCTCTCTAAAAATATTTTCAGAGATTGTACACTAAAGTGAATTGGTCTTGTATGGTGGAGACACGAAACGGGATTTAGAGCCTCTATAACTAGGCTATCTACATGAGACGTAGACAAATAATAGAGCTAAAATGTCCCTAAAAACTAGGCTAGTTAAGATTGAATTGACAAAATAATATTCTCTCTAAAAATATTTTCAGAGATTGTACACTAAAGTGAATTGGTCTTGTATGGTGGAGACACGAAACGGGATTTAGAGCCTCTATAACTAGGCTATCTACATGAGACGTAGACAAATAATAGAGCTAAAATGTCCCTAAAAACTAGGCTAGTTAAGATTGAATTGACAAAATAATATTCTCTCTAAAAATATTTTCAGAGATTGTACACTAAAGTGAATTGGTCTTGTATGGTGGAGACACGAAACGGGATTTAGAGCCTCTATAACTAGGCTATCTACATGAGATGTAGACATATAACAGAGCTAAAATCACCCTAAAAACTAGGCTAGTTAAGATTGAATTGAAAAAATAATATTCTCTCTAAAAATATTTTCAGAGATTGTACACTAAAGTGAATTGGTCTTGTATGGTGGAGACACGAAACGGGATTTAGAGCCTCTATAACTAGGCTATCTACATGAGACGTAGACAAATAATAGAGCTAAAATGTCCCTAAAAACTAGGCTAGTTAAGATTGAATTGACAAAATAATATTCTCTCTAAAAATATTTTCAGAGATTGTACACTAAAGTGAATTGGTCTTGTATGGTGGAGACACGAAACGGGATTTAGAGCCTCTATAACTAGGCTATCTACACGAGACGTAGACAAATAATAGAGCTAAAATCACCCTAAAAAACTAGGCTAGTTAAGATTGAATTGACAAAATAATATTCTCTCTAAAAATATTTTCAGAGATTGTACACTAAAGTGAATTGGTCTTGTATGGTGGAGACACG
>CM064577.1:3728333-3768872 GCA_032716605.1 Paralithodes platypus
ATTCACTTTAGTGTACAATCTCTGAAAATATTTTTTAGAGAGAATATTATTTGTTCAATTCAATCTTAACTAGCCTAGTTTTTAGGGACATTTTAGCTCTATTATTTGTCTACGTCTCATGTAGATAGCCTAGTTATAGAGGCTCTAAATCCCGTTTCGTGTCTCCACCATACAAGACCAATTCACTTTAGTGTACAATCTCTGAAAATATTTTTAGAGAGAATATTATTTTGTCAATTCAATCTTAACTAGCCTAGTTTTTAGGGACATTTTAGCTCTGTTATATGTCTACGTCTCGTGTAGATAGCCTAGTTATAGAGGCTCTAAATCCCGTTTCGTGTCTCCACCATACAAGACCAATTCACTTTAGTGTACAATCTCTGAAAATATTTTTAGAGAGAATATTATTTTTTCAATTCAATCTTAACTAGCCTAGTTTTTAGGGATTTTAGCTCTGTTATATGTCTACGTCTCATGTAGATAGCCTAGTTATAGAGGCTCTAAATCCCGTTTCGTGTCTCCACCATACAAGACCAATTCACTTTAGTGTACAATCTCTGAAAATATTTTTAGAGAGAATATTATTTTGTCAATTCAATCTTAACTAGCCTAGTTTTTAGGGACATTTTAGCTCTGTTATATGTCTACATCTCATGTAGATAGCCTAGTTATAGAGGCTCTAAATCCCGTTTCGTGTCTCCACCATACAAGACCAATTCACTTTAGTGTACAATCTCTGAAAATATTTTTAGAGAGAATATTATTTTGTCAATTCAATCTTAACTAGCCTAGTTTTTAGGGACATTTTAGCTCTGTTATATGTCTACATCTCGTGTAGATAGCCTAGTTATAGAGGCTCTAAATCCCGTTTCGTGTCTCCACCATACAAGACCAATTCACTTTAGTGTACAATCTCTGAAAATATTTTTAGAGAGAATATTATTTTGTCAATTCAATCTTAACTAGCCTAGTTTTTAGGGTGATTTTAGCTCTGTTATATGTCTACGTCTCGTGTAGATAGCCTAGTTATAGAGGCTCTAAATCCCGTTTCGTGTCTCCACCATACAAGACCAATTCACTTTAGTGTACAATCTCTGAAAATATTTTTAGAGAGAATATTATTTTGTCAATTCAATCTTAACTAGCCTAGTTTTTAGGGACATTTTAGCTCTGTTATATGTCTACGTCTCGTGTAGATAGCCTAGTTATAGAGGCTCTAAATCCCGTTTCGTGTCTCCACCATACAAGACCAATTCACTTTAGTGTACAATCTCTGAAAATATTTTTAGAGAGAATATTATTTTGTCAATTCAATCTTAACTAGCCTAGTTTTTAGGGACATTTTAGCTCTATTATTTGTCTACGTCTCATGTAGATAGCCTAGTTATAGAGGCTCTAAATCCCGTTTCGTGTCTCCACCATACAAGACCAATTCACTTTAGTGTACAATCTCTGAAAATATTTTTAGAGAGAATATTATTTTGTCAATTCAATCTTAACTAGCCTAGTTTTTAGGGACATTTTAGCTCTGTTATATGTCTACATCTCGTGTAGATAGCCTAGTTATAGAGGCTCTAAATCCCGTTTCGTGTCTCCACCATACAAGACCAATTCACTTTAGTGTACAATCTCTGAAAATATTTTTAGAGAGAATATTATTTTGTCAATTCAATCTTAACTAGCCTAGTTTTTAGGGACATTTTAGCTCTGTTATATGTCTACGTCTCGTGTAGATAGCCTAGTTATAGAGGCTCTAAATCCCGTTTCGTGTCTCCACCATACAAGACCAATTCACTTTAGTGTACAATCTCTGAAAATATTTTTAGAGAGAATATTATTTTGTCAATTCAATCTTAACTAGCCTAGTTTTTAGGGACATTTTAGCTCTGTTATATGTCTACGTCTCGTGTAGATAGCCTAGTTATAGAGGCTCTAAATCCCGTTTCGTGTCTCCACCATACAAGACCAATTCACTTTAGTGTACAATCTCTGAAAATATTTTTAGAGAGAATATTATTTTGTCAATTCAATCTTAACTAGCCTAGTTTTTAGGGACATTTTAGCTCTGTTATATGTCTACATCTCGTGTAGATAGCCTAGTTATAGAGGCTCTAAATCCCGTTTCGTGTCTCCACCATACAAGACCAATTCACTTTAGTGTACAATCTCTGAAAATATTTTTAGAGAGAATATTATTTTGTCAATTCAATCTTAACTAGCCTAGTTTTTAGGGTGATTTTAGCTCTGTTATATGTCTACATCTCATGTAGATAGCCTAGTTATAGAGGCTCTAAATCCCGTTTCGTGTCTCCACCATACAAGACCAATTCACTTTAGTGTACAATCTCTGAAAATATTTTTAGAGAGAATATTATTTTGTCAATTCAATCTTAACTAGCCTAGTTTTTAGGGACATTTTAGCTCTGTTATATGTCTACATCTCGTGTAGATAGCCTAGTTATAGAGGCTCTAAATCCCGTTTCGTGTCTCCACCATACAAGACCAATTCACTTTAGTGTACAATCTCTGAAAATATTTTTAGAGAGAATATTATTTTGTCAATTCAATCTTAACTAGCCTAGTTTTTAGGGATTTTAGCTCTGTTATATGTCTACGTCTCATGTAGATAGCCTAGTTATAGAGGCTCTAAATCCCGTTTCGTGTCTCCACCATACAAGACCAATTCACTTTAGTGTACAATCTCTGAAAATATTTTTAGAGAGAATATTATTTTGTCAATTCAATCTTAACTAGCCTAGTTTTTAGGGACATTTTAGCTCTGTTATATGTCTACATCTCGTGTAGATAGCCTAGTTATAGAGGCTCTAAATCCCGTTTCGTGTCTCCACCATACAAGACCAATTCACTTTAGTGTACAATCTCTGAAAATATTTTTAGAGAGAATATTATTTTGTCAATTCAATCTTAACTAGCCTAGTTTTTAGGGTGATTTAGCTCTGTTATATGTCTACATCTCATGTAGATAGCCTAGTTATAGAGGCTCTAAATCCCGTTTCGTGTCTCCACCATACAAGACCAATTCACTTTAGTGTACAATCTCTGAAAATATTTTTAGAGAGAATATTATTTTGTCAATTCAATCTTAACTAGCCTAGTTTTTAGGGACATTTTAGCTCTGTTATATGTCTACGTCTCGTGTAGATAGCCTAGTTATAGAGGCTCTAAATCCCGTTTCGTGTCTCCACCATACAAGACCAATTCACTTTAGTGTACAATCTCTGAAAATATTTTTAGAGAGAATATTATTTTGTCAATTCAATCTTAACTAGCCTAGTTTTTAGGGACATTTTAGCTCTGTTATATGTCTACGTCTCGTGTAGATAGCCTAGTTATAGAGGCTCTAAATCCCGTTTCGTGTCTCCACCATACAAGACCAATTCACTTTAGTGTACAATCTCTGAAAATATTTTAGAGAGAATATTATTTTGTCAATTCAATCTTAACTAGCCTAGTTTTTAGGGACATTTTAGCTCTGTTATATGTCTACGTCTCGTGTAGATAGCCTAGTTATAGAGGCTCTAAATCCCGTTTCGTGTCTCCACCATACAAGACCAATTCACTTTAGTGTACAATCTCTGAAAATATTTTTAGAGAGAATATTATTTTGTCAATTCAATCTTAACTAGCCTAGTTTTTAGGGACATTTTAGCTCTGTTATATGTCTACGTCTCGTGTAGATAGCCTAGTTATAGAGGCTCTAAATCCCGTTTCGTGTCTCCACCATACAAGACCAATTCACTTTAGTGTACAATCTCTGAAAATATTTTTAGAGAGAATATTATTTTGTCAATTCAATCTTAACTAGCCTAGTTTTTAGGGACATTTTAGCTCTGTTATATGTCTACATCTCGTGTAGATAGCCTAGTTATAGAGGCTCTAAATCCCGTTTCGTGTCTCCACCATACAAGACCAATTCACTTTAGTGTACAATCTCTGAAAATATTTTTAGAGAGAATATTATTTTGTCAATTCAATCTTAACTAGCCTAGTTTTTAAGGGACATTTTAGCTCTGTTATATGTCTACGTCTCGTGTAGATAGCCTAGTTATAGAGGCTCTAAATCCCGTTTCGTGTCTCCACCATACAAGACCAATTCACTTTAGTGTACAATCTCTGAAAATATTTTTAGAGAGAATATTATTTTGTCAATTCAATCTTAACTAGCCTAGTTTTTAGGGACATTTTAGCTCTGTTATATGTCTACGTCTCGTGTAGATAGCCTAGTTATAGAGGCTCTAAATCCCGTTTCGTGTCTCCACCATACAAGACCAATTCACTTTAGTGTACAATCTCTGAAAATATTTTTAGAGAGAATATTATTTTGTCAATTCAATCTTAACTAGCCTAGTTTTTAGGGACATTTTAGCTCTGTTATTTGTCTACGTCTCATGTAGATAGCCTAGTTATAGAGGCTCTAAATCCCGTTTCGTGTCTCCACCATACAAGACCAATTCACTTTAGTGTACAATCTCTGAAAATATTTTTAGAGAGAATATTATTTTGTCAATTCAATCTTAACTAGCCTAGTTTTTAGGGACATTTTAGCTCTATTATGTCTACGTCTCATGTAGATAGCCTAGTTATAGAGGCTCTAAATCCCGTTTCGTGTCTCCACCATACAAGACCAATTCACTTTAGTGTACAATCTCTGAAAATATTTTTAGAGAGAATATTATTTTGTCAATTCAATCTTAACTAGCCTAGTTTTTAGGGACATTTTAGCTCTGTTATATGTCTACGTCTCGTGTAGATAGCCTAGTTATAGAGGCTCTAAATCCCGTTTCGTGTCTCCACCATACAAGACCAATTCACTTTAGTGTACAATCTCTGAAAATATTTTTAGAGAGAATATTATTTTGTCAATTCAATCTTAACTAGCCTAGTTTTTAGGGACATTTTAGCTCTGTTATATGTCTACGTCTCGTGTAGATAGCCTAGTTATAGAGGCTCTAAATCCCGTTTCGTGTCTCCACCATACAAGACCAATTCACTTTAGTGTACAATCTCTGAAAATATTTTTAGAGAGAATATTATTTTTTCAATTCAATCTTAACTAGCCTAGTTTTTAGGGACATTTTAGCTCTGTTATATGTCTACGTCTCGTGTAGATAGCCTAGTTATAGAGGCTCTAAATCCCGTTTCGTGTCTCCACCATACAAGACCAATTCACTTTAGTGTACAATCTCTGAAAATATTTTTAGAGAGAATATTATTTTGTCAATTCAATCTTAACTAGCCTAGTTTTTAGGGACATTTTAGCTCTATTATTTGTCTACGTCTCATGTAGATAGCCTAGTTATAGAGGCTCTAAATCCCGTTTCGTGTCTCCACCATACAAGACCAATTCACTTTAGTGTACAATCTCTGAAAATATTTTTAGAGAGAATATTATTTTGTCAATTCAATCTTAACTAGCCTAGTTTTTAGGGACATTTTAGCTCTGTTATTTGTCTACGTCTCGTGTAGATAGCCTAGTTATAGAGGCTCTAAATCCCGTTTCGTGTCTCCACCATACAAGACCAATTCACTTTAGTGTACAATCTCTGAAAATATTTTTAGAGAGAATATTATTTTGTCAATTCAATCTTAACTAGCCTAGTTTTTAGGGACATTTTAGCTCTGTTATATGTCTACGTCTCGTGTAGATAGCCTAGTTATAGAGGCTCTAAATCCCGTTTCGTGTCTCCACCATACAAGACCAATTCACTTTAGTGTACAATCTCTGAAAATATTTTTAGATTTTTAGAGAGAATATTATTTTTCAATTCAATCTTAACTAGCCTAGTTTTTAGGGACATTTTAGCTCTGTTATATGTCTACGTCTCGTGTAGATAGCCTAGTTATAGAGGCTCTAAATCCCGTTTCGTGTCTCCACCATACAAGACCAATTCACTTTAGTGTACAATCTCTGAAAATATTTTTAGAGAGAATATTTTGTCAATTCAATCTTAACTAGCCTAGTTTTTAGGGACATTTTAGCTCTGTTATATGTCTACATCTCGTGTAGATAGCCTAGTTATAGAGGCTCTAAATCCCGTTTCGTGTCTCCACCATACAAGACCAATTCACTTTAGTGTACAATCTCTGAAAATATTTTTAGAGAGAATATTATTTTGTCAATTCAATCTTAACTAGCCTAGTTTTTAGGGACATTTTAGCTCTGTTATATGTCTACGTCTCATGTAGATAGCCTAGTTATAGAGGCTCTAAATCCCGTTTCGTGTCTCCACCATACAAGACCAATTCACTTTAGTGTACAATCTCTGAAAATATTTTTAGAGAGAATATTATTTTGTCAATTCAATCTTAACTAGCCTAGTTTTTAGGGACATTTTAGCTCTGTTATATGTCTACGTCTCGTGTAGATAGCCTAGTTATAGAGGCTCTAAATCCCGTTTCGTGTCTCCACCATACAAGACCAATTCACTTTAGTGTACAATCTCTGAAAATATTTTTAGAGAGAATATTATTTTGTCAATTCAATCTTAACTAGCCTAGTTTTTAGGGACATTTTAGCTCTGTTATTTGTCTACGTCTCATGTAGATAGCCTAGTTATAGAGGCTCTAAATCCCGTTTCGTGTCTCCACCATACAAGACCAATTCACTTTAGTGTACAATCTCTGAAAATATTTTTAGAGAGAATATTATTTTGTCAATTCAATCTTAACTAGCCTAGTTTTTAGGGACATTTTAGCTCTGTTATATGTCTACATCTCGTGTAGATAGCCTAGTTATAGAGGCTCTAAATCCCGTTTCGTGTCTCCACCATACAAGACCAATTCACTTTAGTGTACAATCTCTGAAAATATTTTTAGAGAGAATATTATTTTGTCAATTCAATCTTAACTAGCCTAGTTTTTAGGGACATTTTAGCTCTGTTATATGTCTACGTCTCGTGTAGATAGCCTAGTTATAGAGGCTCTAAATCCCGTTTCGTGTCTCCACCATACAAGACCAATTCACTTTAGTGTACAATCTCTGAAAATATTTTTAGAGAGAATATTATTTTGTCAATTCAATCTTAACTAGCCTAGTTTTTAGGGACATTTTAGCTCTGTTATATGTCTACGTCTCGTGTAGATAGCCTAGTTATAGAGGCTCTAAATCCCGTTTCGTGTCTCCACCATACAAGACCAATTCACTTTAGTGTACAATCTCTGAAAATATTTTTAGAGAGAATATTATTTTGTCAATTCAATCTTAACTAGCCTAGTTTTTAGGGACATTTTAGCTCTGTTATATGTCTACGTCTCGTGTAGATAGCCTAGTTATAGAGGCTCTAAATCCCGTTTCGTGTCTCCACCATACAAGACCAATTCACTTTAGTGTACAATCTCTGAAAATATTTTTAGAGAGAATATTATTTTGTCAATTCAATCTTAACTAGCCTAGTTTTTAGGGACATTTTAGCTCTGTTATATGTCTACGTCTCATGTAGATAGCCTAGTTATAGAGGCTCTAAATCCCGTTTCGTGTCTCCACCATACAAGACCAATTCACTTTAGTGTACAATCTCTGAAAATATTTTTAGAGAGAATATTATTTTTTCAATTCAATCTTAACTAGCCTAGTTTTTAGGGCGATTTTAGCTCTGTTATATGTCTACGTCTCGTGTAGATAGCCTAGTTATAGAGGCTCTAAATCCCGTTTCGTGTCTCCACCATACAAGACCAATTCACTTTAGTGTACAATCTCTGAAAATATTTTTAGAGAGAATATTATTTTGTCAATTCAATCTTAACTAGCCTAGTTTTTAGGGAAATTTTAGCTCTGTTATATGTCTACGTCTCGTGTAGATAGCCTAGTTATAGAGGCTCTAAATCCCGTTTCGTGTCTCCACCATACAAGACCAATTCACTTTAGTGTACAATCTCTGAAAATATTTTTAGAGAATATTATTTTTTCAATTCAATCTTAACTAGCCTAGTTTTTAGGGACATTTTAGCTCTGTTATATGTCTACGTCTCGTGTAGATAGCCTAGTTATAGAGGCTCTAAATCCCGTTTCGTGTCTCCACCATACAAGACCAATTCACTTTAGTGTACAATCTCTGAAAATATTTTTAGAGAGAATATTATTTCAATTCAATCTTAACTAGCCTAGTTTTTAGGGACATTTTAGCTCTGTTATATGTCTACGTCTCGTGTAGATAGCCTAGTTATAGAGGCTCTAAATCCCGTTTCGTGTCTCCACCATACAAGACCAATTCACTTTAGTGTACAATCTCTGAAAATATTTTTAGAGAGAATATTATTTTGTCAATTCAATCTTAACTAGCCTAGTTTTTAGGGACATTTTAGCTCTGTTATATGTCTACGTCTCGTGTAGATAGCCTAGTTATAGAGGCTCTAAATCCCGTTTCGTGTCTCCACCATACAAGACCAATTCACTTTAGTGTACAATCTCTGAAAATATTTTTAGAGAGAATATTATTTTGTCAATTCAATCTTAACTAGCCTAGTTTTTAGGGACATTTTAGCTCTGTTATATGTCTACATCTCGTGTAGATAGCCTAGTTATAGAGGCTCTAAATCCCGTTTCGTGTCTCCACCATACAAGACCAATTCACTTTAGTGTACAATCTCTGAAAATATTTTTAGAGAGAATATTATTTTGTCAATTCAATCTTAACTAGCCTAGTTTTTAGGGACATTTTAGCTCTATTGTCTACGTCTCGTGTAGATAGCCTAGTTATAGAGGCTCTAAATCCCGTTTCGTGTCTCCACCATACAAGACCAATTCACTTTAGTGTACAATCTCTGAAAATATTTTTAGAGAGAATATTATTTTGTCAATTCAATCTTAACTAGCCTAGTTTTTAGGGACATTTTAGCTCTGTTATATGTCTACGTCTCGTGTAGATAGCCTAGTTATAGAGGCTCTAAATCCCGTTTCGTGTCTCCACCATACAAGACCAATTCACTTTAGTGTACAATCTCTGAAAATATTTTTAGAGAGAATATTATTTTGTCAATTCAATCTTAACTAGCCTAGTTTTTAGGGATTGTTTAGCTCTGTTATATGTCTACATCTCGTGTAGATAGCCTAGTTATAGAGGCTCTAAATCCCGTTTCGTGTCTCCACCATACAAGACCAATTCACTTTAGTGTACAATCTCTGAAAATATTTTTAGAGAGAATATTATTTTGTCAATTCAATCTTAACTAGCCTAGTTTTTAGGGACATTTTAGCTCTGTTATATGTCTACGTCTCATGTAGATAGCCTAGTTATAGAGGCTCTAAATCCCGTTTCGTGTCTCCACCATACAAGACCAATTCACTTTAGTGTACAATCTCTGAAAATATTTTTAGAGAGAATATTATTTTTTCAATTCAATCTTAACTAGCCTAGTTTTTAGGGTGATTTTAGCTCTGTTATATGTCTACATCTCATGTAGATAGCCTAGTTATAGAGGCTCTAAATCCCGTTTCGTGTCTCCACCATACAAGACCAATTCACTTTAGTGTACAATCTCTGAAAATATTTTTAGAGAGAATATTATTTTGTCAATTCAATCTTAACTAGCCTAGTTTTTAGGGACATTTTAGCTCTGTTATATGTCTACATCTCGTGTAGATAGCCTAGTTATAGAGGCTCTAAATCCCGTTTCGTGTCTCCACCATACAAGACCAATTCACTTTAGTGTACAATCTCTGAAAATATTTTTAGAGAGAATATTATTTTGTCAATTCAATCTTAACTAGCCTAGTTTTTAGGGACATTTTAGCTCTTTTATATGTCTACGTCTCGTGTAGATAGCCTAGTTATAGAGGCTCTAAATCCCGTTTCGTGTCTCCACCATACAAGACCAATTCACTTTAGTGTACAATCTCTGAAAATATTTTTAGAGAGAATATTATTTTTCAATTCAATCTTAACTAGCCTAGTTTTTAGGGACATTTTAGCTCTGTTATATGTCTACGTCTCGTGTAGATAGCCTAGTTATAGAGGCTCTAAATCCCGTTTCGTGTCTCCACCATACAAGACCAATTCACTTTAGTGTACAATCTCTGAAAATATTTTTAGAGAGAATATTATTTGTCAATTCAATCTTAACTAGCCTAGTTTTTAGGGACATTTTAGCTCTGTTATATGTCTACGTCTCGTGTAGATAGCCTAGTTATAGAGGCTCTAAATCCCGTTTCGTGTCTCCACCATACAAGACCAATTCACTTTAGTGTACAATCTCTGAAAATATTTTTAGAGAGAATATTATTTTGTCAATTCAATCTTAACTAGCCTAGTTTTTAGGGACATTTTAGCTCTGTTATATGTCTACGTCTCGTGTAGATAGCCTAGTTATAGAGGCTCTAAATCCCGTTTCGTGTCTCCACCATACAAGACCAATTCACTTTAGTGTACAATCTCTGAAAATATTTTTAGAGAGAATATTTTTTTTTTCAATTCAATCTTAACTAGCCTAGTTTTTAGGGTGATTTTAGCTCTATTATATGTCTACGTCTCGTGTAGATAGCCTAGTTATAGAGGCTCTAAATCCCGTTTCGTGTCTCCACCATACAAGACCAATTCACTTTAGTGTACAATCTCTGAAAATATTTTTAGAGAGAATATTATTTTGTCAATTCAATCTTAACTAGCCTAGTTTTTAGGGACATTTTAGCTCTGTTATATGTCTACGTCTCGTGTAGATAGCCTAGTTATAGAGGCTCTAAATCCCGTTTCGTGTCTCCACCATACAAGACCAATTCACTTTAGTGTACAATCTCTGAAAATATTTTTAGAGAGAATATTATTTTTCAATTCAATCTTAACTAGCCTAGTTTTTAAGGGACATTTTAGCTCTGTTATATGTCTACGTCTCGTGTAGATAGCCTAGTTATAGAGGCTCTAAATCCCGTTTCGTGTCTCCACCATACAAGACCAATTCACTTTAGTGTACAATCTCTGAAAATATTTTTAGAGAGAATATTATTTTGTCAATTCAATCTTAACTAGCCTAGTTTTTAGGGACATTTTAGCTCTGTTATATGTCTACGTCTCGTGTAGATAGCCTAGTTATAGAGGCTCTAAATCCCGTTTCGTGTCTCCACCATACAAGACCAATTCACTTTAGTGTACAATCTCTGAAAATATTTTTAGAGAGAATATTATTTTGTCAATTCAATCTTAACTAGCCTAGTTTTTAGGGACATTTTAGCTCTGTTATATGTCTACATCTCGTGTAGATAGCCTAGTTATAGAGGCTCTAAATCCCGTTTCGTGTCTCCACCATACAAGACCAATTCACTTTAGTGTACAATCTCTGAAAATATTTTTAGAGAGAATATTATTTTGTCAATTCAATCTTAACTAGCCTAGTTTTTAGGGACATTTTAGCTCTGTTATATGTCTACGTCTCGTGTAGATAGCCTAGTTATAGAGGCTCTAAATCCCGTTTCGTGTCTCCACCATACAAGACCAATTCACTTTAGTGTACAATCTCTGAAAATATTTTTAGAGAGAATATTATTTTGTCAATTCAATCTTAACTAGCCTAGTTTTTAGGGACATTTTAGCTCTGTTATATGTCTACGTCTCGTGTAGATAGCCTAGTTATAGAGGCTCTAAATCCCGTTTCGTGTCTCCACCATACAAGACCAATTCACTTTAGTGTACAATCTCTGAAAATATTTTTAGAGAGAATATTATTTTGTCAATTCAATCTTAACTAGCCTAGTTTTTAGGGACATTTTAGCTCTGTTATATGTCTACGTCTCGTGTAGATAGCCTAGTTATAGAGGCTCTAAATCCCGTTTCGTGTCTCCACCATACAAGACCAATTCACTTTAGTGTACAATCTCTGAAAATATTTTTAGAGAGAATATTATTTTGTCAATTCAATCTTAACTAGCCTAGTTTTTAGGGACATTTTAGCTCTGTTATATGTCTACGTCTCGTGTAGATAGCCTAGTTATAGAGGCTCTAAATCCCGTTTCGTGTCTCCACCATACAAGACCAATTCACTTTAGTGTACAATCTCTGAAAATATTTTTAGAGAGAATATTATTTTGTCAATTCAATCTTAACTAGCCTAGTTTTTAGGGTGATTTTAGCTCTGTTATATGTCTACATCTCATGTAGATAGCCTAGTTATAGAGGCTCTAAATCCCGTTTCGTGTCTCCACCATACAAGACCAATTCACTTTAGTGTACAATCTCTGAAAATATTTTTAGAGAGAATATTATTTTGTCAATTCAATCTTAACTAGCCTAGTTTTTAGGGACATTTTAGCTCTGTTATATGTCTACGTCTCGTGTAGATAGCCTAGTTATAGAGGCTCTAAATCCCGTTTCGTGTCTCCACCATACAAGACCAATTCACTTTAGTGTACAATCTCTGAAAATATTTTTAGAGAGAATATTATTTTGTCAATTCAATCTTAACTAGCCTAGTTTTTAGGGACATTTTAGCTCTGTTATATGTCTACGTCTCGTGTAGATAGCCTAGTTATAGAGGCTCTAAATCCCGTTTCGTGTCTCCACCATACAAGACCAATTCACTTTAGTGTACAATCTCTGAAAATATTTTTAGAGAGAATATTATTTTGTCAATTCAATCTTAACTAGCCTAGTTTTTAGGGACATTTTTAGCTCTGTTATATGTCTACGTCTCGTGTAGATAGCCTAGTTATAGAGGCTCTAAATCCCGTTTCGTGTCTCCACCATACAAGACCAATTCACTTTAGTGTACAATCTCTGAAAATATTTTTAGAGAGAATATTATTTTGTCAATTCAATCTTAACTAGCCTAGTTTTTAGGGACATTTTAGCTCTGTTATATGTCTACGTCTCGTGTAGATAGCCTAGTTATAGAGGCTCTAAATCCCGTTTCGTGTCTCCACCATACAAGACCAATTCACTTTAGTGTACAATCTCTGAAAATATTTTTAGAGAGAATATTATTTTGTCAATTCAATCTTAACTAGCCTAGTTTTTAGGGACATTTTAGCTCTGTTATATGTCTACGTCTCGTGTAGATAGCCTAGTTATAGAGGCTCTAAATCCCGTTTCGTGTCTCCACCATACAAGACCAATTCACTTTAGTGTACAATCTCTGAAAATATTTTTAGAGAGAATATTATTTTGTCAATTCAATCTTAACTAGCCTAGTTTTTAGGGACATTTTAGCTCTGTTATATGTCTACGTCTCGTGTAGATAGCCTAGTTATAGAGGCTCTAAATCCCGTTTCGTGTCTCCACCATACAAGACCAATTCACTTTAGTGTACAATCTCTGAAAATATTTTTAGAGAGAATATTTTTTCAATTCAATCTTAACTAGCCTAGTTTTTAGGGACATTTTAGCTCTGTTATTTGTCTACGTCTCGTGTAGATAGCCTAGTTATAGAGGCTCTAAATCCCGTTTCGTGTCTCCACCATACAAGACCAATTCACTTTAGTGTACAATCTCTGAAAATATTTTTAGAGAGAATATTATTTTTTCAATTCAATCTTAACTAGCCTAGTTTTTAGGGACATTTTAGCTCTGTTATATGTCTACGTCTCGTGTAGATAGCCTAGTTATAGAGGCTCTAAATCCCGTTTCGTGTCTCCACCATACAAGACCAATTCACTTTAGTGTACAATCTCTGAAAATATTTTTAGAGAGAATATTATTTTGTCAATTCAATCTTAACTAGCCTAGTTTTTAGGGACATTTTAGCTCTGTTATATGTCTACGTCTCGTGTAGATAGCCTAGTTATAGAGGCTCTAAATCCCGTTTCGTGTCTCCACCATACAAGACCAATTCACTTTAGTGTACAATCTCTGAAAATATTTTTAGAGAGAATATTATTTTGTCAATTCAATCTTAACTAGCCTAGTTTTTAGGGACATTTTAGCTCTGTTATATGTCTACGTCTCGTGTAGATAGCCTAGTTATAGAGGCTCTAAATCCCGTTTCGTGTCTCCACCATACAAGACCAATTCACTTTAGTGTACAATCTCTGAAAATATTTTTAGAGAGAATATTATTTTGTCAATTCAATCTTAACTAGCCTAGTTTTTAGGGACATTTTAGCTCTGTTATATGTCTACGTCTCGTGTAGATAGCCTAGTTATAGAGGCTCTAAATCCCGTTTCGTGTCTCCACCATACAAGACCAATTCACTTTAGTGTACAATCTCTGAAAATATTTTTAGAGAGAATATTATTTTGTCAATTCAATCTTAACTAGCCTAGTTTTTAGGGATTTTTTAGCTCTGTTATATGTCTACGTCTCGTGTAGATAGCCTAGTTATAGAGGCTCTAAATCCCGTTTCGTGTCTCCACCATACAAGACCAATTCACTTTAGTGTACAATCTCTGAAAATATTTTTAGAGAGAATATTATTTTGTCAATTCAATCTTAACTAGCCTAGTTTTTAGGGTGATTTTAGCTCTGTTATATGTCTACATCTCATGTAGATAGCCTAGTTATAGAGGCTCTAAATCCCGTTTCGTGTCTCCACCATACAAGACCAATTCACTTTAGTGTACAATCTCTGAAAATATTTTTAGAGAGAATATTATTTTGTCAATTCAATCTTAACTAGCCTAGTTTTTAGGGACATTTTAGCTCTGTTATATGTCTACGTCTCGTGTAGATAGCCTAGTTATAGAGGCTCTAAATCCCGTTTCGTGTCTCCACCATACAAGACCAATTCACTTTAGTGTACAATCTCTGAAAATATTTTTAGAGAGAATATTATTTTGTCAATTCAATCTTAACTAGCCTAGTTTTTAGGGACATTTTAGCTCTATTATTTGTCTACGTCTCATGTAGATAGCCTAGTTATAGAGGCTCTAAATCCCGTTTCGTGTCTCCACCATACAAGACCAATTCACTTTAGTGTACAATCTCTGAAAATATTTTTAGAGAGAATATTATTTTTTCAATTCAATCTTAACTAGCCTAGTTTTTAGGGTGATTTTAGCTCTGTTATATGTCTACATCTCGTGTAGATAGCCTAGTTATAGAGGCTCTAAATCCCGTTTCGTGTCTCCACCATACAAGACCAATTCACTTTAGTGTACAATCTCTGAAAATATTTTTAGAGAGAATATTATTTTGTCAATTCAATCTTAACTAGCCTAGTTTTTAGGGACATTTTAGCTCTGTTATTTGTCTACGTCTCGTGTAGATAGCCTAGTTATAGAGGCTCTAAATCCCGTTTCGTGTCTCCACCATACAAGACCAATTCACTTTAGTGTACAATCTCTGAAAATATTTTTAGAGAGAATATTATTTTTTCAATTCAATCTTAACTAGCCTAGTTTTTAGGGACATTTTAGCTCTGTTATATGTCTACGTCTCGTGTAGATAGCCTAGTTATAGAGGCTCTAAATCCCGTTTCGTGTCTCCACCATACAAGACCAATTCACTTTAGTGTACAATCTCTGAAAATATTTTTAGAGAGAATATTATTTTGTCAATTCAATCTTAACTAGCCTAGTTTTTAGGGACATTTTAGCTCTGTTATATGTCTACGTCTCGTGTAGATAGCCTAGTTATAGAGGCTCTAAATCCCGTTTCGTGTCTCCACCATACAAGACCAATTCACTTTAGTGTACAATCTCTGAAAATATTTTTAGAGAGAATATTATTTTGTCAATTCAATCTTAACTAGCCTAGTTTTTAGGGACATTTTAGCTCTGTTATATGTCTACGTCTCGTGTAGATAGCCTAGTTATAGAGGCTCTAAATCCCGTTTCGTGTCTCCACCATACAAGACCAATTCACTTTAGTGTACAATCTCTGAAAATATTTTTAGAGAGAATATTATTTTGTCAATTCAATCTTAACTAGCCTAGTTTTTAGGGTGATTTTAGCTCTGTTATATGTCTACATCTCATGTAGATAGCCTAGTTATAGAGGCTCTAAATCCCGTTTCGTGTCTCCACCATACAAGACCAATTCACTTTAGTGTACAATCTCTGAAAATATTTTTAGAGAGAATATTATTTTGTCAATTCAATCTTAACTAGCCTAGTTTTTAGGGACATTTTAGCTCTGTTATATGTCTACGTCTCGTGTAGATAGCCTAGTTATAGAGGCTCTAAATCCCGTTTCGTGTCTCCACCATACAAGACCAATTCACTTTAGTGTACAATCTCTGAAAATATTTTTAGAGAGAATATTATTTTGTCAATTCAATCTTAACTAGCCTAGTTTTTAGGGACATTTTAGCTCTGTTATATGTCTACGTCTCGTGTAGATAGCCTAGTTATAGAGGCTCTAAATCCCGTTTCGTGTCTCCACCATACAAGACCAATTCACTTTAGTGTACAATCTCTGAAAATATTTTTAGAGAGAATATTATTTTGTCAATTCAATCTTAACTAGCCTAGTTTTTAGGGACATTTTAGCTCTATTATTTGTCTACGTCTCGTGTAGATAGCCTAGTTATAGAGGCTCTAAATCCCGTTTCGTGTCTCCACCATACAAGACCAATTCACTTTAGTGTACAATCTCTGAAAATATTTTTAGAGAGAATATTATTTTGTCAATTCAATCTTAACTAGCCTAGTTTTTAGGGACATTTTAGCTCTGTTATATGTCTACGTCTCGTGTAGATAGCCTAGTTATAGAGGCTCTAAATCCCGTTTCGTGTCTCCACCATACAAGACCAATTCACTTTAGTGTACAATCTCTGAAAATATTTTTAGAGAGAATATTATTTTGTCAATTCAATCTTAACTAGCCTAGTTTTTAGGGACATTTTAGCTCTGTTATATGTCTACGTCTCGTGTAGATAGCCTAGTTATAGAGGCTCTAAATCCCGTTTCGTGTCTCCACCATACAAGACCAATTCACTTTAGTGTACAATCTCTGAAAATATTTTTAGAGAGAATATTTTTTCAATTCAATCTTAACTAGCCTAGTTTTTAGGGACATTTTAGCTCTGTTATATGTCTACGTCTCGTGTAGATAGCCTAGTTATAGAGGCTCTAAATCCCGTTTCGTGTCTCCACCATACAAGACCAATTCACTTTAGTGTACAATCTCTGAAAATATTTTTAGAGAGAATATTATTTTGTCAATTCAATCTTAACTAGCCTAGTTTTTAGGGACATTTTAGCTCTGTTATATGTCTACGTCTCGTGTAGATAGCCTAGTTATAGAGGCTCTAAATCCCGTTTCGTGTCTCCACCATACAAGACCAATTCACTTTAGTGTACAATCTCTGAAAATATTTTTAGAGAGAATATTATTTTGTCAATTCAATCTTAACTAGCCTAGTTTTTAGGGACATTTTAGCTCTGTTATATGTCTACGTCTCGTGTAGATAGCCTAGTTATAGAGGCTCTAAATCCCGTTTCGTGTCTCCACCATACAAGACCAATTCACTTTAGTGTACAATCTCTGAAAATATTTTTAGAGAGAATATTATTTTGTCAATTCAATCTTAACTAGCCTAGTTTTTAGGGACATTTTAGCTCTGTTATATGTCTACGTCTCGTGTAGATAGCCTAGTTATAGAGGCTCTAAATCCCGTTTCGTGTCTCCACCATACAAGACCAATTCACTTTAGTGTACAATCTCTGAAAATATTTTTAGAGAGAATATTATTTTTTCAATTCAATCTTAACTAGCCTAGTTTTTAGGGTGATTTTAGCTCTGTTATATGTCTACGTCTCGTGTAGATAGCCTAGTTATAGAGGCTCTAAATCCCGTTTCGTGTCTCCACCATACAAGACCAATTCACTTTAGTGTACAATCTCTGAAAATATTTTTAGAGAGAATATTATTTTTTCAATTCAATCTTAACTAGCCTAGTTTTTAGGGATTTTAGCTCTATTATTTGTCTACGTCTCATGTAGATAGCCTAGTTATAGAGGCTCTAAATCCCGTTTCGTGTCTCCACCATACAAGACCAATTCACTTTAGTGTACAATCTCTGAAAATATTTTTAGAGAGAATATTATTTTGTCAATTCAATCTTAACTAGCCTAGTTTTTAGGGACATTTTAGCTCTGTTATATGTCTACGTCTCGTGTAGATAGCCTAGTTATAGAGGCTCTAAATCCCGTTTCGTGTCTCCACCATACAAGACCAATTCACTTTAGTGTACAATCTCTGAAAATATTTTTAGAGAGAATATTATTTTGTCAATTCAATCTTAACTAGCCTAGTTTTTAGGGACATTTTAGCTCTGTCTACGTCTCGTGTAGATAGCCTAGTTATAGAGGCTCTAAATCCCGTTTCGTGTCTCCACCATACAAGACCAATTCACTTTAGTGTACAATCTCTGAAAATATTTTTAGAGAGAATATTATTTTGTCAATTCAATCTTAACTAGCCTAGTTTTTAGGGACATTTTAGCTCTATTATTTGTCTACGTCTCGTGTAGATAGCCTAGTTATAGAGGCTCTAAATCCCGTTTCGTGTCTCCACCATACAAGACCAATTCACTTTAGTGTACAATCTCTGAAAATATTTTTAGAGAGAATATTATTTTGTCAATTCAATCTTAACTAGCCTAGTTTTTAGGGACATTTTAGCTCTGTTATATGTCTACGTCTCATGTAGATAGCCTAGTTATAGAGGCTCTAAATCCCGTTTCGTGTCTCCACCATACAAGACCAATTCACTTTAGTGTACAATCTCTGAAAATATTTTTAGAGAGAATATTATTTTGTCAATTCAATCTTAACTAGCCTAGTTTTTAGGGACATTTTAGCTCTGTTATATGTCTACATCTCGTGTAGATAGCCTAGTTATAGAGGCTCTAAATCCCGTTTCGTGTCTCCACCATACAAGACCAATTCACTTTAGTGTACAATCTCTGAAAATATTTTTAGAGAGAATATTATTTTGTCAATTCAATCTTAACTAGCCTAGTTTTTAGGGACATTTTAGCTCTGTTATATGTCTACGTCTCGTGTAGATAGCCTAGTTATAGAGGCTCTAAATCCCGTTTCGTGTCTCCACCATACAAGACCAATTCACTTTAGTGTACAATCTCTGAAAATATTTTTAGAGAGAATATTATTTTGTCAATTCAATCTTAACTAGCCTAGTTTTTAGGGTGACATTTTAGCTCTGTTATATGTCTACGTCTCGTGTAGATAGCCTAGTTATAGAGGCTCTAAATCCCGTTTCGTGTCTCCACCATACAAGACCAATTCACTTTAGTGTACAATCTCTGAAAATATTTTTAGAGAGAATATTATTTTGTCAATTCAATCTTAACTAGCCTAGTTTTTAGGGACATTTTAGCTCTGTTATATGTCTACGTCTCGTGTAGATAGCCTAGTTATAGAGGCTCTAAATCCCGTTTCGTGTCTCCACCATACAAGACCAATTCACTTTAGTGTACAATCTCTGAAAATATTTTTAGAGAGAATATTATTTTGTCAATTCAATCTTAACTAGCCTAGTTTTTAGGGACATTTTAGCTCTATTATGTCTACGTCTCATGTAGATAGCCTAGTTATAGAGGCTCTAAATCCCGTTTCGTGTCTCCACCATACAAGACCAATTCACTTTAGTGTACAATCTCTGAAAATATTTTTAGAGAGAATATTATTTTTTCAATTCAATCTTAACTAGCCTAGTTTTTAGGGACATTTTAGCTCTGTTATATGTCTACGTCTCGTGTAGATAGCCTAGTTATAGAGGCTCTAAATCCCGTTTCGTGTCTCCACCATACAAGACCAATTCACTTTAGTGTACAATCTCTGAAAATATTTTTAGAGAGAATATTATTTTGTCAATTCAATCTTAACTAGCCTAGTTTTTAGGGACATTTTAGCTCTATTATTTGTCTACGTCTCGTGTAGATAGCCTAGTTATAGAGGCTCTAAATCCCGTTTCGTGTCTCCACCATACAAGACCAATTCACTTTAGTGTACAATCTCTGAAAATATTTTTAGAGAATATTATTTTGTCAATTCAATCTTAACTAGCCTAGTTTTTAGGGACATTTTAGCTCTGTTATATGTCTACGTCTCGTGTAGATAGCCTAGTTATAGAGGCTCTAAATCCCGTTTCGTGTCTCCACCATACAAGACCAATTCACTTTAGTGTACAATCTCTGAAAATATTTTTAGAGAGAATATTATTTTGTCAATTCAATCTTAACTAGCCTAGTTTTTAGGGACATTTTAGCTCTATTATTTGTCTACGTCTCATGTAGATAGCCTAGTTATAGAGGCTCTAAATCCCGTTTCGTGTCTCCACCATACAAGACCAATTCACTTTAGTGTACAATCTCTGAAAATATTTTTAGAGAGAATATTATTTTGTCAATTCAATCTTAACTAGCCTAGTTTTTAGGGACATTTTAGCTCTGTTATATGTCTACGTCTCGTGTAGATAGCCTAGTTATAGAGGCTCTAAATCCCGTTTCGTGTCTCCACCATACAAGACCAATTCACTTTAGTGTACAATCTCTGAAAATATTTTTAGAGAGAATATTATTTTGTCAATTCAATCTTAACTAGCCTAGTTTTTAGGGACATTTTAGCTCTGTTATATGTCTACGTCTCGTGTAGATAGCCTAGTTATAGAGGCTCTAAATCCCGTTTCGTGTCTCCACCATACAAGACCAATTCACTTTAGTGTACAATCTCTGAAAATATTTTTAGAGAGAATATTATTTTGTCAATTCAATCTTAACTAGCCTAGTTTTTAGGGACATTTTAGCTCTGTTATATGTCTACGTCTCGTGTAGATAGCCTAGTTATAGAGGCTCTAAATCCCGTTTCGTGTCTCCACCATACAAGACCAATTCACTTTAGTGTACAATCTCTGAAAATATTTTTAGAGAGAATATTATTTTGTCAATTCAATCTTAACTAGCCTAGTTTTTAGGGACATTTTAGCTCTTTTATATGTCTACGTCTCGTGTAGATAGCCTAGTTATAGAGGCTCTAAATCCCGTTTCGTGTCTCCACCATACAAGACCAATTCACTTTAGTGTACAATCTCTGAAAATATTTTTAGAGAGAATATTATTTTGTCAATTCAATCTTAACTAGCCTAGTTTTTAGGGACATTTTAGCTCTGTTATATGTCTACGTCTCGTGTAGATAGCCTAGTTATAGAGGCTCTAAATCCCGTTTCGTGTCTCCACCATACAAGACCAATTCACTTTAGTGTACAATCTCTGAAAATATTTTTAGAGAGAATATTATTTTGTCAATTCAATCTTAACTAGCCTAGTTTTTAGGGACATTTTAGCTCTATTATTTGTCTACGTCTCATGTAGATAGCCTAGTTATAGAGGCTCTAAATCCCGTTTCGTGTCTCCACCATACAAGACCAATTCACTTTAGTGTACAATCTCTGAAAATATTTTTAGAGAGAATATTATTTTGTCAATTCAATCTTAACTAGCCTAGTTTTTAGGGACATTTTAGCTCTGTTATATGTCTACGTCTCGTGTAGATAGCCTAGTTATAGAGGCTCTAAATCCCGTTTCGTGTCTCCACCATACAAGACCAATTCACTTTAGTGTACAATCTCTGAAAATATTTTTAGAGAGAATATTATTTTGTCAATTCAATCTTAACTAGCCTAGTTTTTAGGGACATTTTAGCTCTGTTATATGTCTACGTCTCGTGTAGATAGCCTAGTTATAGAGGCTCTAAATCCCGTTTCGTGTCTCCACCATACAAGACCAATTCACTTTAGTGTACAATCTCTGAAAATATTTTTAGAGAGAATATTTTTTCAATTCAATCTTAACTAGCCTAGTTTTTAGGGACATTTTAGCTCTGTTATATGTCTACGTCTCGTGTAGATAGCCTAGTTATAGAGGCTCTAAATCCCGTTTCGTGTCTCCACCATACAAGACCAATTCACTTTAGTGTACAATCTCTGAAAATATTTTTAGAGAGAATATTATTTTCAATTCAATCTTAACTAGCCTAGTTTTTAGGGACATTTTAGCTCTGTTATATGTCTACGTCTCGTGTAGATAGCCTAGTTATAGAGGCTCTAAATCCCGTTTCGTGTCTCCACCATACAAGACCAATTCACTTTAGTGTACAATCTCTGAAAATATTTTTAGAGAGAATATTATTTTGTCAATTCAATCTTAACTAGCCTAGTTTTTAGGGACATTTTAGCTCTATTATTTGTCTACGTCTCGTGTAGATAGCCTAGTTATAGAGGCTCTAAATCCCGTTTCGTGTCTCCACCATACAAGACCAATTCACTTTAGTGTACAATCTCTGAAAATATTTTTAGAGAGAATATTATTTTGTCAATTCAATCTTAACTAGCCTAGTTTTTAGGGACATTTTAGCTCTGTTATATGTCTACGTCTCGTGTAGATAGCCTAGTTATAGAGGCTCTAAATCCCGTTTCGTGTCTCCACCATACAAGACCAATTCACTTTAGTGTACAATCTCTGAAAATATTTTTAGAGAGAATATTATTTTGTCAATTCAATCTTAACTAGCCTAGTTTTTAGGGACATTTTAGCTCTGTTATATGTCTACGTCTCGTGTAGATAGCCTAGTTATAGAGGCTCTAAATCCCGTTTCGTGTCTCCACCATACAAGACCAATTCACTTTAGTGTACAATCTCTGAAAATATTTTTAGAGAGAATATTATTTTGTCAATTCAATCTTAACTAGCCTAGTTTTTAGGGACATTTTAGCTCTGTTATATGTCTACGTCTCGTGTAGATAGCCTAGTTATAGAGGCTCTAAATCCCGTTTCGTGTCTCCACCATACAAGACCAATTCACTTTAGTGTACAATCTCTGAAAATATTTTTAGAGAGAATATTATTTTCAATTCAATCTTAACTAGCCTAGTTTTTAGGGACATTTTAGCTCTGTTATATGTCTACGTCTCGTGTAGATAGCCTAGTTATAGAGGCTCTAAATCCCGTTTCGTGTCTCCACCATACAAGACCAATTCACTTTAGTGTACAATCTCTGAAAATATTTTTAGAGAGAATATTATTTTGTCAATTCAATCTTAACTAGCCTAGTTTTTAGGGTGATTTTTGCTCTATTATGTCTACGTCTCATGTAGATAGCCTAGTTATAGAGGCTCTAAATCCCGTTTCGTGTCTCCACCATACAAGACCAATTCACTTTAGTGTACAATCTCTGAAAATATTTTTAGAGAGAATATTATTTTGTCAATTCAATCTTAACTAGCCTAGTTTTTAGGGACATTTTAGCTCTGTTATATGTCTACATCTCGTGTAGATAGCCTAGTTATAGAGGCTCTAAATCCCGTTTCGTGTCTCCACCATACAAGACCAATTCACTTTAGTGTACAATCTCTGAAAATATTTTTAGAGAGAATATTATTTTGTCAATTCAATCTTAACTAGCCTAGTTTTTAGGGACATTTTAGCTCTGTTATATGTCTACGTCTCGTGTAGATAGCCTAGTTATAGAGGCTCTAAATCCCGTTTCGTGTCTCCACCATACAAGACCAATTCACTTTAGTGTACAATCTCTGAAAATATTTTTAGAGAGAATATTATTTTTCAATTCAATCTTAACTAGCCTAGTTTTTAGGGTGATTTTAGCTCTGTTATATGTCTACGTCTCGTGTAGATAGCCTAGTTATAGAGGCTCTAAATCCCGTTTCGTGTCTCCACCATACAAGACCAATTCACTTTAGTGTACAATCTCTGAAAATATTTTTAGAGAGAATATTATTTTTTCAATTCAATCTTAACTAGCCTAGTTTTTAGGGACATTTTAGCTCTATTATTTGTCTACGTCTCGTGTAGATAGCCTAGTTATAGAGGCTCTAAATCCCGTTTCGTGTCTCCACCATACAAGACCAATTCACTTTAGTGTACAATCTCTGAAAATATTTTTAGAGAGAATATTATTTTTCAATTCAATCTTAACTAGCCTAGTTTTTAGGGACATTTTAGCTCTGTTATATGTCTACGTCTCGTGTAGATAGCCTAGTTATAGAGGCTCTAAATCCCGTTTCGTGTCTCCACCATACAAGACCAATTCACTTTAGTGTACAATCTCTGAAAATATTTTTAGAGAGAATATTATTTTGTCAATTCAATCTTAACTAGCCTAGTTTTTAGGGACATTTTAGCTCTGTTATATGTCTACGTCTCGTGTAGATAGCCTAGTTATAGAGGCTCTAAATCCCGTTTCGTGTCTCCACCATACAAGACCAATTCACTTTAGTGTACAATCTCTGAAAATATTTTTAGAGAGAATATTATTTTGTCAATTCAATCTTAACTAGCCTAGTTTTTAGGGACATTTTAGCTCTGTTATATGTCTACGTCTCGTGTAGATAGCCTAGTTATAGAGGCTCTAAATCCCGTTTCGTGTCTCCACCATACAAGACCAATTCACTTTAGTGTACAATCTCTGAAAATATTTTTAGAGAGAATATTATTTTGTCAATTCAATCTTAACTAGCCTAGTTTTTAGGGTGATTTTAGCTCTGTTATATGTCTACATCTCATGTAGATAGCCTAGTTATAGAGGCTCTAAATCCCGTTTCGTGTCTCCACCATACAAGACCAATTCACTTTAGTGTACAATCTCTGAAAATATTTTTAGAGAGAATATTATTTTGTCAATTCAATCTTAACTAGCCTAGTTTTTAGGGACATTTTAGCTCTGTTATATGTCTACGTCTCGTGTAGATAGCCTAGTTATAGAGGCTCTAAATCCCGTTTCGTGTCTCCACCATACAAGACCAATTCACTTTAGTGTACAATCTCTGAAAATATTTTTAGAGAGAATATTATTTTGTCAATTCAATCTTAACTAGCCTAGTTTTTAGGGTGATTTTAGCTCTGTTATATGTCTACATCTCGTGTAGATAGCCTAGTTATAGAGGCTCTAAATCCCGTTTCGTGTCTCCACCATACAAGACCAATTCACTTTAGTGTACAATCTCTGAAAATATTTTTAGAGAGAATATTATTTTGTCAATTCAATCTTAACTAGCCTAGTTTTTAGGGACATTTTAGCTCTGTTATATGTCTACATCTCGTGTAGATAGCCTAGTTATAGAGGCTCTAAATCCCGTTTCGTGTCTCCACCATACAAGACCAATTCACTTTAGTGTACAATCTCTGAAAATATTTTTAGAGAGAATATTATTTTGTCAATTCAATCTTAACTAGCCTAGTTTTTAGGGTGATTTTAGCTCTGTTATATGTCTACATCTCGTGTAGATAGCCTAGTTATAGAGGCTCTAAATCCCGTTTCGTGTCTCCACCATACAAGACCAATTCACTTTAGTGTACAATCTCTGAAAATATTTTTAGAGAGAATATTATTTTGTCAATTCAATCTTAACTAGCCTAGTTTTTAGGGAAATTTTAGCTCTGTTATATGTCTACGTCTCGTGTAGATAGCCTAGTTATAGAGGCTCTAAATCCCGTTTCGTGTCTCCACCATACAAGACCAATTCACTTTAGTGTACAATCTCTGAAAATATTTTTAGAGAGAATATTATTTTGTCAATTCAATCTTAACTAGCCTAGTTTTTAGGGACATTTTAGCTCTATTATTTGTCTACGTCTCGTGTAGATAGCCTAGTTATAGAGGCTCTAAATCCCGTTTCGTGTCTCCACCATACAAGACCAATTCACTTTAGTGTACAATCTCTGAAAATATTTTTAGAGAGAATATTATTTTGTCAATTCAATCTTAACTAGCCTAGTTTTTAGGGTGATTTTAGCTCTATTATATGTCTACATCTCGTGTAGATAGCCTAGTTATAGAGGCTCTAAATCCCGTTTCGTGTCTCCACCATACAAGACCAATTCACTTTAGTGTACAATCTCTGAAAATATTTTTAGAGAGAATATTATTTTGTCAATTCAATCTTAACTAGCCTAGTTTTTAGGGACATTTTAGCTCTGTTATATGTCTACGTCTCGTGTAGATAGCCTAGTTATAGAGGCTCTAAATCCCGTTTCGTGTCTCCACCATACAAGACCAATTCACTTTAGTGTACAATCTCTGAAAATATTTTTAGAGAGAATATTATTTTGTCAATTCAATCTTAACTAGCCTAGTTTTTAGGGACATTTTAGCTCTGTTATATGTCTACGTCTCGTGTAGATAGCCTAGTTATAGAGGCTCTAAATCCCGTTTCGTGTCTCCACCATACAAGACCAATTCACTTTAGTGTACAATCTCTGAAAATATTTTTAGAGAGAATATTATTTTGTCAATTCAATCTTAACTAGCCTAGTTTTTAGGGACATTTTAGCTCTGTTATATGTCTACGTCTCGTGTAGATAGCCTAGTTATAGAGGCTCTAAATCCCGTTTCGTGTCTCCACCATACAAGACCAATTCACTTTAGTGTACAATCTCTGAAAATATTTTTAGAGAGAATATTATTTTTTCAATTCAATCTTAACTAGCCTAGTTTTTAGGGATTTTAGCTCTGTTATATGTCTACGTCTCGTGTAGATAGCCTAGTTATAGAGGCTCTAAATCCCGTTTCGTGTCTCCACCATACAAGACCAATTCACTTTAGTGTACAATCTCTGAAAATATTTTTAGAGAGAATATTATTTTGTCAATTCAATCTTAACTAGCCTAGTTTTTAGGGACATTTTAGCTCTGTTATATGTCTACGTCTCATGTAGATAGCCTAGTTATAGAGGCTCTAAATCCCGTTTCGTGTCTCCACCATACAAGACCAATTCACTTTAGTGTACAATCTCTGAAAATATTTTTAGAGAGAATATTATTTTGTCAATTCAATCTTAACTAGCCTAGTTTTTAGGGACATTTTAGCTCTGTTATATGTCTACGTCTCGTGTAGATAGCCTAGTTATAGAGGCTCTAAATCCCGTTTCGTGTCTCCACCATACAAGACCAATTCACTTTAGTGTACAATCTCTGAAAATATTTTTAGAGAGAATATTATTTTGTCAATTCAATCTTAACTAGCCTAGTTTTTAGGGATTGTTTAGCTCTGTTATATGTCTACATCTCGTGTAGATAGCCTAGTTATAGAGGCTCTAAATCCCGTTTCGTGTCTCCACCATACAAGACCAATTCACTTTAGTGTACAATCTCTGAAAATATTTTTAGAGAGAATATTATTTTGTCAATTCAATCTTAACTAGCCTAGTTTTTAGGGACATTTTAGCTCTGTTATTTGTCTACATCTCATGTAGATAGCCTAGTTATAGAGGCTCTAAATCCCGTTTCGTGTCTCCACCATACAAGACCAATTCACTTTAGTGTACAATCTCTGAAAATATTTTTAGAGAGAATATTATTTTGTCAATTCAATCTTAACTAGCCTAGTTTTTAGGGACATTTTAGCTCTGTTATATGTCTACGTCTCGTGTAGATAGCCTAGTTATAGAGGCTCTAAATCCCGTTTCGTGTCTCCACCATACAAGACCAATTCACTTTAGTGTACAATCTCTGAAAATATTTTTAGAGAGAATATTATTTTGTCAATTCAATCTTAACTAGCCTAGTTTTTAGGGACATTTTAGCTCTGTTATATGTCTACGTCTCGTGTAGATAGCCTAGTTATAGAGGCTCTAAATCCCGTTTCGTGTCTCCACCATACAAGACCAATTCACTTTAGTGTACAATCTCTGAAAATATTTTTAGAGAGAATATTATTTTTTCAATTCAATCTTAACTAGCCTAGTTTTTAGGGACATTTTAGCTCTGTTATATGTCTACGTCTCGTGTAGATAGCCTAGTTATAGAGGCTCTAAATCCCGTTTCGTGTCTCCACCATACAAGACCAATTCACTTTAGTGTACAATCTCTGAAAATATTTTTAGAGAGAATATTATTTTTTCAATTCAATCTTAACTAGCCTAGTTTTTAGGGACATTTTAGCTCTATTATTTGTCTACGTCTCATGTAGATAGCCTAGTTATAGAGGCTCTAAATCCCGTTTCGTGTCTCCACCATACAAGACCAATTCACTTTAGTGTACAATCTCTGAAAATATTTTTAGAGAGAATATTATTTTGTCAATTCAATCTTAACTAGCCTAGTTTTTAGGGACATTTTAGCTCTGTTATTTGTCTACGTCTCGTGTAGATAGCCTAGTTATAGAGGCTCTAAATCCCGTTTCGTGTCTCCACCATACAAGACCAATTCACTTTAGTGTACAATCTCTGAAAATATTTTTAGAGAGAATATTATTTTGTCAATTCAATCTTAACTAGCCTAGTTTTTAGGGACATTTTAGCTCTGTTATATGTCTACGTCTCGTGTAGATAGCCTAGTTATAGAGGCTCTAAATCCCGTTTCGTGTCTCCACCATACAAGACCAATTCACTTTAGTGTACAATCTCTGAAAATATTTTTAGAGAGAATATTATTTTGTCAATTCAATCTTAACTAGCCTAGTTTTTAGGGACATTTTAGCTCTATTATTTGTCTACGTCTCGTGTAGATAGCCTAGTTATAGAGGCTCTAAATCCCGTTTCGTGTCTCCACCATACAAGACCAATTCACTTTAGTGTACAATCTCTGAAAATATTTTTAGAGAGAATATTATTTTTCAATTCAATCTTAACTAGCCTAGTTTTTAGGGTGATTTTAGCTCTGTTATATGTCTACGTCTCATGTAGATAGCCTAGTTATAGAGGCTCTAAATCCCGTTTCGTGTCTCCACCATACAAGACCAATTCACTTTAGTGTACAATCTCTGAAAATATTTTTAGAGAGAATATTATTTTGTCAATTCAATCTTAACTAGCCTAGTTTTTAGGGACATTTTAGCTCTGTTATATGTCTACATCTCGTGTAGATAGCCTAGTTATAGAGGCTCTAAATCCCGTTTCGTGTCTCCACCATACAAGACCAATTCACTTTAGTGTACAATCTCTGAAAATATTTTTAGAGAATATTATTTTGTCAATTCAATCTTAACTAGCCTAGTTTTTAGGGACATTTTAGCTCTGTTATATGTCTACGTCTCGTGTAGATAGCCTAGTTATAGAGGCTCTAAATCCCGTTTCGTGTCTCCACCATACAAGACCAATTCACTTTAGTGTACAATCTCTGAAAATATTTTTAGAGAGAATATTATTTTGTCAATTCAATCTTAACTAGCCTAGTTTTTAGGGACATTTTAGCTCTGTTATATGTCTACGTCTCGTGTAGATAGCCTAGTTATAGAGGCTCTAAATCCCGTTTCGTGTCTCCACCATACAAGACCAATTCACTTTAGTGTACAATCTCTGAAAATATTTTTAGAGAGAATATTATTTTGTCAATTCAATCTTAACTAGCCTAGTTTTTAGGGTGATTTTAGCTCTGTTATATGTCTACGTCGAGACGTAGCTCTGTAGCTCTGTAGATAGCCTAGTTATAGAGGCTCTAAATCCCGTTTCGTGTCTCCACCATACAAGACCAATTCACTTTAGTGTACAATCTCTGAAAATATTTTTAGAGAGAATATTATTTTTTCAATTCAATCTTAACTAGCCTAGTTTTTAGGGACATTTTAGCTCTGTTATATGTCTACATCTCATGTAGATAGCCTAGTTATAGAGGCTCTAAATCCCGTTTCGTGTCTCCACCATACAAGACCAATTCACTTTAGTGTACAATCTCTGAAAATATTTTTAGAGAGAATATTATTTTGTCAATTCAATCTTAACTAGCCTAGTTTTTAGGGACATTTTAGCTCTGTTATATGTCTACATCTCATGTAGATAGCCTAGTTATATAGAGGCTCTAAATCCCGTTTCGTGTCTCCACCATACAAGACCAATTCACTTTAGTGTACAATCTCTGAAAATATTTTTAGAGAGAATATTATTTTGTCAATTCAATCTTAACTAGCCTAGTTTTTAGGGACATTTTAGCTCTGTTATATGTCTACGTCTCATGTAGATAGCCTAGTTATAGAGGCTCTAAATCCCGTTTCGTGTCTCCACCATACAAGACCAATTCACTTTAGTGTACAATCTCTGAAAATATTTTTAGAGAGAATATTATTTTTCAATTCAATCTTAACTAGCCTAGTTTTTAGGGACATTTTAGCTCTGTTATATGTCTACATCTCGTGTAGATAGCCTAGTTATAGAGGCTCTAAATCCCGTTTCGTGTCTCCACCATACAAGACCAATTCACTTTAGTGTACAATCTCTGAAAATATTTTTAGAGAGAATATTATTTTGTCAATTCAATCTTAACTAGCCTAGTTTTTAGGGACATTTTAGCTCTGTTATATGTCTACATCTCATGTAGATAGCCTAGTTATAGAGGCTCTAAATCCCGTTTCGTGTCTCCACCATACAAGACCAATTCACTTTAGTGTACAATCTCTGAAAATATTTTTAGAGAGAATATTATTTTGTCAATTCAATCTTAACTAGCCTAGTTTTTAGGGACATTTTAGCTCTGTTATATGTCTACGTCTCGTGTAGATAGCCTAGTTATAGAGGCTCTAAATCCCGTTTCGTGTCTCCACCATACAAGACCAATTCACTTTAGTGTACAATCTCTGAAAATATTTTTAGAGAGAATATTATTTTGTCAATTCAATCTTAACTAGCCTAGTTTTTAGGGACATTTTAGCTCTGTTATATGTCTACGTCTCGTGTAGATAGCCTAGTTATAGAGGCTCTAAATCCCGTTTCGTGTCTCCACCATACAAGACCAATTCACTTTAGTGTACAATCTCTGAAAATATTTTTAGAGAGAATATTATTTTTTCAATTCAATCTTAACTAGCCTAGTTTTTAGGGACATTTTAGCTCTGTTATATGTCTACGTCTCGTGTAGATAGCCTAGTTATAGAGGCTCTAAATCCCGTTTCGTGTCTCCACCATACAAGACCAATTCACTTTAGTGTACAATCTCTGAAAATATTTTTAGAGAGAATATTATTTTGTCAATTCAATCTTAACTAGCCTAGTTTTTAGGTGACATTTTAGCTCTATTTTATATGTCTACGTCTCGTGTAGATAGCCTAGTTATAGAGGCTCTAAATCCCGTTTCGTGTCTCCACCATACAAGACCAATTCACTTTAGTGTACAATCTCTGAAAATATTTTTAGAGAGAATATTATTTTGTCAATTCAATCTTAACTAGCCTAGTTTTTAGGGACATTTTAGCTCTGTTATATGTCTACGTCTCGTGTAGATAGCCTAGTTATAGAGGCTCTAAATCCCGTTTCGTGTCTCCACCATACAAGACCAATTCACTTTAGTGTACAATCTCTGAAAATATTTTTAGAGAGAATATTATTTTGTCAATTCAATCTTAACTAGCCTAGTTTTTAGGGACATTTTAGCTCTGTTATATGTCTACGTCTCGTGTAGATAGCCTAGTTATAGAGGCTCTAAATCCCGTTTCGTGTCTCCACCATACAAGACCAATTCACTTTAGTGTACAATCTCTGAAAATATTTTTAGAGAGAATATTATTTTGTCAATTCAATCTTAACTAGCCTAGTTTTTAGGGACATTTTAGCTCTGTTATATGTCTACGTCTCGTGTAGATAGCCTAGTTATAGAGGCTCTAAATCCCGTTTCGTGTCTCCACCATACAAGACCAATTCACTTTAGTGTACAATCTCTGAAAATATTTTTAGAGAGAATATTATTTTGTCAATTCAATCTTAACTAGCCTAGTTTTTAGGGACATTTTAGCTCTATTATTTGTCTACGTCTCATGTAGATAGCCTAGTTATAGAGGCTCTAAATCCCGTTTCGTGTCTCCACCATACAAGACCAATTCACTTTAGTGTACAATCTCTGAAAATATTTTAGAGAGAATATTATTTTTCAATTCAATCTTAACTAGCCTAGTTTTTAGGGACATTTTAGCTCTGTTATATGTCTACGTCTCGTGTAGATAGCCTAGTTATAGAGGCTCTAAATCCCGTTTCGTGTCTCCACCATACAAGACCAATTCACTTTAGTGTACAATCTCTGAAAATATTTTTAGAGAGAATATTATTTTGTCAATTCAATCTTAACTAGCCTAGTTTTTAGGGCATTTTAGCTCTGTTATATGTCTACGTCTCGTGTAGATAGCCTAGTTATAGAGGCTCTAAATCCCGTTTCGTGTCTCCACCATACAAGACCAATTCACTTTAGTGTACAATCTCTGAAAATATTTTTAGAGAGAATATTATTTTGTCAATTCAATCTTAACTAGCCTAGTTTTTAGGGACATTTTAGCTCTGTTATATGTCTACGTCTCGTGTAGATAGCCTAGTTATAGAGGCTCTAAATCCCGTTTCGTGTCTCCACCATACAAGACCAATTCACTTTAGTGTACAATCTCTGAAAATATTTTTAGAGAGAATATTATTTTGTCAATTCAATCTTAACTAGCCTAGTTTTTAGGGACATTTTAGCTCTGTTATATGTCTACGTCTCGTGTAGATAGCCTAGTTATAGAGGCTCTAAATCCCGTTTCGTGTCTCCACCATACAAGACCAATTCACTTTAGTGTACAATCTCTGAAAATATTTTTAGAGAGAATATTATTTTGTCAATTCAATCTTAACTAGCCTAGTTTTTAGGGACATTTTAGCTCTATTATTTGTCTACGTCTCGTGTAGATAGCCTAGTTATAGAGGCTCTAAATCCCGTTTCGTGTCTCCACCATACAAGACCAATTCACTTTAGTGTACAATCTCTGAAAATATTTTTAGAGAGAATATTATTTTGTCAATTCAATCTTAACTAGCCTAGTTTTTAGGGACATTTTAGCTCTGTTATATGTCTACGTCTCGTGTAGATAGCCTAGTTATAGAGGCTCTAAATCCCGTTTCGTGTCTCCACCATACAAGACCAATTCACTTTAGTGTACAATCTCTGAAAATATTTTTAGAGAGAATATTATTTTGTCAATTCAATCTTAACTAGCCTAGTTTTTAGGGACATTTTAGCTCTGTTATATGTCTACGTCTCATGTAGATAGCCTAGTTATAGAGGCTCTAAATCCCGTTTCGTGTCTCCACCATACAAGACCAATTCACTTTAGTGTACAATCTCTGAAAATATTTTTAGAGAGAATATTATTTTGTCAATTCAATCTTAACTAGCCTAGTTTTTAGGGACATTTTAGCTCTGTTATATGTCTACGTCTCGTGTAGATAGCCTAGTTATAGAGGCTCTAAATCCCGTTTCGTGTCTCCACCATACAAGACCAATTCACTTTAGTGTACAATCTCTGAAAATATTTTTAGAGAGAATATTATTTTGTCAATTCAATCTTAACTAGCCTAGTTTTTAGGGACATTTTAGCTCTGTTATATGTCTACGTCTCGTGTAGATAGCCTAGTTATAGAGGCTCTAAATCCCGTTTCGTGTCTCCACCATACAAGACCAATTCACTTTAGTGTACAATCTCTGAAAATATTTTTAGAGAGAATATTATTTTGTCAATTCAATCTTAACTAGCCTAGTTTTTAGGATGATTTTAGCTCTGTTATATGTCTACGTCTCGTGTAGATAGCCTAGTTATAGAGGCTCTAAATCCCGTTTCGTGTCTCCACCATACAAGACCAATTCACTTTAGTGTACAATCTCTGAAAATATTTTTAGAGAGAATATTATTTTTGTCAATTCAATCTTAACTAGCCTAGTTTTTAGGGTGATTTTAGCTCTGTTATATGTCTACATCTCATGTAGATAGCCTAGTTATAGAGGCTCTAAATCCCGTTTCGTGTCTCCACCATACAAGACCAATTCACTTTAGTGTACAATCTCTGAAAATATTTTTAGAGAGAATATTATTTTGTCAATTCAATCTTAACTAGCCTAGTTTTTAGGGACATTTTAGCTCTGTTATATGTCTACGTCTCGTGTAGATAGCCTAGTTATAGAGGCTCTAAATCCCGTTTCGTGTCTCCACCATACAAGACCAATTCACTTTAGTGTACAATCTCTGAAAATATTTTAGAGAGAATATTATTTTGTCAATTCAATCTTAACTAGCCTAGTTTTTAGGGACATTTTAGCTCTGTTATATGTCTACGTCTCGTGTAGATAGCCTAGTTATAGAGGCTCTAAATCCCGTTTCGTGTCTCCACCATACAAGACCAATTCACTTTAGTGTACAATCTCTGAAAATATTTTTAGAGAGAATATTATTTTGTCAATTCAATCTTAACTAGCCTAGTTTTTAGGGACATTTTAGCTCTGTTATATGTCTACATCTCGTGTAGATAGCCTAGTTATAGAGGCTCTAAATCCCGTTTCGTGTCTCCACCATACAAGACCAATTCACTTTAGTGTACAATCTCTGAAAATATTTTTAGAGAGAATATTATTTTGTCAATTCAATCTTAACTAGCCTAGTTTTTAGGGTGATTTTAGCTCTGTTATATGTCTACATCTCATGTAGATAGCCTAGTTATAGAGGCTCTAAATCCCGTTTCGTGTCTCCACCATACAAGACCAATTCACTTTAGTGTACAATCTCTGAAAATATTTTTAGAGAGAATATTATTTTGTCAATTCAATCTTAACTAGCCTAGTTTTTAGGGACATTTTAGCTCTGTTATATGTCTACATCTCATGTAGATAGCCTAGTTATAGAGGCTCTAAATCCCGTTTCGTGTCTCCACCATACAAGACCAATTCACTTTAGTGTACAATCTCTGAAAATATTTTTAGAGAGAATATTATTTTGTCAATTCAATCTTAACTAGCCTAGTTTTTAGGGACATTTTAGCTCTGTTATTTGTCTACGTCTCATGTAGATAGCCTAGTTATAGAGGCTCTAAATCCCGTTTCGTGTCTCCACCATACAAGACCAATTCACTTTAGTGTACAATCTCTGAAAATATTTTTAGAGAGAATATTATTTTTTCAATTCAATCTTAACTAGCCTAGTTTTTAGGGACATTTTAGCTCTGTTATATGTCTACGTCTCGTGTAGATAGCCTAGTTATAGAGGCTCTAAATCCCGTTTCGTGTCTCCACCATACAAGACCAATTCACTTTAGTGTACAATCTCTGAAAATATTTTTAGAGAGAATATTATTTTGTCAATTCAATCTTAACTAGCCTAGTTTTTAGGGACATTTTAGCTCTGTTATATGTCTACGTCTCGTGTAGATAGCCTAGTTATAGAGGCTCTAAATCCCGTTTCGTGTCTCCACCATACAAGACCAATTCACTTTAGTGTACAATCTCTGAAAATATTTTTAGAGAGAATATTATTTTGTCAATTCAATCTTAACTAGCCTAGTTTTTAGGGGACATTTTAGCTCTGTTATATGTCTACGTCTCGTGTAGATAGCCTAGTTATAGAGGCTCTAAATCCCGTTTCGTGTCTCCACCATACAAGACCAATTCACTTTAGTGTACAATCTCTGAAAATATTTTTAGAGAGAATATTATTTGTTCAATTCAATCTTAACCTCTCCGCGGCGCACAGGGGGTTTTCTACAGGGTAAGACTGTGCGCACCTATGATGATTTTGGGACCTATTGCCAATTTCGATAAAAAGTACATCATCGTGTAGGGAATGTTTGCGTGCATCGGCCCATATATATTTGACCCCCCAAAAAATGTCTGGGGGGGGTAGGGGAACGGTCCGTAGTTGAAAAATGTGGAGCGAATGGCACCGCGCGGCTAGATTGTCATCGAGCGGCGAGATTTCCCTGCCGAATATTTACGCGCGCAGGGGATAGAAGGAGAGGGAGGAGGGGGTGGGTTACCGCGTATTATCACGTATATCTCCTTTTTCGAGCCCTTTTAGGCTATTTAGAGTATGTATACATGTGTAGGGCACCCATATAACAATGAATATGCCTCATAGTGACCAAAAATTGCAATATATAAGGGAATTATAAGAGAATATTTAGGCGGGAATGAAGATGTGTTGGAGGTTTGGCGGCAATTTATGAGCTGAGAGTGTGGTTTACGCCATACATATCACGTATATCTTGTACGTAGAGCACTGTCACGCTATAATACAGACTTGTACGTATGTATACGTGCCATATATCAAAATATATACCGCATATAAACCAATTCATGCGATATTTACGCACATTATCAATGAGTTTCTATGCGTGAACCAAGGTGTGAGTGAGTTGTGGTGGGAATGAAAGGGGGAGAGGGTGTGTTACGCCATAAATATCACGTCAATCTTGTATTTAGAGCACTCTCATGCTATAATAAAGACGTGTACATATGTAGGCGTCCCATATAACAAGGAATATACCGCATATAGCCCAATTGATGCGATATTTACGCAAATTGTGAATGTGTTTCTAGCAGACGGAAGCCTGAAAGGGGGGGTTGGGGGTGGGTGGGTGGGTGGGAGGGAGGCATGCAGGGGTGCAGTGAGTGAGTGAGTCGTGGAGAGATGGAAGTCAGGCAGATCTCTAGATAGATAACCAGCTTAGTGATAATTGTGGAGGCGCCCCAGGCGTATTGATGTTTGGTATTTTGACCCTTATGTCTACCAGATGGCTGGTGTTCGTTGCCATCAACAGGTCTACAATAACATGAGTCAGGAATGGAGAGAGAGAGAGAGAGAGAGAGAGAGAGAGAGAGAAACTGAGACATGCGTATGTCGTACATATAAATGGACTTCAGAATTGCATTTTTATGCAAGCAGACATTGCATTTTAGACACATGTGAAGTACCACAGAAACATGTAGGCCATTGACTGTAAATAAAGTACTATATTTATAGACCACCAGCGACGGTGCTGAGTCAACACAGGCAGATTGCCTGTTGTGATAGAGGGCTAAATATAGACTGGTGTCTCCTTACACCTGCGAAAGGGTAGATTGCCACCAGAGAAACGTTTACTTATTTATTTCGAAGTAATATGCAATCTAAATGTATATTCGAGACCTACTGCAATTATTTGTATGACAGTCATGACTATGTATAATCCAATATACGCGCGTAGGCGAGACATAAGAAAGCTGGTTGAGCAATTTTCGACACCCACACAGTTATTATTCATTTTTATTTACAATATTATACAATACAAATGTATTTGTGAAGAGTATTTTATCCATTATTGTATTTATACCAATTTTGTTCCCAGACAGAGCTGCTGTAGCTGGAGAATCAAGGAGCGGCAAGGGTCACCTCGTGACCGCCTGACCGTGTGAAAATGAGTGGAGTCACACTGAGAGGGGCAATTTTGCTGAGTGTTTGGGCAATTTTTGACAGAATAAAGTTATATAATTACTAATTCTTGACAGAGACAAACTATTATAAACCTTGGCATGATATAATTGATAATCCCATCAATTTACAAACGTAAATTGGTGGGATAATTCATTTTTTTTTGTATATTGTCATTTCGATTGTACACACGAAGTTTTGAGTGATATTTGGTATGAGCTCCTGTGGCATGGTTGGTAAGGTCGCGGACTGGAAAACTCAAAGTGTCGTAGGGTAGTGGGATCGAATCCAGGAGGGGGTTATGGGGAAGGTTTTATATTGTCTAGAAAAAATTTTATAATTTTTTTTTTTACAAGATCATGCCATTGTATTCAAACAATATGAAATATTCATAGAATATATCATATTGTAAGAATACAATGACATGACCTTGTTTTCTTTTTTCTTTTTTTATTGTTTTATTTTATTATCATAGTAGGTTTGACATGATTTATTGAAACATATTTATTTTTGTACAATTCATTTGAGGTAAGAAAATAATTATATACACATTACTTAGGCTAATAACAAACATATATATTGATATACTAAAAAAATAAGGCATATTACATGTAAATCTTTGAAACTTATAAACTAAATAATGAAACATACAATTATATAATGTAAAAGCTATATCACAGGGACATCTTTGGAACTTATACATTATATAATATATATGTTACATTATGAGGTAGCGTGATCAATTAGGTCAGGTCAGGTAAGGTAGGGCGCGAGTCCAGGGCAGGGCAGGGCAGGAGGCGAGTCCAGGGCAGGGCACGGGGCGAGTCCAGGGCAGGGCAGGGCAGGGCAGGGGCCGACACTCAGTAGTTCTTGAAGGTGTGGTAGTCCCTGAAGCAGTCACCCAGGCAGAGTGCAACTTTGCACTCGGCGCACATTGAGGTGACTCTTTTGGTCACATGGGGTTTCCTCACACTGGAGCTGCAGACGGTGCACTGCACCTGCCTGTGACGAGTGCCAATCAGCTCGGTGTTGGTTGTGTAGTGTCTTTCGACACCCAGCTGGATGCGGTCAGGAACGTGATCCCCACGCCATGCCGTACGTCTGTGAGTGGTGGTGGCATACTTCTCCAGGAGTTGGTAGGAGACGTTGTACACGAACTCCCGGAATTTCAGCTTCTGGTTTGGGGCCATATCCTTCTTCACCAACCACAAGTTGTAGGCGTTCAGCATCGTTATGTCAACTAGGTGGAGGAAGAGCTTGTGATACCACTTCACAGTCTTCCTCAGACACTCAACACCTGACAGCTGACAGTCAGACTTGTCCACCAGGCGCATGTTTTTGGTGTAGTCCACTACCATGTCGGGCTTGTAGATTGTCTTCCTGGTTCGGTAGTGGATTTTGCCAGAATCCACCTGGGCACCTGTGTGGACGGTGGAAAGCAGGTGGACGTCTCGCTTATCCTTCCACTTCAGGGCTATCAGTTTCCCACACTTCTCGAGCTGCTTGTATTTCTGCCCCTTTCGTCGCCTTCTTCGCACATGCCTCTCGCGGTGTTCCTGGGCCAGGTCGTCTTCTGAAGGTGTGTCACTGGAGGAGGCATCTGTGAGAGGAATGACATCACCTGTGAACTTTGGCATAAACTTTCTTGTCTTTCTGACAGTCCCACATGACCCCGTTTGGTTGTCATAAAGAAACTGGCAGAGAGCAGGAGAAGTATACCAGTTGTCAGTGTAGATGATGTGGCCTTTGCCCAGGTAAGGTGCCAACATTTTCCTGACGATGGCACCTGACATGCCCATGGGGTCATTGGCAGCGGCTTTCGGTATGTCAATGTCAGTGCCTGTATACACGATCATGTCAAGCACTATTCCAGTTTCACAGTCGCACAACACGAAGAGCTTGATTCCGAACCTATGCCTCTTCAAGGGGATATACTGCTTGAAAACAAGACGTCCTTTGAAGAGCACGAGCGACTCATCAATCACCAAATTGAGGAAGGGGTAAAAGTATTTCCTATACCTCTCCAACAACATGGTGAACACATCCCGAACTTTCCATATCCTGTCAATCCTGTTAGGATTTTCGTTGTCTGCAAAGTGCATAAATCTTAGCAGCAACAAAAATCTGTCACGAGTCATGAACTTATTGAAAGTTGGGGTGGCGATGAGAGGGTCGTGCTTCCAGTAGTGTTGCAACACATGCTTCTTGATCAGAGGCATGAGGAACAACAAGGCAAAGAACGTCAGAAATTCTGCCACAGTCGTATCCACCCAGCCTCGTATTCTCGCTTTTGGAGAAAGGACGTCCAATCTGCCAAACACCCACCTGTAGTAGGCGTTTGTTTGGGCAACGATGTACGTCATTACCTCCATGTCGAAAAAAGCGAGGAAGAAGTCGCTTTCGTTCGCTTGATCATCACAGGGCCAGTTGTCAGTTGTTCCTGACGTCCCAGGATTGAACTGGGGCACGTCAGGTACAAAATTGACCCCGTCAGACCAATCGAACGAAGGCATGCCAGGGATCGGAATGTCGTCTGCGTCTTCTTCTGCGTCTGAAATATCGCTTCCATGGTCGCGATACAGCACTTCATCATCACCCTCCTCTTCACTCGACAGACGATGCCCTTCCTCGTTTTCGTCACCGACGTCGGACTCACTCCCACTGTCCACTCCCAAATCCCCCCACCCTTGGTCCCGTGCTAGGGCTTCGTCGTCGAAACCCGGGCTGCCAATGTCCTGCGAATCACCATCAAACAGCAGGGCGGCATACTTAGATGGTGTAAGAGTTTTCCGGGTCACTTTGGCACGTGCGGGAGTCTTATGGACAGGGACAGCAGAGGTGGTGGCAGGGGCGGCGGCAGGGGCGGGCGGCAGGCGGCAGGGGCGGCGGCAGGGGCAGCAGTGGTGCGTGGCGAGAGAATGGCAGAGAGGGGAGAGAGAGAGAGAGAGACGCGAGAGCCGTAGAGGGGATGGGCAGCAGGGGAGAGAGAGAGAGAGAGAGAGAGAGAGAGAGAATTCAGTGGGTGTGGTTGGTGTACTTTGCTGTGTTGACAAATTACTTGGTTGTTTTTGTCGTTATTGTCCTATAATAATGTATAAAATGGCGTGTGTGTTTATGTGTGTGTGTGTGTATATATGTGTGTGTGTGTGTGTGTGTGTGTGTGTCATATAACTAAGATAATGAATGGATACATTTAAGAAATTTATCCATACGCCCATCAGAACCTCAAAATTCGAAACATATAATGGGTTTAATCTATCTATCTCTCTCTCTCTCTCTCCTATACTATTTTCACACATCAGAACAGAGGCCCCATTCATAAGTTACTGCACGTTGGCTGCTAAAGAGAGGCTAAAGGTTTCACAAAACGAGATACAATCCCCAGAACCACTTAATGAACCAGTCTGTCTACCACTTCAACCACTAACGCCATCATTACCTCCTACACCCCCTTAAACCACTTGATGAACCAGTCTGTCTACCACTTCAACCACTAACA
>CM064577.1:3768972-3837250 GCA_032716605.1 Paralithodes platypus
CAGTTAAACCTTGAGGAGGAGGAGATCCAACAATTGGCGAGGGACTCACCCAAGTGCAAAACCCGCTGCCAGTGGACTATCGGCCTGCGGGAACGTACCCGGCTCCGGAGCCCGAGGGGGCGCCATGGTAGGAGTCGAGTGGAATGGGGGACTGGGCCGAAGATGCCCCAGCTCCCGCTCCAACAGAAGCCCCACGCAACCCGGGCCGAGCAACCAGGCCACCATGTCACCTCTCACCATGCTGCCTGCTAACAAAACCCGATGCCTGCAACCTCAGAGCAGGCTTCCCGTACTGTGGCCTCACTGTACACTGATCCGTCGTCTGACATAGTGTCCACCGAACAATTCTCAACAGTTTATAAAAACAAGTACCTAAAATCTCATGTAGCACTATTCACGCAAAAAATGCAAAATGCTCGAAGGACATCTTAAGTGGTATACTAACTTGCCCAAAAAAAAATACATGTGTCCCACTATATTCCTTTAAACAAAAAAACAAAATAACACAACGCTCATGCAATATTTCTCTAAGTTCACAAAATCCTAAGCAAGGACGCCATTTGTTACGACCAGGACTCGTATAAAACAAGGGGTTCTTAATCATTGGACTAGAAAGGACACACAAGCCAACAAGGTTAACACTAGAGCCAACCCTCGAACTTATAATGCCGGCGCACAAAAACACCAATACCCTCCAGAGTTAAATCTGTGATAGCGGGGTCTCCTATAACTCGGTATAAATGTACTACTACTACAGGCTGATGCTCTCTGATACAGCCTGATCACAACAACATTACAATTATGTTAATAATGTATACAAGGAAACAGAGAGAGAGCTTAATTAAATCAATGGAATGATGTAATGCACAACAAGAAGGTATAATTAAAGTTACTCTAAACAATAATAAAACTGTCACTCCTATATTTAAGAAAAGTGAACGGAAGTCCTTAAGCACCGAACAGGAATCTTCTGAAGAAAGTCTGATGCTGCTTAAGCTGATCGAATCGCATTTTGAAATGGTTATATAAATCAGGAACAAGATATGACAAGTGTAGGGACATACAGTTGTTAACTGGAAAGGGAATAATAATAAAATGCGCAATAGTAGTTATCTCAAACAACAAAAGAAGTACTTCCTCAGGCAACTCAAAAAGCCTTGCTCGGGTTGTGCAACCTAACAACAACCAAGGCTTACAATCAACGTGAATAAAAATGAGGCATCAATAACATAAGAGTTTCTAATCCTAATTTCGGGTGTCTGCTAGGCGAATAAAGTCTAGAGGGATGTTGTTTTAGGGGGGGGGGGGGGGCTAGGAAACAATGGCTGAGCAAGCGGCTCGAAGCCTAGCGAGGTCCTTGAAGGACTGTCCGGCCAAATTACCTTTAAATGACGGGGTGCTCTCTAGAGAGATCCAGGATCGCTAGTATCTGGTTTCTCCAAAACGGATCCGAATCCCAGTCACTGCGCGACCCTCATCAAAGTCAACGTACAAAACGAGTTAGCACAGTGTTGGGGTGGCAGAGGCAAAAGCCCTCATCTTCGCAACACATGTGCTTAAACTCAACAAGGGTTACACAGTCATAAAGTACAACGCTTATGCTTCCCACTGTATCCTTTGCGATTGTACAGGTTCAACAAAACCTGGTACACATCAGAAATCAACAACAACAATAGCCTCACTCCACCTAGTCCTATGCAATTTAAATAGCCCAGCAGACAACCAAGCAATAGGTAGGGAGACACCGCGAGTGTGTCGAACACCTCTAAAAAAAAAAAAAAACAGACAAAATGTTAACCCCTCCAAAATGTCTAACTAAACAATGGAATATCTGAGAGCTTCAGCATATAATACCGATGGTCGATGTATGAAAATCGTGCAGAAACAAAGGGGAGTTATGATGTTAAATAGATTTGAAGAATGATTGAGGGTAAGAAGTTAGGAGTGAGAGAGAAAAGTCGTTCATGACATGAGAGAGAGTGATGGACGTCATTCGCGTTCCGAGATAATTTAATCATCATGGGTAATCTACCCTACAAAATGATAGATAATCTACATGCGATTATACTAGGTAGTATAATGATAGTATACACATACATTGTACTTAATTAACACACCAACTCTTGATCTAACTGGCCAAGGGGTTAAACAACCATTACCGGTCGTTTGCAGGCCAACCATACTGGTCGTTTTGCAGGGCCAATTTGTAGCCAGCACACGATCAAGATTCTAACAGGACATAGCCCGCCGAGTAACTCTTTCCCCGTATTAGCTGCACCACTTCTTCCCCCAGAAACATGGTGTATTGTTTTTAATTTGGTAGATTTGTGGAAGCAGGGTACCTCCCTGCCAAAAGAAAGAGACCCTTTAAGAAAACCTTACTCGAAACCTAAGAGCGGCGGGAAGCCCCAACCTACTCAAACTAAACAGTCCTTTCGAGACCCAAGGCCTCCTCAGCAGCAGGGAGGTACTCAGCACAGACCTAGGCAGGGGAAACAGTCAGGCTATTAGAGGTGAGTCATACCAAAAGCCTACTCAAGGACAGACGCATGCCAAACCTAGCCAGCCATCTAACCCCACTCCGCCGCCACCACCAAAAAACTAGTCAGTTACACTCTCTCTCTCCCAGGGCCTACCGCAGGCGAGTTGGAGTCGAGAGTTGTCTACCGGACAGACCCAGTACAGAAACTGGGTCGTTCCAAGCATGTCGCAGGGCTTGGCCCGGCGGTCATGGGCCAGGACAGTGATAAGCAAAGGCATATCTTGGAAGTGGCTCCGGCGACCTCGTTTACGTCAAACTCTAGAATTCAACAATATATCTTTAGAGGTGGAGTCACTTGTCCAGGAAATTATCAACAAGCAAATCATTGTCCAAGTAGATCCAACTTGCCCTGTTTTCAGCTCCAGACTCTTTCTAGTGCCAAAGAGGGACAGTGTGCAGATGCGACCAGTAGTTGATCTCTTGCGTCTGAACACACATATTCACAATTTCACTCTTCAGGATGCTTACAGTGAATCAAATCAGGCTCTCACTCCCGCCGCAGGGCTGGATGTGCTCATTAGACCTGAACGACTCCTATTGGCATGTCCCCATAAACAAAAGGACCCAAAAATTCCTCCCCTTGAGGATCAGGCAAAAGACACGTCATTCAGAGAATGCCTTTCGTTTTGAACCTGACACCGAGAATCTTTACAAAATTAGTCCGGCAGGCCCTTGCTAGCCCAAGGTATCAAGGTGTGGTGGTATGCTATAGACTTTGACGTGAGAGGACGTATGGATTTTTCTCTCCGTGGTGAACAGCAAGTTAGTGAGGGAATGGGTGGTGATGGAATTGTGATACCTACATCAGGGTGAGTGGGAAATTACGGTGATTTGATATTGGGTGAAATTCTGGAGTTCTATCTAACCAAAATCAAACACAAGTGAAAGAAGAGACGAAAATATGAAGAGCGCTGAGCCGGATGTAAGGGGGGTTTTCGTAGTCTTTACTTTTCTTTTCTAATGTTCCTGGAACTTTGCTGTTACCCCCGCCTTATTTATTATTTCCTTGTTCATTCCATTATTGTGTTTCTTCCTTACTTAATGATGGGTCCAACTTATTACTCTGGTAGCTTAATGGCCGTTGCATGCAAGGAAATACAGGTGAATGAATGCAAATGGTCTAAATGACACAGGATAAATAAAAACACAATATACCGTTTGGTATTCTTAACTATATTAAAACACTGTAAAGAGAAATACACTTTTCACTGTGATACACAAATCAATACGATTATTACTTTAGTCAACCACGGAATATATCGGTATTATTGGCGCAATGAACTACTTCTTATCACCACATCAAAGTTAACTAAAACCCTTCAACAGGTGACCCCAAGGCCACTACCCTAGTAAACACACACTCGGTCACTAGGTTCATAAGGCGTACAACAGCTCACAATGGGGTGAAGGTTAGCTCAAGGCTCAATAACACTAACAGCATCCTGTCTCAGTACAGCCACTCGGTCATGTCCACTGGGGTGGATACAGGACTCTCTGCACCTGGTACTTCTCCTGGGACTTCGCTCCTGACCTGGGACCTGGTATTAACATTACCATTAATAAAACTGACAAAATTCTATATCTTAATTCATATTAACATTACAAAAGTGGTCAAATGTATCAATTAAGAGACAACAAAATAGCGGATGTAAATTATTGGGTTACAGATAAAATTTACTTAGTTGACCCTCAAAAATATATAAAGAAAAACAATCCAAATAGAAAACGGAGGGTTGGGGATAGATATAATTTACTTAGTTGACCCTCAAAAATAAAATGGTTTAAAATAGAAAACGGAGTGTATACACACACACACACACACACACACGACTCAGGAATGTGGGCTTACATTAAGTTACATACATGATATTGAACTCGACATACGGGATCTTATTGCTGTGAGAATACTACACTAACATAATACAATTAACATTATTATCTTAATACATAATAAGGTTGGCAGGAAAAATAATATGGAATTTGAAATCTAAATGAGTAACTATCAGACGGAATGAATAATTTCACCTTCGACCAAGACAAAAGGATGTCGTATAATTTCGTAGTTACATATAATTAGAAACTGGGCATACAAAATGGTCTCAAACTTATCTTAAGTACTTCACAATTAATTTCAACTCACCTTCAACTGAAGGTTTTATCTAAACACAACACAAAGGGAAATTTATACTGAGTTAATCCAAATATTTCCCCTTAGTCCGCCCGAGGCTGGCGACTGGGAGGGAATGACGCTGGCACTCTCGGCTCTAGGCTCTGTAGGACTCGGGGTCAGCGTCCTTTGTCACAACAATAACCATACCTTGATTAAATGAGCTCCTCAACTTACTTAGAGTCTAATAAAACTTTCAAAGGATAATTGAATTACTTTTATATAATGCAACGAATTTCAGGCACAAACATGTTAACTATTACTTACGATATCCTAGGTAAGACTATAGTTTTTAAGTTGGAGGTAGGACTCATAAATTTCCACCTGTCAAACCCCCTTGAGGTGGGCACTTGTCCCTAAGGCCAATCAGGGTGTCACACTAGATACCCGGTACAACCAAATATCAGCATTATACTAAATTCACAAAGTTAAAGTTATGCTTTGCAATTAACTGTATACACCTGGAAGTGATTAAATGGCCAAAACAAGTACATTTCATTCTAATTCCAAAACAACATTGCTTTGATTGTGACACCCCTTTTCGAAACTTAATATAACAATACCAAACAATTATATTTAATATGTAAAGTTAGAATAATGACCCTCGTACCTATGAGACACCATTGGGCCTATTTAATTATTTCTTTTTTTTTAGTCATTACAATTTAATATATGTCAACTCATATCTTAATCAAGATAATAACATAATACCGAACATTTCACCTAATCTCAACACTGACTGGGTCATTATTGGGCTTAAAGTGAGTGAACAGAAAAAGTCTTGGTGTAAATATTGCCAAAATTAAGCCTAGTCAATTTAGACCCCTTACACGGGCAGTGAGGGAGGCCTACAGGCTAAGGGCACGCCGGTGCCTGGCATACCTCCCTCCCTCCTCTCCCCCTTGACGGTCACCAGCCAACACCACTCGCCCTAGGGTACCCCCCACCGTCCCTTCCCCACTCACACCCCTTCTGTCATCACGCCAGCGCATGGAGATACGCATCATGTAGAAGTGAACCGGAATATTTTGCATTACGCTGATGCAGAAAAGACAACTACAGCAAGGGGAACTATGCAGGAGAGAAACAGCGATATACAGTAGAGGTGGAGTGAGGGAGTAGAGGAAGGGGCCATAAACCGTGCTGACCACAACACTCCCCCCCCCCCCCTTTTTCCCGTCACCACCACCTCTCCTCCCCTCGCTTAATATAGTACGATACCTGACAGTGTAAAGGCAAAAATACGTGTATTTAGGTATTGTTCTTATCTAAATCCGTGGGGGGGATTTATTTTGAAAACAAAATGTCAGTGGTAGTTTGGGATGCAATGCTTCACTAGAGGTTTGACCCATTAAGTCAGTGTATGGGCCATGTGCAACTTGGGCCCGCCTTGCTGACAGTAAGGTCGATAAAGACATTGCAGTTTCTTGAGAAAGAATACAGGGCGATAATCGTTCACGAGAGGGCATGGCAGCAGCTTAAAAATAAATGTGCGTTTGTGTAAGAGAGTAGTAGCAAAATAGAGAGGGAAATGCAGTGACCACAAGTATTCAACCCTCCCCCTCCCGTCCCCTCCCCCTCCCCCCATCCTTACCCACACATTCCCTTCTTTCCACTCCCGTCCCCTCCCCTCGCCTTCCCTCTTCATTCCACTTTCCTCTCTCCCCCCCACATCCCCCCATATAAACCTCTCCCCTGTAAACCTCCCCTCCTATAAACCTCCCATATAAACCTCACCTCCTATATATAGTCCCTCATGCTACTATTACATGATGTAATATTTTGTACACATTTTTGTCCTGAAAATAACTTAATCATAAGACATAATTGGCAGGTTTCCATTTAAAGTTAGGCATATTTAGAATTTAAAGCGGCTCAAGTTGCCAAGGTTTCTTTAGTTTTGTATAGAGTCAATTAGCTTTGAGGAAACATGCCGATTATATTAGGTAAGGTTCTATAATTTTATGATTTATGGCCGAGTCAGGAAATCAGACTGAAAGGGGTATATTTCATGTGAGAGTTATCTCTAACGAACTAGTAGCTACTAGTTCGTATGCTATCTAAAATAGGGTATAATTTGCTGATATATTGTGTGCATACTGATAACCAGGACCTTTTTCTCAAACTAATGGCAGATTTCTAACAACATCCTTCTTTAATCCTTAGCACTATTTTGACACTTGTCTTTTTAATCATTTTACTCTCTTGATTAGTGTATTTCCTTTCTCACTACAATAATCGTTTTGTATTATATTTTAAATTTATTTTGTGTTTAATATTTTTTCTTTTCTTTTCGATTTATTTGTTGTGCTTATTTTTAAACACTACTTTTATTTTATTTTATTTTGCAGTCACTGTCTGGTAATATAGCCTGATCTTCTGTAACTTTGCATTACACTATGTGAGTTTAATAACTTCTCTTACTCTTTCTATTTCTAACGCTACTCATAGGATGTTTACATTTTCACCTTTATCGGGCAGAGGCTCGTCCCTTAGGAAGTAATGATAGATAGACTCAGTATTAGGAAATAGGTAGATAATTAAGATAATAAGACAAGATGCCAGTAACTCGGTACCATTCGAGGAATAATCCTGATGAAAGACAAAACGCAGTGAGAGATGGAGTACAAATGAACCGTGAAACAGACAATGTAGTTAACCCATAAACGGCAGCAAAGTTCTTAAGAGGTTTTACTGGGCGACGGCGGCAAAGCTCTTAAGAGGGAGGCCTAAAAATACCATTTAAACAGCACTAAACAAGTTTTTTTTTTGTTTTTTTTTGTTTTTTTCCATATACCTCATATCACTCCTCCACATCCCCTCCTTCCTCCCTTTCCCCTCCCCCTTCAATTATCACCTATTTTCCCTGTAATCCCCTAATTTGTTGGTATATTTTTGTGCTAACATTAGCAAACTGTGTGGGGGATATGCTTACGTGCCTAGCAGGTGTGTTACACAAGCGAGTGTGTGTATGAGTAGGCTCAGTGTGGCTTGAGGCCTTGTGGAGGGAGGGGTTGCCTCAATTTTCTCCAAAATTCATGAATGGGCTGGTCCATCTATATTCGCGATTTTGACCAGAAAAATTATATTTTCACTGGTTTGATTGTTGTTACAGGTTACTATCTTCATAGTGAAGGTAAAATAGGCTCATATGAATAGATAATAACGATATTTCTCGTAAAATGACGATTATAGGCCTGAATGGAGCCCATATGCTCGCCCATGGAGAGCTAGTTCATTACCCCCCCTCGCCGTCCCCGGGTTAATGGGGATGTACAAGCAAACCCTGTTAGAGAAAATGCAGATAATAACAATCAACAATTGCAGCCTGCAGAAGAAAATGCAGGAATCAATAATTCGCAAGACAACAGAGGTGTGGAACAAAATAATGAAAATGGTGTAAACGAAGATAATAAGAGAGAAATGATCGAAAATCGTGAACAGAACGAACGATCTCGTAACGTAAACATGAATGGTGGAGAATGGATGGGACATTCTGGTGACAGACTCACAACATTAGTGAATGAAATTGATACAGAAGTGATACAATGGCAACATAATAAGTTTGAACTACCGATTTGTGAAGCCGCAAAAGACATGCTGGGGGAACTCAGACGTATGATCCTATGTTATGTTCAGGATGCCCCTTTGGCGCACGTGGCAATCAAGATACCTTCTTTCATTCCTTCAAAGAAAAAGACCAAAGGCAAAACTGAATGAGAACATTAAAGTGCTGAAACAGAGAATGGAGTGGTGGAAAAATGGGGAGTTAGACAAAATTCTTAGCCAAGTACGAGCAATCCAGCAAAGACTGAAAACAAAACAACGAAGAAAGAGGAAGCCAGATGATATGGCACGATCAGTGGGAAATAGCATGAGGATTGGTAAACTGGCACAGGCAGTCAGAATGGTCACTGGGGAAGCCTCAAGTGCACGAAGTGAATCAAAACATCTTGGACCAGCTAAAGGAGAAACACCCAGAAGGAAAACCAGCAAGTGATGAGGCCAAACTAGAAGGGGAATATGTTCCTCCAGACCCGGTGATATATGAGAATATAACTGGAGACCTCGTATGGAGAAAGGCACTGAAAACACAGGGAGGAGCAGGTCCATCAGGTGTAGATGCTAAGACTTGGAGGATTTTCCTAAGTCAAAACAAGTTTGGTTCAGCCGCGGGTGACCTTCGTGAAGCAATAGCAATGCTTGCAAAGAAACTTGCATCATCACCATGCGTGAACATAGAAGCTCTGACAGCATGTCGCCTGATACCTTTAAATAAGAATCCAGGAGTTAGACCAGTAGGCGTTGGGGAAGTTCTTAGAAGGATTATAGGAAAAGCAATCATGTCCGTATTTGGAAAAGATGTACAAAGAGCAGTTGGCAACTTACAAGTATGTGCAGGACAGCAAGCCGGAGGAGAAGCAGCAATACATGCAATGGGGAAGGTGTATGATGAGGAAGATTGTGAAGTGGTACTGCTAGTGGATGCAACAAATGCCTTTAACACCATTAACCCTCTCACGTTCTTGACACAATTTTGAGCCTATTGGGGATACTATAAAACCTTTGTTACCATCAGGGGTATTTAGAAACCTTTAGGTTTGTTACTTTAACCTCTGCAGTTGTCTCCAACTAATTTTGGAGAGGTAATTATAAGAGTGAGAGAACTCTATTTATTATTGCTAATCTGGCAACCTCTGCGTTATATGGGCGTGAGAGAGTAGGGAGGCAGTTATTCACATCAAGATCAAATGCCGGAGCATCGCAAAGTACATAGAAAACACTTATAAGGAGCCAGCTAACCTGTATATAGTTGGAAGCACAAAAAAGGAAGAAATGAAAATTCTCAAATCAAATGAAGGAACAACGCAAGGAGATCCAGTGGCAATGGCACTGTACGCACTGGCACTATCTATTCTGCAGCAGAAAATAAAACATGAGGCAACCCGAGTGAAACAAGTGGCGTATGCTGATGACCTCACAGGTGCAGGAAGAATAAAGGATCTCAAAGAATGGTGGCGGAGAGTACAATCGGTTGGCTTGGCGCAGTCATTGGTTACCATCCTAATGCTAGTAAATCTGTACTAATAGTGAAAGAAGACCAGTATGAAGAAGCGGTGCAGACTTTTGATGGAACAGGAGTGAAGATTACAAAGGAGGGTTAACGCCATTTGAGAGCAGTAATAGGTTACGTTATAATAATACGACATCTAAATCTACTACGACGACATCTACTACTAAAACGTTTGGCACTTATACAGATGTGGTAATATTACAACGTTTCTAACAATACGTCAAATCAACGTTTTTTAGAGGTTCAAATATAACATACATAAATGACATTACCACAAATAGCAACTTACGTCTTTCTTGTTTGTTTAAACAAACAAGAAAGACGTAAATATGACGTTAATAGTACAAAGGAGTACAAAGGAGTACAAAGGAAATCAAGCAACAACAGATCTAGTGACCCTTCTAGGCTGCTTGTCCTCCAAAACACTGAGGATCAAGTGTCCAAACAGTGGTTTAGAGTGGGTAAGGGAACATTGGAAAGGGAACTACTGCCCTGCCACTAACGTGGCAGGACTAGGAAGTTAGTAGGGGACATATGGGTTAGTAACTGAGGGGAGGATAAAATAAAGTTATTCATTTACAAACGCAGTCAGTCGCGGGTTTGATGCGAGATATTTGTCTAGGCGGAATTTAAATGAATCAACGGTGCTGCAGTCTATAACGTCTCGGGGAAGCCCATTCCACAAGTTGACAACTCGATTGAAGAAGAAATTCTTAGATTCGTGTGAGTTAAAAGATTTACCAATAATTTTGCAACCGTTTCCCCGCGTGTAATTAGATTGGTCGATAGTGAAGTACTTACTACAGTTCATATTGTCGATGCCTTTGATGATTTTGAACACTTGAATTAAGTCACCTCTTAATCTGCGCTGGGTTAAAGGAAATAGATTTAATTCTCTAAGACGCTCTTCGTATGGTTTGTTCTTTAGGCTAGGTATCATTTTGGTAACTCTACGTTGAACTCGTTCTAGCTTGTTTATGTCTTTTTGGTAATAAGGGCACCAGCATTGAACGCAGTATTCCAGAAGAGGGCGGACTAAGGAATTGTAAAGGGTTAGGATTACGTCTTTGGATTTATGCTCAAATGATCTGCCTATAAAGCCAATTATTTTGTTTGCCTTCTTAACAACTTCTGAACATTGTTGACTCGGTTTTAGGTTACTCGATATTGTTACTCCCAGATCGGTTTCTCTGTTTACATTCTTAAGCTGAGTGCCATTCATCGAATAGTTTGCTTTCTCATTTAGGTATCCGATATGTTACATTTTTCCGCATTGAAACTCATTTGCCAAATTTGGGCCCAATGTGACAATTTATCTAGATTGTGTTGCATATCGTCAACTTGATCTTTTGAGAGTACGCTATTTGCAATTTTTGTATCGTCAGCAAATTTTGAGATTGTACAGGTGAGACCCTCATCTATGTCGTTGATGTAAATTAGAATGAGAATTGGTCCTAGTCTATATAATGGCAACGTTAATGTTTGTTGTTTGGCAACATCAAAGAAACGTCCATTTTAAAGTTGTGAGCACGTAAAAAGGAACCTAAGTAGGACTGTTGTATGATGCACCTGTAAAAAACGTGTACATTTTGTATAATTGAATGTATTTTCACAACTGAAAATTTACGTATAACAAATCTGTGAATAAAATGTAGAGTAAAATTAATTGTTACATTATATTAATGCCAACATACCACATCTACTACTAAAACGTTTGTCACTTATACAGGTGAGGTAATATTGCAACGTTTCTAACAATACGTCAAATCAACGTTTTTAAGAGGTTCAAATAAAACATACATAAATTATATTACCACACATAGTATTAACACGTTACTACAATATATGGTTTTAGAAATTTGAAAACGTGTTTTATAACCTATGGAATACATTGTTTTTTTACGTATCTGGCACATACCAAAATAGTAATTACATAATGTGATAATGAAACTTGTGTTGAATACACAAGAAATACGTAAATAAGACGTTAATAGTTTATAATTATAATGTCAACGTTAATGTTTGTTGTTTGGCAACATCAAGGAAACAGACATTATAATGTTGTGAGCACGTACAAAGGATCCTTAGTAGGAATGTTATATGATACACGTGTAAAAAAGGTGTAAATATGGTAATATTGAATGTATTGTCACTACTGTAAAAAGATGTATAATTAAATCTGTGTGTAAAATGTAGAGTAGAAGTTAAACATTACTTTATATTTATACTATCATACCACATCTACAACTACTACTATGACATCTACTACTAAAACGTTTGTGTGATAATATCACAACGTTTCAAACAATACATCAAATCAATGTTTTTAAAAGGTTCTAATAAAACATACATTAATGACATTACCCAGCATAGTGTTAACATGTTACTACAACGTATGTTTAGTAACTACAAAACATGTTTCATAAACTATGGAATGCATTGTGTTTTGTGTCTTTGAGAGTGCCAAAATAGGAATTACATAATGTGATAATGCAACCTGTATTGAACAAACAATACAGACGTAAATAAAACGTTTCTAGTTGCCATTATATAGATAATGGCAACGTTAATATTTGTTTTGTGGATTGCCACAAAACAAATATTAACGTATATAATGAAACGTCCATTATAGTGTTGTGAGTATATACAAAAAACATAAGTACACGTGTGAAAAATGTGTAGCCTACATTTGGTAACATTGAATGTATTTTCATTACTGAAAATGAACGTGTAACAAAATCTGTGTATAATATGTAGAGTTCAAGTTAAATGTTACGTAATATTAATAAAAACATACCACACCTACTACTAAAATGTTTGGCACTTATACAGGTGTGGTAATATTACAACGTTTCTAACAATACGTCAAATCAACGTTTAAAAGAGGTTCTAATATTATTTTTATTATTCTCACCACCCTACCCCCAATGAAATTAATTAAAGTATATATGATCCACCGGGATTCGAACCCAGGTTATCACACACATATTTTTGCCACCTTAACCATTACACCACCAGGACGGTTAAAGGTTTATGCACACGCCTACGACTTATTATCCATTCTCGAATACTGGATATTAATCTAATCATGTTCATATTCCCAACCGCACTATGGTAGCCTACTGTTTAAGTGAGAGGAAAGAATATTCATGGGGCACAGATAATTTAGACCGGCCTCTCGAAGAAATATCCCTAAACCTACTAATAATATTATTTTTATTAATCTCACCACCCCACCCCCAATTAAATTAATTAAAGTATATATGATCCACCGGGATTCGAACCCAGGTTATCACACACATATTTTTGCCACCTTAACCATTACACCACCAGGACGGTTAAAGGTTTATGCACACGCCTACGACTTATTATCCATTCTCGAATACTGAATATTAATCTAATCATGTTCATATTCCCAACCGCACTATGGTAGCCTACTGTTTAAGTGAGAGGAAAGAATATTCATGGGGCACAGATCATTTAGACCGGCCTCTCGAAGAAATATCTCTAAACCTACTAATAATATTATTTTTATTAATCTCACCACCCCACCCCCAATGAAATTAATTAAAGTATATATGATCCACCGGGATTCGAACCCAGGTTATCACACACATATTTTTGCCACCTTAACCATTACACCACCAGGACGGTTAAAGGTTTATGCACACGCCTACGACTTATTATCCATTCTCGAATACTGGATATTAATCTAATCATGTTCATATTCCCAACCGCACTATGGTAGCCTACTGTTTAAGTGAAAACATACATTAATGACAATACCACACATAGTGTTCACACCTTGCTACAATACATTTTAAATAAATAGTGCTGGTATAGCAACGTTTCCAAAAATACGTCACAAAAATATTTGTTTAAATGTTTGCTGCAGTTTGGCCTGGTTCATATATCCCGCCCGCGCGGGCAGGCTGAGGAGCCCGGCAGCCAGATGTACGATGAGTCGAGTTTTTCGGGTGTTTGGGTATTTGCATACCACCCGAGTATCTTGTGTGCCAATCAAAGGCGTGGGAAAGCCCTCGCGAGGACGGGAAACTCCTCCAGGCGAGGGAGGAAATACTCACTACCCCTTCGCTGCCGTTCTCTCTCTCAACTTCACACTACAATGCATCTTATATTCTATTAATGATATAAAATATTTCCTGTTGTCACAGACGAAAATAAAGACTACCACTGATCTGTCTGTAAGAACACGAACTCTATGAAAGAAAGAACAACATTCTCTGATAACTGTAGCCCATTTCACTGCCCTGGCGAGCGCTAGTGGCTAACAGAGGCGATTCTGCCAACGCTGGTAGACGTCACAACTGTATAATGTACAGCACTGTACATACATACACTTTCAAGTAATAATTGGATCAAACATGTTGGCCATGGTGCCGCACCACAGGCCCCCTTCTACAGGAGTGACGGAAAGTCAAAATAGTTATATTTTGGGGATAGTACTCATGTTTTAATTGTACATAATTATACATAATTTCATATACCGGGTATTTCTTAGACATTATGGCTGGAGTCCTATTTTCACAATTTGCCCAGGGCACCCCGCTATTGGTTCCCTTCTGCAGTACTGACAGAAAATGTGATTCAGTGTTAATGAAATACATTACGTGCAACTGCACATGATTTTTACTACCTCTGTTAACGAAGTTGGAGGAGGTTTTGTTTTTGCCTCCGTTTGTTTGTCTTTATGTCTGTTTATTTGCTAGTCTATCTGTAAACAAGATATGCAAAAGTATGTATGTATGTCTATATACTCAGGCACGTACCCCATTGCTGGGGGTGGCCGACTCAAGACAAGAGCCCTAAAAAAAAAACATTTAAGGGTTCCAATTCTCAGGGTCCGGGACCACTTTCGCGTTTGCTCGCCTCTTTCTCTGTCTCGATGAGTAGGATAATTTTACAAGGGGAGGTGGATTCCTAGCCTCCCGCCAAGATATAGCCTATCAAAAAGCTAAGAACAGATTGTCAAGAAAGTTGGAGGCCAAATAGAATATGCACCAAAAAAGAAGTCATTTAATTTTGGAGGTGATTGATAAAGCGCATACCTCCACCAGCGTAGAAGGCTCGCAAAGTTACGAACCGATATTCACGAAACATGGTGGGCAGATGGGATATGCAAAAAAGGGAGAAGGAACTCAATTTAGGAGGCAATCGGTAGAGTGCATACCTCCGCTGGCGTAGACGGAGCTAAGTACTTTCCAGAGTGCCCCTTTAGTTACCTCGGAGGATATGTTTTGCCTCCGTTTGTCTGATTGTCTGTATAAATTATATTTAAACAAGTTATGAACCGATGACCACGAAATTTGGTGAGCAGATAGGATATGCTCCAAGTAAGAAGTGATTACATATTGGAGGCGATCAATAGAACAAATACCTCTGCCAGCGTAGACAGCTCTCAATGTTATGAACCGGGTTTCACGAAATTTGGATATTGAACCAAATTTAATGATCTTCCACATGCATAATATTATTCTCTTATCTATCCTCTAGGCCGTAACGGAGCCCTCTTTTTTATATTTCATCGTGCGGATTTCATCGTCACGCGCCTCAGAAATTAACACGGCCGCTCGGACATATAGTCCGGTTGGACTTGGTCAACTAATTACTTGTGTTTTTGATAGGACTATGTTTGTTTGATTGTTATGTTACTTTTATTGCAGTTTTCATATATTTTCACTTAGTATTCATTAAGAGATTCTTGAGAAACATTTTAACCTTATTCAAAATTAGCTAGTATTTGTATGTATTTTGGTGAGGGCTGATCCTATCCAGAGTGAGGTTTGGCGTCATCTACTCATCCTCTGCCGTTTTACTGTCCTACTTTTCCTTCTGGGAGTAGGGGGCTAGGAATCCTCCTTCCCTTGTAAATTTTACCTACTAGACCAAAGTAAGGGGAAATGGAACGTAAAAGTGGTCCCGGACCTTAAGAATTGGAACTTTAAATGTTCCTCTTCGGGTTCCGTCTTGATTCGGCCACTCCCAGCTATGTAGTATTGCCTGAATATATTATAGGTTTGATTCCCGAAGGGAAGTAGAGAAAACCTAATATTTAGTAGGGCCCCGTAATCATTGACGACTTCGCCTATTAATAATAATAGTCTCCATTCAACATTCTGCGCCAGCATTTTGAATAGCCCGCGCGGAAGTATCATGGAGTACTCGTCATAAGTGCACGCCTAATTCCCTTATGGGATCGTCATTTTGATCGGGTACCCTACAGAAAAAAACTCTGTAAAAAAATAAATAAAATAAAATAATATCTGTTATCATATGACTTGCCATATGCGTGGATTTCTCATGTTTTGCTTCCCCGACACCAGGCCCTCTAGCCGCCATTTTCTTCCTTCACTGATATACCAAGAATAAACTATAGAAATCAACGAATGGGAAGTGGGATGGTCGGGAGGAACAGTGCCGTCAATGATTACGGGGCCCTACTAAATATTAGGTTTTATTTACTTCGAAGGGAATCAAACCTATAATTTAATAAGGCCCCTTCATCATTGACGACTTCGCCTGATTAGCAAGACTGGAGACTTCGTTCAATATCCTAACCTTAGGGAAGAAGAATCCAAATAAAAAAAATTAAGTTTTATTGTATGCAAACAATATATAAAAAAGTATAAAAGATTTGCAAGCAGTGCGTGACATTAAGAAACTGCTTGCTCATGGTCAGATCTTTACATTAGATCGTATGCATGATAAAGTGGGACACGCATGTGTTCCCTAGAACTATAACTCTGCAGTAGTTATTCGTTCCAATCTTAAAATTATTTGTACAGTAAATATATTTGTACAATTTGGTAAAAACATACATAGTTGCAACTATGCTAGATATCTTCTTAGAATTAACATAAAAAAATAATACTGGACTGTAGAACCCGTCCTATCACAGCTCGTGATTCATCACAATCTTCAGGGGCACAGTGGGGATGTGGACTATTCCGCACCCCCCCCCCCCCCCCTTTTAAAAAACAAAACTTATACATAATAGAACGTTACCTACTGTACCCGTTGACGTACAGCTACACAGGTACGCTTTGGTTTATCTAGAGCGACAGACAGACAGATTTTTTTTTTCGATTCTGGGCGAATGGCTGGGCGGAAATGTCTAGAAATGTCTAGACCATGTCTAGAAGCAGCTCGGCGAGAAAAATCGAATGGCACCAAGTAGAATTCCTTAGGACTTATAGTTTGGGCTACAGAGGACTTTCAAAGTCCAAAAAACGGTCCCCCTGGGCCCTCCAGGAAGCCCCGTCAAAATCTAAATCCTAAACTAATGGTCCGATTTTAATTCTGTTTGCGCCATTCGATTCAGCTTGCCAAAGTGTACTTATGGTATAAATTTAAACAAAATCGGTTCATAAATAACTCGTCTATGGAATTTTTAAACTTTAAAATAAGACGAGGGGCTAAAAAAGGCTATACGTGTTTTATGGGTGGGCGGGAGGGGGGGGCTGAGCTTGGGAGTGGGGGGAGGGAAGGAGGGGGGTGGGGGGTATAGGGAGGGGGTGGTAGGGAGGGGGTGGGGGGCGGGAGGGGGCAGGGGTGAAGGGAAGGAAGGAGGGTAGGGAGGGGAGGGGAGGGGGTAGGGTGGTAGCGGGGGTTAGGGGGAGGCGGGGAGTTAGGGTGGTAGGGGGGCTCGTTGTTGGTTAACTCCCCCCCTCCCCCGCCACCCTCCTTCCTTCCCCGCCCCCCCCCCCCCCTCCCTACCACCCCTACCCCTATCCTTCCCTCCCGCTCCCCCCCATAAAAAACGTTGCTAACGCATCAGAGCGTGTTAGGAACGTATGATTGGAAGCCCATAATTGAGTATTAGCAATGTCTTCTACTGAAAAAAAATTGAGAAATCTGAGAGAGACTGCCCATTTCCTGATATCGTGAGCCCTGCCTATCACGCCGGGATTACTTTCCATAATAACGTCCACAAGCAAGGAAGCTAACTTTCATTTCGTAACACGTTTACCTGTCTGGTTGACCCATAATGCACCTGGTTGGCGAGGCTGCGCAGCCCTCATAAACTTTGTGAATGCTTACACAGGACATAAAAGGTTATGAGTAAGGCCCCTCTTTAAAGCCGGGACAGAAAATTCAGAAAATACATGGTCAGAATGTTCGTTCTTAGCTATAAATGTGGGAGACGGCGCGATTTGCACATGATCGTGCAGTCTCCCAAACCTAAGGCAATTAGGTTTGTTGCTCATCGCCGCCAGCTCAGACACCCTGTTTCCGGTGGCTAGAGCCATGAGGAATACAGCCTTTTTCATAAGTGAATCAAAATCCGGAGCATTATTATATTTGCGCAATTGAAGTACCGATAAGGCTTTGTCAAGTGACCAGGTGGGCATGAGCTTGAAACACGCCCTCATAAACCCTTCCTCAAGCGACCAAACTCGTCGGGGTAACTTATCTATTTTGAGCCATCCTGACTAAAACTCGGTAAACAAAAACGGTGTTCTCGGAGCAACGAGAAAAAAACGCCGGAAAGGTAACCCACACCAAACAAGACATTTTAACACATTTTATACAAAGGGTGTGCGCAAAAATAGGGATACCTGAACAGGAGGGCGTAATGCATAAAGCAAAAACCGGGGCAAAGGTAGCCATGAGACTGGTGGGATACTTATTCTAGGTTCTGCATAGACCCGCCGGGAAAAAACAAAAAATTCCAGGAATTAATGCTCATAAGGTTAACCCAAACATGTTCGCACACAAGTGTTAAATAACCCGCCGGGTAACGAGACGTAATACTCAACGACTACAGCTCGCTACGCCGGTGGGTAAGTAAAAGATTTCAGAATATCTTAATTTGTCCAAAAAAGATTTATGAATACCCTCTGACATAATATATAAAGACCAGCATGGCGTTTATAACTGATTAAGTCTTTCCGGTGGTGTTTGTTTCAAGTTTCAATTTTGGAGAAAAAAAAACTAAAAAAGACGCCGGCCCCCGAATTATCTCGTAGATCAAAAACTGGGAAGCCTGACAAATATACGAGATCTAACTTCTCCCGAAGTATCTTTTGAGATCGCCGTATGTTGAAGGCGGCGATACAAAACGCATCCCTCAATTGTCTGGTTAACTAACTGAATTGTAAATTCGTTATTCCTACCCTTCCAGGGAGCACCCGCCGGGTGTGAATATTAGTTTAAAAAACGTTAACCCCAATTGCGTCGTATGCTGAAGGCGGCGATACAAAACGTATCCCTCAATTGTCTGGTTAACTAACTGAATTGTAAATTCGTTATTCCCACCCTTCCAGGGAGCACCCGCCGGGTGTGAATATTAGTTTAAAAAACGTTAACCCCAATTGTGCCTTAAATTGCCATATGTTGAACTTGAACCTCTCATTGCTGTATGTTCAATGCCGTTAAGCTCAGGTAGCCCTATCTTATTTTTATTTGTTAATGAAATAATTTAATAGCTGAATCATAATAAACATATATATTTTCTATGATTATATTATGATAATATTGTGTTTATTTATAGTAATTTATTTTAATACAATTAAATATAAATTAAATTAATTAGTATACTTTATGATTTTGCTCTCCAGCTCTGCTTTCAATGTGTTAATGAGCTATGGGAGCTTTTAATTATTAGCCCCAGCCAAATCCACCGCAACCCTGCTCACAAGCTGGACAGGAGAACACGAATACATCCCTCAACTCACGACACACCCCTAACACATACACACACACCCAAAATCCTAGGAGTAACATATGATACTCATATGACATTCAAACAGCACACCACAAACATTAAAAAGAAACTGACCCCAGACTTAACGCCCTCAGGTCACTTGCTCACACAAAATTTGGACACAACAAAGAAACTACCACCACAGTATATAAACAATACATAAGATCAGTGATGGAATACGCAAGCCCAGCCTGGGCTTCTAACCTAGCTGAAACACATCATAAGACCTTACAGACTAGTCAAATCAAAGCCCTGAAGATCATTACAGGCTGCACAGCTACTGCACCCACAGATCACCTACATCAAGAAACCAAAATCCTCAAAGTAAAAGACCATCTGGACATGAGAGGCACTCAATTCCTGGCAGCAGCCTCCACGAACCAAGACCACCCACTAAACTACATGGCAACACACCCACAGACACCAAGAAATATCAAAACAACACCCAGCACACGGTATCACACACAATTATTATCCTCTCTCCCTCCCTGCCCACCCCGAACCAACTTCCAGAAGCACATCCATACTCATATCTCTCGCCAATCCATCCACTCACTCACAGACAACATGCAGCTGTATGCACGACCTCCCGAAATCAATCCTTCCGAATCCTCCCTCCCTCGCGAGGACAGAGTCCACCTGGCCAGGCTGAGATGCGGACACCATCCAGCTCTCCTGAGCTATCAGAAGAGACTGGATGACTCCGTTGTCGACGCCTGCCCGGGATTTAAAACAGCACCCCATACCATTAAACACATCATACAAGACTGCATTTCACACAACCACTTACGCCAACAACACAATCTACACTCAATGAGAGCTCTGTGGGAAAGCCCGATCGTGGCCATGGCCTTCCTCAGGGACTCGGGGCTGTTCAGCCAGGCAGCTTAGGGAACAACAACAACAACAACAATTTACAACAGGATGAATTGTGATGATAGATGATTAATGCATTAGTGGAATGCCACGGTAAGAATAGAATTATAGAATATTACTAACGTCACACGTGGTTAGGTCGTTTGTTGTGGCTAGGCCTAGCCTAGCCTAGGCTAGTTTGGCTAGGCTAGGCCTATGGCGGCAGTTTAAATTTAATTCATTTACGCCGCATTTTCTCTCATATTAATTATTTATTATACATTAATTAGGCGTGACTGTGAGAGGGACCACTGTAGTTTGTACTGTTGTTTCGAAGTTTCTTACCTGGTGAGGCTCTCCTTTATCTCCTCATAGGTTTTGAGGAGCCTTCTCCCCAGCGTCCTCGTGGAGGGTACCTCCTTATTAGGGTTGAGGACGCTGACAAGGCCCCTGAATGTCTCGCTGTCAACAATCTGCAGCGCCAGCATGTTGTCCACCACAAACCTGACAATGGCCTTATCGACGGAGGACTGCAGGACGGAGCTACCCTGGGCCATGATGCCAAAGGTCTCGGCAATGGACATCTGGCGCCGCTTCTTGCTAGTACTTGCCCCGCCGTCTGCTGACTTCTCGGATGAGGTCCTGGTCCTGCAGCTGTGGCCGCCAACTTTGCAAGCTTCTTCAACCAGTTTTATCTTGTTAGGATGAATCCGGTTGAAGTGGCTTTTAATGTTGGCCTTGGTGCCCTTGTGCACCTTCAATTCGGTGATCTTGGAGAAGCAGGACAAGCACTGAAAGACGTAGTTGTCGCCAACTAACCTCTTATAGGCTACCCACTTGCCAAGGAATGGCCAGGGTGAGTCGGGTGACCGAGCCTCGTCAGTCACCATCGGTGTCACCTCAGGCTCAGAGTCATTAGACTCTAAATCTTGGCTCGATCCGCTCAATGCGGGCACCGACTGCGACACAGTATCTTGCGACGACATGATCACTAGTAATAGTGATTCAATGCAAATATAATAATAAATAATGTGAAGGAGCAAGCCGAGAAATACGTTGAACACTGTAACACAAAAGTATACGAGACGGGGAACTGCTAGATGTTACTGCGACAAGAGCTGCTTGAAGAATGAGGAGGAACGAGGGTGCGTCGTGGACTCGTGGTCACGTGAACCCCCAAGCGGCCCGCATGGGTGGAGAAGAAATTACGAGGGTTCGGTTCGGCTTTTAGTTTATCTATTTATTGACTATTCTGCGGATTTCTGCCTGTTTGGCAATTAATTAACGATTATCGCTATTTTGGAACAAAAAGTATCGACGTTACCGTTAATTCGTTAAAGCTGGATTTTTTTTTATCCAATAAACGTTAACCCGAAATCGTTAACGCGTTACATTATCGCGTTACTTTTTCGCGTTAGTGCCCACCTATGAGTAGCACGACAGTGCCGGCCTCCTTGACTACCACTAACGTCCGTGTCATTACAGATGTTACTCCTCCCCCTCTTGATAAGCGTCCACAGAGGAGAGGCCCTATGCCTCTCCTCTATGGACCGGATTGCTCATGGGTTCAGTCAATACCTCAGAAACTGCACCTGGCACAAGCTACCGTATCAGGGGAGCTACCGGTTCCTAGTGATTGGACCATTGAGGTTAACATTGAGGTTGGTAGGTAGTAGGGGTAGGCAGCCCCGCCCAGGGAAGTACTACCGCCAAGGTTTCGGGAGACTCAGGGAATAGCCTGAATTCCATTTTCTCTCCCAGGCCTTGGTAGCTGGATACATATCTTTCTGCCTCACACATCAGGGGTATCAGGAAAACCCTCTTTATATAACATACACATCCAACTTCACGACATTGCCCTACATCGCTATCCTCTATCCATAAAATACTACTCTTCCCACTACATATCATACATGTAACACCATACACTTACCTTATAAATATGGCAGTACAATTGTTAAGAGCAAACCTGGTGGTCCCTCGGATATCCACCCCCGGCAGGGTTGGGTTATTGACACAGGGCCCTCCCGGTCGTCATCATGCGACTGTGTCAAGAGCATTGCAACGTCCCAAAGCTGCTTGTCAGTACAGCTATTTCTTTAGTAATGTAAGGGGACTTCACTCTAACATCAATTCTGTACACCAATTTCTTCAAGCAGAATCCCCTACTCTCCTTTTTTTGACAGAGACTCAAGTAACATCCACATCTGACACATCTAGATTTAATTTTCCAGGTTATCAACTGCTCCAAAATTTCAGACCTAAAGGTGGTGTATGTTGCTTCGCAAAATCTGAAATTGCCCTGGAGGAGGTTACTAGTTTCAATTGTCCCTATTTTGATTATTCTATATACAAATTAATTTCTGCTGGTAAATTTAAATACATATGTTGCATCTACCGTTCCCCAAATACTCCTCCAGAGCAAAGTCTTTTTAATTCTCTGTCCTCACAACTCAGTGTCCTCAACTTAAATGCTTCTTCTGAAATCACTGTGTTGGGTGATTTTAATGTCCATAATGTTGAATGGCTCACTCATTCAGCCAGGACTGATGATGCTGGTCTTGAATGTGAGCTATTTGCAGACTCATTTAATCTCATTCAACTAGTCAATCAACCCACCCGTGTACCAGATAATCCTAATCATAATTCCCACCTACTGGACTTATTTTTAACAACCAATTCAGAAAATTATGATGTTACAGTGAGGTCCCCACTTGGATCTTCTGATCACTGTCTGATACAGGCCACCTGTCTATCACCTACCACACCTTCCCACTCTGAACCTGTTTAGGTGACTAAATGGCATTACGATAGGGCAGACTGGGAGGGTCTTCAAGGTTTCTTTATTGATATTCCCTGGACCTCTTTCTTTTCTAATGATGCACACTCTACCTTGAGCCACATACAAGATTTTGTAAAAATTGGAATGGAAACTTTTATTCCTCATCAAAAGTACAGTAAACTATCTAATTCACCTAAATGGTTTGACCATAATTGTGCTAGAGTAACTGAACAAAAAGCAATGCATACACAACAATGCATACACAAGATCAAAAACACATGAAGCCTTTACTTACTTTAGAAACATCAGAAATCATGCCAAAACTGTATTAAACCTAACTAAATCAAACTTTCTCCATAAGCAGGCAAATACACTTCTAAATAATCCAAATGATAACAAAATATGTTGGTCTACTCTTAACTCATTCAAATCCAACTTCACTACTGCTTCATCCATTCCACCATTAAAATCTCCGACTGGCAATCTTGTAAGTGACCCACGAGGTAAAGCTAACCTTCTTGAAGATATTTTCTCCACCAACTCAACCTTAGATGAAATAAATCAAGATGTCCCTGTACTTAACTTTAATTCACCTGAAATTCCCTCACTTAAGATCCACACCAGACATGTCAAAACTATTTTGCAGAATCTCTCAGTAGATAAGGCTCCTGGTCCTTGGTGCTCGCTCCTGTATTGGCAAAAATTTTCCGTCTGTGTACTCATACCTAATGCTTCCCAGTACCCTGGAAAGAAGCAAACATCCATCCAGTTCCTAAAAAAGGTGCCTCTTCAGATCCATCAAACTACAGACCAATAGCTATAACTTCCACTCTTGGCAAAGTTTTTGAAATTATATTAAATAATCACATAATTAAGCATCTGGAGAATAATAAATTAATCAGTGATAGGCAATATGATTTTAGACGATGTCGATCAACTGCAGACATTCTTTGCCTTCTTACGCATCAAATCAACCAAGCTGGTGAAACACATACAATAGCACTGGATATATCAAAGGCATTTGATAGAGTCTGGCATCAATCCTTATTGTCGAAGATGTTACACTACGGCCTTGCATCATTAGTTCCACTAATTTCTTCTTATCTTCATAACAGAAAAGCTGGATTTTTTTTTATCCAATAAACGTTAACCCGAAATCGTTAACGCGTTACATTATCGCGTTACTTTTTCGCGTTAGTGCCCACCTATGAGTAGCACGACAGTGCCGGCCTCCTTGACTACCACTAACGTCCATGTCATTACAGATGTTACTCCTCCCCCTCTTGATAAGCGTCCACAGAGGCCTCTCCTCTATGGACCGGATTGCTCATGGGTTCAGTCAATACCTCAGAAACTGCACCTGGCACAAGCTACCGTATCGGGGGAGCTACCGGTTCCTAGTGATTGGACCATTGAGGTTAACAAGAGTAGAAAACTAAGAGCTTTAGAGAGAATATTATTTTTCAATTCAATCTTAACTAGCCTAGTTTTTAGGGACATTTTAGCTATGTTATATGTCTACGTCTCGTGTAGATAGCCTAGTTATAGAGGCTCTAAATCCCGTTTCGTGTCTCCACCATACAAGACCAATTCACTTTAGTGTACAATCTCTGAAAATATTTTTAGAGATAATATTATTTTTCAATTCAATCTTAACTAGCCTAGTTTTTAGGGACATTTTAGCTCTGTTATATGTCTACGTCTCGTGTAGATAGCCTAGTTATAGAGGCTCTAAATCCCGTTTCGTGTCTCCACCATACAAGACCAATTCACTTTAGTGTACAATCTCTGAAAATATTTTTAGAGATAATATTATTTTTTCAATTCAATCTTAACTAGCCTAGTTTTTTGGGTGATTTTAGCTCTATTATTTGTCTACATCTCTTATAGATAGCCTAGTTATAGAGGCTCTAAATCCCGTTTCGTGTCTCCACCATACAAGACCAATTCACTTTAGTGTACAATCTCTGAAAATATTTTTAGAGAGAATATTATTGTGTCAATTCAATCGTAACTAGCCTAGTTTTAGGGTGATTTTAGCTCAGTTATATGTCTACGTCTCGTGTAGATAGCCTAGTTATAGAGGTTCTAAACCCCGTTTCGTGTCTCCACCATACAAGACCAATTCACTTTAATGTACAATCTCAGAAAATATTTTTAGAGAGAATATTATTGTGTCAATTCAATCGTAACTAGCCTAGTTTTTAGGGTGATTTTAGCTCTATTATTTGTCTACATCTCGTATAGATAGCCTAGTTATAGAGGCTCTAAATCCAGTTTCGTGTCTCCACTATACAAGACCAATTATTCACTTTAGTGTCCAATCTCAGAAAATATTTTTAGAGAGAATATTATTTTTTCAATTCAATCGTAACTAGCCTAGTTTTTAGGGTGATTACTGGTGTGGAGTGGGTAGATACGAGGAGTCAACTCGCAAATTGCCTTACGAAAAAGGGGGCATCACCTCAAATGCTCATTGGAGCAATTACTATGTGGAATATTACATAGAGATGTCTTATGGTAGTAGACACATTGTTACATTACTAATGCATTACTAACACAATATTATATTGTGTGTAGTCGGAAAAAAACAAAAAATATAGGGAATTTTGTTAGAATCTTGATGTGCTGGTTACAAATTGGCCTGCAAACGACCAGTATGGTTGGCCTGCAAACGACCGGTATGGTTGTTTACCCTTGGCCAGTTGGATCAAGAGTTGGGTGTTAATTAAGTAAATGTATGTGGTATACTATCATTATACTACCTAGTATAATCGCATGTAGATTATCTATAATTTGTAGGGTAGATTACCCTGATGATTAAATTCCCCCCTGGGGGTTAGGGAATAGAATATGCCCCACGTGCCTTCTGCGTGTCGTAAGAGGCGACTAAAGAGGTTGGGTCGGTGGGCTTGCGACCCCCACCCGGAAAAAATATCTAAGCAAAGAAAAACGAACGAACAGCCTCGGATGCGGACGGAACCAACGTTGACGAACCACGACCGACTAAGGACATGCCTTCGGACATTCTGAGAATGGCTACGTGGAATGTTAGTGGCATGAATGATGGCACAAAAGAGAGAGAGGTTCTGGAAGTGTTAGTGAATGCCAGGCTGGATGTATGTGGAATGACAGAGACCAAATGGAAAGGTTCAGTTGTGAGAGAATGGGAATGTGGAATGGGTGTGTGTGCTGGAGTGAGTGAAGGAACAGCGAGAGAAGGTGCATGTTTGTTTGTAAGTAGCAAATGGAAGGAATGTGTAAGAGAGTATGGGTCTATGGGTTCGAGGATTGTGTGGGTGAGAATGAAAGTAGGAATACAAACGTGGGTGATTTTTTTTTTTTTTTTTTTTTTTTTTTAAGAGACAATGAACGGAGGAAGGAAAAACACAGATAAAACAAAAAGGTCCATGTGCCTAAAGGCATCCTCCATTCATAAAATGTTTGTAACAACTGGATTTAAACATTTGTTGATTGTAAATTTGTGGAAAGCAATTCGAGGGAAGTGAATTCCAAAGAGTAGTAGCTCTGGGGATAAATGAATTCTGATAAGCAGAAGTTCTGCATTGTGGAGGAGAAAGTGTAAATTCATGGGCGCTCTCAGCTGCCCTAGTTCTACGGGGAAAGATGTGGAGAGGCGGCACAATTGAAGCAAGTTCCTCGGAACAATTGCTGTGAAAATATCTGTAGAATAATGCAAGGGATGCAACGTTTCTTCGTATGGCTAATGTAGGAAGGTCCTGTGTGATTGCAGGGTTATTGATTAATCTAATAGCTTTATTTTGAATTTTGTCCAACTGCCTCAATGCAACCACTCCACTTCCACCCCACAGAGGTGAACAGTAATCCATCTGAGAGCGCACATGACTTTTATATATTACGGCCAACTGCTCGTCAGTGAAGAATTCTCGAACTCTGTACAGGAGTCCCAGTTTTTTAGAGGCATTCTTAGCAATGCTTCTAACATAATGTGTCCAGCTCAAGTTAGTAGTTAATGTTACACCGAGAATGTCAATACTAGGGGAAGTGGGAATATTTACATCATTAAAAAATATATGGGAGTCCGTGAGATTCTGTCGGTTAGAAAATTGAATGTACTTGGTTTTCTGTGCATTAAAGGAAACTAGATTCTCTTGTCCCCATTCATTAATTCTAGAAAGGTCCTGGTTCAGAGAAATTGCAGTGTTTATTTTTGAATTTATAAGATCGGGTTGGGTGAAAGAATTGGTATGAGAATATTGGAAAGAATATTGTATGCGTGTATGCCCCGACAGAGGATATACTTGAAAGAAAGAAAGAGGAGTTCTGAATGAATGTGGAGGCGTGCCTGGAGAAGTTTGACAAGAACGAAAGAATATTTCTGATTGGGGATATGAATGGTAAGGTGGGTGATAGGAAAGTTGAGGGAGTGGTGGGAGGGTTGGGGGTACCATCAGAGGTGAAAGGGAATGGTAGTGCACTTGTGGACGTATGTGTGGGGAGGAGCCTGTAATGATCTTCAGGGCTTTGTTTTGACTAGTCTGTAAGGTCTTATGATGTGTTTCAGCTAGGTTAGAAGCCCAGGCTGGGCTTGCGTATTCCATCACTGATCTTATGTATTGTTTATATACTGTGGTGGTTGTTTCTTTGTTGTGTCCAAATTTTGTGTGAGCAAGTGACCTGAGGGCGTTAAGTCTGGGGTCAGTTTCTTTTTAATGTTTGTGGTTTTAATGTTTGTGCCCGTTTGAATGTTATATGAGTATCATATGTTACTCCTAGGATTTTGGGTGTGTGTGTAAGTGTTAGGGGTGTGTTGTTTATCGTGAGTTGAGGGATGTATTCGTGTTCTCCTGTCCAGCTTGTGAGCAGGGTTGCGGTGGATTTGGCTGGGGCTGATAATTAAAAGCTCCCATAGCTCATTAACACATTGAAAGCAGAGCTGGTGAGCAAAATAATAAAGATTACTAATTAATTTAATTTATATTTAATTGTATTAAAATAAATTACTATAAATAAACACAATATTATCATAATATAATCATAGAAAATATATATGTTTATTATGATTCAGCTATTAAATTATTTCATTAACAAATAAAAATAAGATAGGGCTACCTGAGCTTAACGGCATTGAACATACAGCAATGAGAGGTTCAAGTGCCGACACGACAGAGACTGGGGGAAAACTACCCCGTCCCCGGGAACTACCTGGTCACCTGGTGCAACACCGGTAATCCGCCCTGGAAAGAGAATTTTCCGGGGATTAATGCTCATAGGGTTACACCCAAAAAACGGTACAAAATTTGTGCCTCAAAACCGCCGGTCAACGAACCGTAGCACTCCACCACTACTTTTCGTTGTCCTTTAGTATCATATTAAAGATTTCAGCATATCTTTACCTGTCCAGAAGATTTAAGCATACCTTCTGAATCCTCATAAAGATGAAGCATATCTTTATTAAAGATGAAGTCTTTCAAGTATCCCTTTACACTTGAAACACTAGTAAGATTCAGGCAACTCTTTATCCCATAAAAAGTCTAAGCCTATCTTAATCTCTAATCCGGCTTCTCCCAGAAGCCCTCATAGATCGCCGTCTTGAAGGTCGTGATACCCTATTGTATCAATCAATTGTTTGGCAAATTATCTCGAATCGCAAATCCGTTAATATAACCACCCGAAGGTACAACCGCCGGGTTTTATATACAAGGACCCCAATGGAAATACGCCTAACGGCCTTATTGGGCTATCCTTAGTTAGAATTATGCAAGGCTGGTACACGTCATATTTATAACATACTATGTGGTACCAACTCTGTAAATTGCTAACTGAATAAATATTATTATTATTATTATTATTATTATTATTATTAATGTCAAACCAATTATACCTGCCCCAGACCTCTTTGTAAAAAGGTCGCCGGGAGGTAAAGACCAAACAAACAGACAGCATTGTCTCAATGGCTTTGAAAAGCAGAGAAAACCAAGTCCAACAGGTGTCAGCCTGATCACCTAGAAAAACTGTGTGGAGCCCCGGGGGCCCCCCCTGACGTGAATAAACCAGGAAGCCTGATCCCAGGCTCGACCATAGAAAACGCAGTTTCTGATGAGCCCTCAAGCGACCAAACTCGTCCGGGTAACTTACCTATTATCTGTTATCTGTTATCTGTTATCTGTTATCTGTTATTACCTGTTATCCTCGGTAAACAAAAACGGTGTCCTCGGAGCAACGAGAAAAACGCCGGAAAGGTAACCCACACTAAACTATACTTTACAGGAGGGCGTAATGCATAAAGCAATGAATAACACAGGAAGCCTGATCCCAGGCTCGACCACAGAAAACGTAGTTTCTTATGAGCCCTCAAGCGACCAAACTCTTCGGGGTAACTTATCTATTTTGAGCCATCCTGACTAAAACTCGGTAAACAAAAACGGTGTTCTCGGAGCAACGAGAAAAAAACGCCGGAAAGGTAACCCACACCAAACAAGACATTTTAACACATTTTATACAAAGGGTGTGCGCAAAAATAGGGATACCTGAACAGGAGGGCGTAATGCATAAAGCAAAAACCGGGGCAAAGGTAGCCATGAGACTGGTGGGATACTTATTCCATTATCACTCACTGCAGCGGCCTTCTCTGTCGTCTCCTCTGTAGTCTGTAAACTGCTCCTGCCTTCATTAACAGAGCTAACATCAACATTACTGGCAGAGTATCCTTTCACTCTGCATACATGGGCCCTTACAACATAACCTCCATGCCGCAAAATGTTAACCTTACCATCCTTACCTATAACTCTTGCAGGACCTCGCCAGCTATCCTCGCCTTCTTGTTTATAATAGACATAATTGCCTATCTTAACATCTTCATCATTTGTTTTACGAATGTCATGTGACAAAGCCCTTTTAATTCTCTCGTTAGCATCAGATTTCACAAATTCCTCTCTACACTTACGCAAAGCATTCAAATTATTAGCTACAATCTGAGAGGATGTATCATTTTCCAAGGCTGGAGGGTTATCCGCTGCTATTTTAGGATGGTTAGGATTAAAACTAAACACCAACTGATTAGGAAAGAATCCATTATTGTTGTGAAGAGCATTCCTGGCATCCACAGCCCACGCCAGTGCAGTTTCTATGTTGCATTGAGTATCTTCTTTAATCTTTAGTATGTTAGCACTGCATTCAGTCTTTCACACGTCCCATTACTCCATGGACTTTCTGCGGCAGTACACATTATCTCAATGTTGAAATTCTCACCCATGCTCCTGAAATCCTTATTATTAAATTCTCCTCCATTATCAGTCAACATCTTCTTGGGTGAGCCAAATATTGCTATCCAGTATCTCATAACAGCATCTATAATCACACTTGGGGTTTTATTTTTGATCACGCATGCATTACAGTATCTAGTAGCGAGATCAATCATTACAAGGAAATACTTATCCTCAAATAATTTCAGGTCCATACTTACAATGTCATTGAAGTTCCTCGCCAATGGCATACTAACCACAGGTCTAGACGGTGTTCTCTGGAACTTATTACAAGTTTCACATTATTCTCCTACATTTCTTATTTCCTCTTCTAACTCTGTACCAATTTTGTTCCTTGACCAATTTTATAAGTTTTTCCTTTGTAGGGTGGGCGAATTGCCTATGGAGTTTCAATGCTTTCTTCTTGGCATCACTTTTTTCCATAGCTGTACAAGACATACCTCATGAAGTTCCTGTCCTCACTGAAACTTTCAAATTTATTTATAGGCATAGCATAATGACCAGTGCTAGTGATTTTCAAGTTCTTAATTCTACCATACTTCCAGTCAACTTTGTCTTCAGCCAAATTCATCACCATTACCCCTCTTTTTCATGAACTTAGCAAAAGTGGTATATCCGATTCAACAACATCTGTCTCGATCATTAGCCTTTCTTTACCAATATAAGCAGGTATGCTGACTTTCTTATGTCAAATCTTACTGATTTGCCATCACCAAACCGGAATGATTTATTGGTGCTATAATCCTTAACTTTACTCTTATCATTTACATCAAGCATTTCATCATATTCCTCCAACCATTTAGCCCCACACACATTAACGTTACAACCTGTGTCAAGTACTGCACAACCTATTGTTTTCTTCCTCAATTGTCTGTGTTACGACCGGGACTCGTATAAAACAAGGGCTCTTAATCATTGAACTAGAAAGGCACACAGCCACAACGGTAACACTAGATCCAACCCTCGAACTTATAATGCCGGCGCACAAAAACACCTATACCCTCCAGAGTTAAAGCTGCGCGAGACGTAGACATATAACTGAGCTAAAATCACCCTAAAAACTAGGCTAGTTACGATTGAATTGAAAAAATAATATTCTCTCTAAAAATATTTTCTGAGATTGGACACTAAAGTGAATTGGTCTTGTATAGTGGAGACACGAAACGGGGTTTAGAGCCTCTATAACTAGGCTATCTACACGAGACGTAGACATATAACTGAGCTAAAATCACCCTAAAAACTAGGCTAGTTACGATTGAAGTGAAAAAATAATATTCTCTCTAAAAATATTTTCTGAGATTGGACACTAAAGTGAATTGGTCTTGTATAGTGGAAACACGAAACGGGGTTTAGAGCCTCTATAACTAGGCTATCTACACGAGACGTAGACATATAACTGAGCTAAAATCACCCTAAAAACTAGGCTAGTTACGATTGAATTGAAAACATAATATTCTCTCTAAAAATATTTCTGAGATTGGACACTAAAGTGAATTGGCCTTGTATAGTGGAGACACGAAACGGGGTTTAGATCCTCAATAACTAGGCTATCTACACGAGACGTGGACATATAACTGAGCTAAAATCACCCTAAAAACTAGGCTAGTTACGATTGAATTGAAAAAATAATATTATCTCTAAAAATATTTTCTGAGATTGGACACTAAAGTGAATTGGTCTTGTATAGTGGACACGAAACGGGGTTTAGAGCCTCTATAACTAGGCTATCTACACGAGACGTAGACATATAGGCTAGTTACGATTGAATTGAAAAAATAATATTCTCTCTAAAAATATTTTCTGAGATTGGACACTAAAGTGAATTGGTCTTGTATAGTGGACACGAAACGGGGTTTAGAGTCTCTATAACTAGGCTATCTACACGAGACGTAGACATATAACTGAGCTAAAATCACCCTAAAAACTAGGCTAGTTACGATTGAATTGAAAAAATAATATTCTCTCTAAAAATATTTTCAGAGATTGGACACTAAAGTGAATTGGTCTTGTATAGTGGAGACACGAAACGGGGTTTAGAGCCTCTAAAACTAGGCGTTCTACACGAGACGTAGACATATAATAGAGCTAAAATCACCCTAAAAAGTCCAGGAGGTGTTCAAAGTTAGACCCCTGGTCAGACTGTATTTCCTGCGGAAACCCATACCGGGAAAAGTACAAAAGCAAGTTCCTAACCACCGTCTTTGCCATGCCATTCCTCATGGGGTATGCATCAGGATAACGGGTCGCTACATCCATTATCGTCAGGAGAAATTTATTACCGGCACTAGTAGAAGGGAGGGGGCCAACCATGTCTATAACTACCTTACTGAAGGGGGGCCCCATGACAGGAATAGGTTGTAACGGAGCCTATGGGATGCATTGGTTCGGTTTACCCACTTTCTGGCAGGTACTGCACATTGCCACCCATGACACAACCTGTGCTTTTAAACCTGGCCACCAAAACAACTTAACCAAAGCCGCTACCGTCTTGCGTACTCCCAAGTGTACTGCCAACGGCACATCGTGGGCCAACCTTAGTAGGCTATCCCTGCACGCCCTCGGCACAACCAGCTGGTCTACCACTCCTGACCCACCCTCCCAACTTCTCTTCGGGTCTTGAAATCGCCGATACAATATTCCCTCAATATAAAAAAAATCTCCTGGCTTTGCATCCCCGTCCTCCTCGAGCTCGACAGCACCATTACCACACTTCTGAACTTCCGGATCCTCCAACTGCAGTTTACTAATATCCGAGGGAGCTAACCTGTCTAGATGCTTCTGAAGAAACCCATGTCCTCCCCCAATATCAAACTGAGCAACCCTTTTTTCTCTCTGTGTGTAACGTTGCTGCCTCGGAGTCTCTTCCTGCCCTACCTCCTCACTAGCTGTAATAGGTCCTGGGGCTTCTCCAGACTCCAACAATGGTGCCAATACTGAGTCACCAAGAAGCGCTGCTGGTACTAAACTCTCCAAACTTTTACCAACAATAGCCGTCTTCTTCCGACCGTTCCTCCGTTGATCAGAAGACTGAGGAATAGGCTGTGACACTTTGGATGCAAGAGATCTTGTAACAACGCACGCCATAGGTTGTACATGACACTTCTCTACCCACTCCTGTTCCTCCCTACTCACGTCGGCCAGCTTCTCGGCAACGAATAAGGGTGAAACCTCAGAAGTAGGCACCGCAAAGTCGTTGCCGAGAAGGAGGTCGACGCCCCAACAGGCAAGTTCTCCACAATTCCCACATCCAACTCTCGTGTCACACCATCTACCTCCAGTTCCATCCTGACCAACGGGTATGACCTGATAGCATTGATACCTTGCACCACAACCACCCGTGCCGCGTTTATTGGTCTACCAGTAAAGTTCTTCAACAAAGTCTGAGAGGCACCCGTGTCTCGCAACAGCTCAACTCCATGCTTGTTACCAGCCCACTTCACGCAGCCAGGCCCTCAATGGTCGCAAAAGACATCGCGGACAGGGTTCGAGCCTTCCGGATTCTTCTTCACTGGCTGTGTCCCAGCCTCTGACGTTATACCCCGGGCAAACTCAGACGACTTCGGGGACACCCCAATGTTGCGAGCCAAAGACACAACTGCATTAGGTAGCTTGCTTGGACAGGCTCTTGCAAAATGCCCCTCCTTATGACAATAGAAGCACTCTAACTTTCCCTTGGGCTTCCCTTGAGGTGTGGAAGGGCCCGGACCCTTTCTAAACGGGACGGTACTAGGTTTATGGTCAGTTTTGGTGTCGTTGCTATTGTTCTTAGTGTAATTATGTGTATCAGTGTTTCGGGGAGGGGGAGGGTTACGCTCCTTATTGCCTGCATCACTTCTCTGTGCAGAACCGCACCCACGAATCAAAGATAACCGAAGGTCAGCCATCTCAGCTGCCTCCTGAAGAGTTTTCGGGTTCTTTTCTTTAAGATTCGACGTCAGATCGCCGCCCGTACACTTGAAAAATTGTTCTAGAAGCATCAGCTGTTTCAACTGCTCAAACGTCGATGCCTTCTCAGAATGCAGCCAGTTTTCGAAATGCATCGGACAGATCCCGGGCATGCTCAAGAAAGGTGCACTCACGACCCTTCGTTACACCCCAGAACTTCAATCTGTACGTCTCTGGTTGTAACTCATATGCCCGCAGGACAGCCTCCTTCAATACCTCATAATCGATGCACGACTCCAAGGGCAACGCATCATATGCCTTGAGTCCTTTGCCAACCAACCTAGAGGAAACAAGGGCTGGCCACTTAACCTCGGGCCATTGGTGCTCCCGGCACTTCTTCTCAAAACGCATGAAAAATTCGGTGACACCCGACTCATCAAATACAGGGACCAACTTGAGCAGGTGCAATAAAGACTGATCAAGACCTCGATTCCCAGAACCGAGACGCTGCCCTGTTGACTCCACCCTAGACTTCTCAAGATCTCTGTCTGCACAGTACTTCGTAGCCTCAACCTGAAGCTCAGCCTTTCTCTCTTTCTCTCTTTCTCTGGATCTTAGCCATCTCAATCTCAGATTCATGCTTTCGTTGCTCAATCTTAGCCAACTCAAGCTGGAAGATCATATCTGCAGTTAAACCTTGAGGAGGAGGAGATCCAACAATTGGAGACTCACCCAAGTGCAAACCACGCTGCCAGTGACTATCGGCCTGCGGGAACGTACCCGGCTCCGGAGCCCGAGGGGGCGCCATGGTAGGAGTCGAGTGGAATGGGGGCTGGGCCGAAGATGCCCCAGCTCCCGCTCCACCCGAAGCCCCACGCACCCCGCCGAGCACCCAGGCCACCATGTCACCTCTCGACATGCTGCCTTCTAACAAACTCCGCTGCTGCACCTCAGAGCCTGCTTCCCGTACTGTGTCCTCACTGTACACTGATCCGTCGTCTGACATAATGTCCACCGAAAATTCTCAACGTTTATAAAAAAAAGTACCTAAACTCTCATGTAGCACTATTCACTCAAAAATGCAAAATGCTCGAAGACTCTTAAGTGTTATACTACTTGCCCAAAAAAAAATCCATGTGTCCACTATATTCCTTTAAACAAAAAACAAATTACCACAACGCTCATGCAATATTTCTCTAAGTTCACAAAATCCTAAGCAAGGACGCCATTTGTTACGACCAGGACTCGTATAAAACAAGGGTTCTTAATCATTGGACTAGAAAGGCACACAGCCACAACGGTAACACTAGATCCAACCCTCGAACTTATAATGCCGGCGCACAAAAACACCAATACCCTCCAGAGTTAAATCTGTGATAGCGGGGTATCCTATAACTCGGTATAAATGCACTACTACTACAGGCTGATGATCTCTGATACAGCCTGATCACAACAACATACAATTATGTTAATAATGTATACAAGGAAAAAGATAGAGAGCTTAATTAAATCACTGGAATGATTTAATGCAAACAAGAAGGTATAATTAAAGTTACTCTAAACAATAATAAACTGTCACTCCTATATTAAAGAAAGTGAACGAAAGTCCTAAAGCACCGAACAGGAATCTTCTGAAGAAAGTCTGATGCTGCTTAAGATGATCGAATCGGATTTTGAAATGGTTATATAAATCAGGAACAAGATATGACAAGTGTAGGGACATACAGTGTTAACTGGCAAGGGAATAATAATAAATGCGCAATAGTATTATCTCCAACAACAAAAGAAGTACTTCCTCAGGCAACTCAAAAAGCCTGCTCGGGTTGTGCAACTCAACAACAACCAAGGCTTACAATCAACGTGAATAAAAATGCTGCATACATAACATAAGAGTTTATAATCCTAATCGGGTGTCTGCTAGGCGAATAAAGTCTAGCTGGGATGTAGGCTAGGAAACAATGGCTGAGCAAGCGGCTCGTAGCCTAGCGAGGTCCTTAAGACTGTACGGCCAAATTACTTTAAATGACGGGGTGCTCTCTAGAGAGATCCAGATCGCTAGTATCTGGTTCTCTCCTGGCGACCCTCTCAAAGTCAAAGCAAAACGAGTTAGCACAGTGTTGGGTGGCAGAGGCAAAAGCCCTCACTCGCAACACAGTGCTAAACTCACAAGGTACACAGTCAGAAAGACAACCTATGCTTCCCACGTATCCGTTGCGATTGTACAGGTTCAACAAAACCTGGTACACATCAGAAATCACAACAACAATAGCCTCACCCCAGTCTAGCATTAAATAGCCCAGCAGACAACCAAGCAATAGGTAGGGAGACACCGCGAGTGTGTCGAACCTCTACAGACAAAATGTTAACCCCTCCAAAATGTCTAACTAAACATGGAATATCTGAGAGCTTCAGCATATAATACGATGGTCGATGTATGAAATCGTGCAGAACCAAAGGGGAGTTATGATGTTAAATAGATTGGAAGAATGAGAGGTAAGAAGTTGAGAGAGAGAGAAAGTCGTCATGACATGAGAGAGAGTGATGACGTCATCGCATCCTAGATAATTTAATCATCAGGGTAATCTACCCTACAAATTATAGATAATCTACATGCGATTATACTAGGTAGTATAATGATAGTATACCACATACATTTACTTAATTAACACCCAACTCTTGATCTAACTGGCCAAGGGTAAACAACCATACCGGTCGTTTGCAGGCCAACCATACTGGTCGTTTGCAGGCCAATTTGTAGCCAGCACATCAAGATTCTAACAGACATAGCCCGCCGAGTAACTCTTTCCCCGGTATTAACTGCACCACTTCTTCCCCCAGAAACATGGAGTATTGTTTTTAATTTGGTAGATTTGTGGAAGCAGAGAACCTCCCTGCCAAAGAAAGAGACCTTTAAGAAACCTTACTCGAAACCTAAGAGCGGCGGGAAGCCCCAACCTACTCAAACTAAACAGTCCTTTCGAGACCCAAGGCCTCCTCAGCAGCAGGGAGGTACTCAGCACAGACCTAGGCAGGGGAAACAGTCAGGCTATTAGAGGTGAGTCATACCAAAAGCCTACTCAAGGACAGACGCATGCCAAACCTAGCCAGCCATCTAACCCCACTCCGCCGCCACCACCAAAAAACTAGTCAGTTACACTCTCTCTCTCTCCCAGGGCCTACCGCAGGCGAGTTGGAGTCGAGAGTTGTCCTACCGGACAGACCCAGTACAGAAACTGGGTCGTTCCAAGCATGTCGCAGGGCTTGGCCCCGGCGGTCATGGGCCAGGACAGTGATAAGCAAAGGCATATCTTGGAAGTGGCTCCGGCGACCTCGTTTACGTCAAACTCTAGAATTCAACAATATATCTTTAGAGGTGGAGTCACTTGTTCAGGAAATTATCAACAAGCAAATCATTGTCCAAGTAGATCCAACTTGCCCTGTTTTCAGCTCCAGACTCTTTCTAGTGCCAAAGAGGGACAGTGTGCAGATGCGACCAGTAGTTGATCTCTTGCGTCTGAACACACATATTCACAATTTCACTCTTCAGGATGCTTACAGTGAATCAAATCAGGCTCTCACTCCCGCCGCAAGGCTGGATGTGCTCATTAGACCTGAACGACTCCTATTGGCATGTCCCCATAAACAAAAGGACCCCAAAATTCCTCCCCTTGAGGATCAGGCAAAAGACACGTCATTCAGAGAATGCCTTTCGTTTTGAACCTGACACCGAGAATCTTTACAAAATTAGTCCGGCAGGCCCTTGCTAGCCCAAGGTATCAAGGTGTGGTGGTATGCTATAGACTTTGACGGGAGAGGACGTATGGATTTTTCTCTCCGTGGTGAACAGCAAGTTAGTGAGGGAATGGGTGGTGATGGAATTGTGATACCTACATCAGGGTGAGTGGGAAATTACGGTGATTTGATATTGGGTGAAATTCTGGAGTTCTATCTAACCAAAATCAAACAACAAGTGAAAGAAGAGACGAAAATATGAAGAGCGCTGAGCCGGATGTAAGGGGGGTTTTCGTAGTCTTTACTTTTCTTTTCTAATGTTCCTGGAACTTTGCTGTTACCCCCGCCTTATTTATTATTTCCTTGTTCATTCCATTATTGTGTTTCTTCCTTACTTAATGATGGGTCCAACTTATTACTCTGGTAGCTTAATGGCCGTTGCATGCAAGGAAATACAGGTGAATGAATGCAAATGGTCTAAATGACACAGGATAAATAAAAACACAATATACCGTTTGGTATTCTTAACTATATTAAAACACTGTAAAGAGAAATACACTTTTCACTGTGATACACAAATCAATACGATTATTACTTTAGTCAACCACGGAATATATCGGTATTATTGGCGCAATGAACTACTTCTTATCACCACATCAAAGTTAACTAAAACCCTTCAACAGGTGACCCCAAGGCCACTACCCTAGTAAACACACACTCGGTCACTAGGTTCATAAGGCGTACAACAGCTCACAATGGGGTGAAGGTTAGCTCAAGGCTCAATAACACTAACAGCATCCTGTCTCAGTACAGCCACTCGGTCATGTCCACTGGGGTGGATACAGGACTCTCTGCACCTGGTACTTCTCCTGGGACTTCGCTCCTGACCTGGGACCTGGTATTAACATTACCATTAATAAAACTGACAAAATTCTATATCTTAATTCATATTAACATTACAAAAGTGGTCAAATGTATCAATTAAGAGACAACAAAATAGCGGATGTAAATTATTGGGTTACAGATAAAATTTACTTAGTTGACCCTCAAAAATATATAAAGAAAAATGGTCCAAATAGAAAACGGAGGGTTGGGGATAGATATAATTTACTTAGTTGACCCTCAAAAATAAAATGGTTTAAAATAGAAAACGGAGTGTATACACACACACACACACACACACACACGACTCAGGAATGTGGGCTTACATTAAGTTACATACATGATATTGAACTCGACATACGGGATCTTATTGCTGTGAGAATACTACACTAACATAATACAATTAACATTATTATCTTAATACATAATAAGGTTGGCAGGAAAAATAATATGGAATTTGAAATCTAAATGAGTAACTATCAGACGGAATGAATAATTTCACCTTCGACCAAGACAAAGGATGTCGTATAATTTCGTAGTTACATATAATTAGAAACTGGGCATACAAAATGGTCTCAAACTTATCTTAAGTACTTCACAATTAATTTCAACTCACCTTCAACTGAAGGTTTTATCTAAACACAACACAAAGGGAAATTTATACTGAGTTAATCCAAATATTTCCCCTTAGTCCGCCCGAGGCTGGCGACTGGGAGGGAATGACGCTGGCACTCTCGGCTCTAGGCTCTGTAGGACTCGGGGTCAGCGTCCTTTGTCACAACAATAACCATACCTTGATTAAATGAGCTCCTCAACTTACTTAGAGTCTAATAAAACTTTCAAAGGATAATTGAATTACTTTTATATAATGCAACGAATTTCAGGCACAAACATGTTAACTATTACTTACGATATCCTAGGTAAGACTATAGTTTTTAAGTTGGAGGTAGGACTCATAAATTTCCACCTGTCAAACCCCCTTGAGGTGGGCACTTGTCCCTAAGGCCTCAGAATCAGGGTGTCACACTAGATACCCGGTACAACCAAATATCAGCATTATACTAAATTCACAAAGTTAAAGTTATGCTTTGCAATTAACTGTATACACCTGGAAGTGATTAAATGGCCAAAACAAGTACATTTCATTCTAATTCCAAAACAACATTGCTTTGATTGTGACACCCCTTTTCGAAACTTAATATAACAATACCAAACAATTATATTTAATATGTAAAGTTAGAATAATGACCCTCGTACCTATGAGACACCATTGGGCCTATTTAATTATTTCTTTTTTTTTAGTCATTACAATTTAATATATGTCAACTCATATCTTAATCAAGATAATAACATAATACCGAACATTTCACCTAATCTCAACACTGACTGGGTCATTATTGGGCTTAAAGTGAGTGAACAGAAAAAGTCTTGGTGTAAATATTGCCAAAATTAAGCCTAGTCAATTTAGACCCCTTACACGGGCAGTGAGGGAGGCCTACAGGCTAAGGGCACGCCGGTGCCTGGCATACCTCCCTCCCTCCTCTCCCCCTTGACGGTCACCAGCCAACACCACTCGCCCTAGGGTACCCCCCACCGTCCCTTCCCCACTCACACCCCTTCTGTCATCACGCCAGCGCATGGAGATACGCATCATGTAGAAGTGAACCGGAATATTTTGCATTACGCTGATGCAGAAAAGACAACTACAGCAAGGGGAACTATGCAGGAGAGAAACACGATATACAGTAGAGGTGGAGTGAGGGAGTAGACGAAGGGGCCATAAACCGTGCTGACCACAACATTCCCCCCCCCCCCTTTTTTTTCCCGTCACCACCACCTCTCCTCCCCTCGCTTAATATAGTACGATACCTGACAGTGTAAAGGCAAAAATACGTGTATTTAGGTATTGTTCTTATCTAAATCCGTGGGGGGGATTTATTTTGAAAACAAAATGTCAGTGGTAGTTTGGGATGCAATGCTTCACTAGAGGTTTGACCCATTAAGTCAGTGTATGGGCCATGTGCAACTTGGGCCCGCCTTGCTGACAGTAAGGTCGATAAAGACATTGCAGTTTCTTGAGAAAGAATACAGGGCGATAATCGTTCACGAGAGGGCATGGCAGCAGCTTAAAAATAAATGTGCGTTTGTGTAAGAGAGTAGTAGCAAAATAGAGAGGGAAATGCAGTGACCACAAGTATTCAACCCTCCCCCTCCCCTCCCCCTCCCCCCATCCTTACCCACACATTCCCTTCTTTCCACTCCCGTCCCCTCCCCTCGCCTTCCCTCTTCATTCCACTTTCCTCTCTCCCCCCCACATCCCCCCATATAAACCTCTCCCCTGTAAACCTCCCCTCCTATAAACCTCCCATATAAACCTCACCTCCTATATATAGTCCCTCATGCTACTATTACATGATGTAATATTTTGTACACATTTTTGTCCTGAAAATAACTTAATCATAAGACATAATTGGCAGGTTTCCATTTAAAGTTAGGCATATTTAGAATTTAAAGCGGCTCAAGTTGCCAAGGTTTCTTTAGTTTTGTATAGAGTCAATTAGCTTTGAGGAAACATGCCGATTATATTAGGTAAGGTTCTATAATTTTATGATTTATGGCCGAGTCAGGAAATCAGACTGAAAGGGGTATATTTCATGTGAGAGTTATCTCTAACGAACTAGTAGCTACTAGTTCGTATGCTATCTAAAATAGGGTATAATTTGCTGATATATTGTGTGCATACTGATAACCAGGACCTTTTTCTCAAACTAATGGCAGATTTCTAACAACATCCTTCTTTAATCCTTAGCACTATTTTGACACTTGTCTTTTTAATCATTTTACTCTCTTGATTAGTGTATTTCCTTTCTCACTACAATAATCGTTTTGTATTATATTTTAAATTTATTTTGTGTTTAATATTTTTTCTTTTCTTTTCGATTTATTTGTTGTGCTTATTTTTAAACACTACTTTTATTTTATTTTATTTTTATTTTTTATTTTGCAGTCACTGTCTGGTAATATAGCCTGATCTTCTGTAACTTTGCATTACACTATGTGAGTTTAATAACTTCTCTTACTCTTTCTATTTCTAACGCTACTCATAGGATGTTTACATTTTCACCTTTATCGGGCAGAGGCTCGTCCCTTAGGAAGTAATGATAGATAGACTCAGTATTAGGAAATAGGTAGATAATTAAGATAATAAGACAAGATGCCAGTAACTCGGTACCATTCGAGGAATAATCCTGATGAAAGACAAAACGCAGTGAGAGATGGAGTACAAATGAACCGTGAAACAGACAATGTAGTTAACCCATAAACGGCAGCAAAGTTCTTAAGAGGTTTTACTGGGCGACGGCGGCAAAGCTCTTAAGAGGGAGGCCTAAAAATACCATTTAAACAGCACTAAACAATTTTTTTTTTGTTTTTTTGTTTTTTTTTTCCATATACCTCATATCACTCCTCCACATCCCCTCCTTCCTCCCTTTCCCCTCCCCCTTCAATTATCACCTATTTTCCCTGTTATCCCCTAATTTGTTGGTATATTTTTGTGCTAACATTAGCAAACTGTGTGGGGGATATGCTTACGTGCCTAGCAGGTGTGTTACACAAGCGAGTGTGTGTATGAGTAGGCTCAGTGTGGCTTGAGGCCTTGTGGAGGGAGGGGTTGCCTCAATTTTCTCCAAAATTCATGAATGGGCTGGTCCATCTATATTCGCGATTTTGACCAGAAAAATTATATTTTCACTGGTTTGATTGTTGTTACAGGTTACTATCTTCATAGTGAAGGTAAAATAGGCTCATATGAATAGATAATAACGATATTTCTCGTAAAATGACGATTATAGGCCTGAATGGAGCCCATATGCTCGCCCATGGAGAGCTAGTTCATTACCCCCCCTCGCCGTCCCCGGGTTAATGGGGATGTACAAGCAAACCCTGTTAGAGAAAATGCAGATAATAACAATCAACAATTGCAGCCTGCAGAAGAAATGCAGGAATCAATAATTCGCAAGACAACAGAGGTGTGGAACAAAATAATGAAAATGGTGTAAACGAAGATAATAAGAGAGAAATGATCGAAAATCGTGAACAGAACGAACGACCTCGTAACGTAAACATGAATGGTGGAGAATGGATGGGACATTCTGGTGACAGACTCACAACATTAGTGAATGAAATTGATACAGAAGTGATACAATGGCAACATAATAAGTTTGAACTACCGATTTGTGAAGCCGCAAAAGACATGCTGGGGGAACTCAGACGTATGATCCTATGTTATGTTCAGGATGCCCCTTTGGCGCACGTGGCAATCAAGATACCTTCTTTCATTCCTTCAAAGAAAAAGACCAAAGGCAAAACTGAATGAGAACATTAAAGTGCTGAAACAGAGAATGGAGTGGTGGAAAAATGGGGAGTTAGACAAAATTCTTAGCCAAGTACGAGCAATCCAGCAAAGACTGAAAACAAAACAACGAAGAAAGAGGAAGCCAGATGATATGGCACGATCAGTGGGAAATAGCATGAGGATTGGTAAACTGGCACAGGCAGTCAGAATGGTCACTGGGGAAGCCTCAAGTGCACGAAGTGAATCAAAACATCTTGGACCAGCTAAAGGAGAAACACCCAGAAGGAAAACCAGCAAGTGATGAGGCCAAACTAGAAGGGGAATATGTTCCTCCAGACCCGGTGATATATGAGAATATAACTGGAGACCTCGTATGGAGAAAGGCACTGAAAACACAGGGAGGAGCAGGTCCATCAGGTGTAGATGCTAAGACTTGGAGGATTTTCCTAAGTCAAAACAAGTTTGGTTCAGCCGCGGGTGACCTTCGTGAAGCAATAGCAATGCTTGCAAAGAAACTTGCATCATCACCATGCGTGAACATAGAAGCTCTGACAGCATGTCGCCTGATACCTTTAAATAAGAATCCAGGAGTTAGACCAGTAGGCGTTGGGGAAGTTCTTAGAAGGATTATAGGAAAAGCAATCATGTCCGTATTTGGAAAAGATGTACAAAGAGCAGTTGGCAACTTACAAGTATGTGCAGGACAGCAAGCCGGAGGAGAAGCAGCAATACATGCAATGGGGAAGGTGTATGATGAGGAAGATTGTGAAGTGGTACTGCTAGTGGATGCAACAAATGCCTTTAACACCATTAACCCTCTCACGTTCTTGACACAATTTTGAGCCTATTGGGGATACTATAAAACCTTTGTTACCATCAGGGGTATTTAGAAACCTTTAGGTTTGTTACTTTAACCTCTGCAGTTGTCTCCAACTAATTTTGGAGAGGTAATTATAAGAGTGAGAGAACTCTATTTATTATTGCTAATCTGGCAACCTCTGCGTTATATGGGCGTGAGAGAGTAGGGAGGCAGTTATTCACATCAAGATCAAATGCCGGAGCATCGCAAAGTACATAGAAAACACTTATAAGGAGCCAGCTAACCTGTATATAGTTGGAAGCACAAAAAAGGAAGAAATGAAAATTCTCAAATCAAATGAAGGAACAACGCAAGGAGATCCAGTGGCAATGGCACTGTACGCACTGGCACTATCTATTCTGCAGCAGAAAATAAAACATGAGGCAACCCGAGTGAAACAAGTGGCGTATGCTGATGACCTCACAGGTGCAGGAAGAATAAAGGATCTCAAAGAATGGTGGCGGAGAGTACAATCGGTTGGCTTGGCGCAGTCATTGGTTACCATCCTAATGCTAGTAAATCTGTACTAATAGTGAAAGAAGACCAGTATGAAGAAGCGGTGCAGACTTTTGATGGAACAGGAGTGAAGATTACAAAGGAGGGTTAACGCCATTTGAGAGCAGTAATAGGTTACGTTATAATAATACGACATCTAAATCTACTACGACGACATCTACTACTAAAACGTTTGGCACTTATACAGATGTGGTAATATTACAACGTTTCTAACAATACGTCAAATCAACGTTTTTTAGAGGTTCAAATATAACATACATAAATGACATTACCACAAATAGCAACTTACGTCTTAAACAAACAAGAAAGACGTAAATATGACGTTAATAGTACAAAGGAGTACAAAGGAGTACAAAGGAAATCAAGCAACAACAGATCTAGTGACCCTTCTAGGCTGCTTGTCCTCCAAAACACTGAGGATCAAGTGTCCAAACAGTGGTTTAGAGTGGGTAAGGGAACATTGGAAAGGGAACTACTGCCCTGCCACTAACGTGGCAGGACTAGGAAGTTAGTAGGGGACATATGGGTTAGTAACTGAGGGGAGGATAAAATAAAGTTATTCATTTACAAACGCAGTCAGTCGCGGGTTTGATGCGAGATATTTGTCTAGGCGGAATTTAAATGAATCAACGGTGCTGCAGTCTATAACGTCTCGGGGAAGCCCATTCCACAAGTTGACAACTCGATTGAAGAAGAAATTCTTAGATTCGTGTGAGTTAAAAGATTTACCAATAATTTTGCAACCGTTTCCCCGCGTGTAATTAGATTGGTCGATAGTGAAGTACTTACTACAGTTCATATTGTCGATGCCTTTGATGATTTTGAACACTTGAATTAAGTCACCTCTTAATCTGCGCTGGGTTAAAGGAAATAGATTTAATTCTCTAAGACGCTCTTCGTATGGTTTGTTCTTTAGGCTAGGTATCATTTTGGTAACTCTACGTTGAACTCGTTCTAGCTTGTTTATGTCTTTTTGGTAATAAGGGCACCAGCATTGAACGCAGTATTCCAGAAGAGGGCGGACTAAGGAATTGTAAAGGGTTAGGATTACGTCTTTGGATTTATGCTCAAATGATCTGCCTATAAAGCCAATTATTTTGTTTGCCTTCTTAACAACTTCTGAACATTGTTGACTCGGTTTTAGGTTACTCGATATTGTTACTCCCAGATCGGTTTCTCTGTTTACATTCTTAAGCTGAGTGCCATTCATCGAATAGTTTGCTTTCTCATTTAGGTATCCGATATGTTACATTTTTCCGCATTGAAACTCATTTGCCAAATTTGGGCCCAATGTGACAATTTATCTAGATTGTGTTGCATATCGTCAACTTGATCTTTTGAGAGTACGCTATTTGCAATTTTTGTATCGTCAGCAAATTTTGAGATTGTACAGGTGAGACCCTCATCTATGTCGTTGATGTAAATTAGAATGAGAATTGGTCCTAGTCTATATAATGGCAACGTTAATGTTTGTTGTTTGGCAACATCAAAGAAACGTCCATTTTAAAGTTGTGAGCACGTAAAAAGGAACCTAAGTAGGACTGTTGTATGATGCACGTGTAAAAAACGTGTACATTTTGTATAATTGAATGTATTTTCACAACTGAAAATTTACGTATAACAAATCTGTGAATAAAATGTAGAGTAAAATTAATTGTTACATTATATTAATGCCAACATACCACATCTACTACTAAAACGTTTGTCACTTATACAGGTGAGGTAATATTGCAACGTTTCTAACAATACGTCAAATCAACGTTTTTAAGAGGTTCAAATAAAACATACATAAATTATATTACCACACATAGTATTAACACGTTACTACAATATATGGTTTTAGAAATTTGAAAACGTGTTTTATAACCTATGGAATACATTGTTTTTTTACGTATCTGGCACATGCCAAAATAGTAATTACATAATGTGATAATGAAACTTGTGTTGAATACACAAGAAATACGTAAATAAGACGTTAATAGTTTATAATTATAATGTCAACGTTAATGTTTGTTGTTTGGCAACATCAAGGAAACAGACATTATAATGTTGTGAGCACGTACAAAGGATCCTTAGTAGGAATGTTATATGATACACGTGTAAAAAAGGTGTAAATATGGTAATATTGAATGTATTGTCACTACTGTAAAAAGATGTATAATTAAATCTGTGTGTAAAATGTAGAGTAGAAGTTAAACATTACTTTATATTTATACTATCATACCACATCTACAACTACTACTATGACATCTACTACTAAAACGTTTGTGTGATAATATCACAACGTTTCAAACAATACATCAAATCAATGTTTTTAAAAGGTTCTAATAAAACATACATTAATGACATTACCCAGCATAGTGTTAACATGTTACTACAACGTATGTTTAGTAACTACAAAACATGTTTCATAAACTATGGAATGCATTGTGTTTTGTGTCTTTGAGAGTGCCAAAATAGGAATTACATAATGTGATAATGCAACCTGTATTGAACAAACAATACAGACGTAAATAAAACGTTTCTAGTTGCCATTATATAGATAATGGCAACGTTAATATTTGTTTTGTGGCAATATCAATGAAACGTCCATTATAGTGTTGTGAGTATATACAAAGGAACATAAGTACACGTGTGAAAAATGTGTAGCCTACATTTGGTAACATTGAATGTATTTTCATTACTGAAAATGAACGTGTAACAAAATCTGTGTATAATATGTAGAGTTCAAGTTAAATGTTACGTAATATTAATACTAACATACCACACCTACTACTAAAATGTTTGGCACTTATACAGGTGTGGTAATATTACAACGTTTCTAACAATACGTCAAATCAACGTTTAAAAGAGGTTCTAATATTATTTTTATTAATCTCACCACCCCACCCCCAATGAAATTAATTAAAGTATATATGATCCACCGGGATTCGAACCCAGGTTATCACACACATATTTTTGCCACCTTAACCATTACACCACCAGGACGGTTAAAGGTTTATGCACACGCCTACGACTTATTATCCATTCTCGAATACTGGATATTAATCTAATCATGTTCATATTCCCAACCGCACTATGGTAGCCTACTGTTTAAGTGAGAGGAAAGAATATTCATGGGGCACAGATAATTTAGACCGGCCTCTCGAAGAAATATCCCTAAACCTACTAATAATATTATTTTTATTAATCTCACCACCCCACCCCCAATTAAATTAATTAAAGTATATATGATCCACCGGGATTCGAACCCAGGTTATCACACACATATTTTTGCCACCTTAACCATTACACCACCAGGACGGTTAAAGGTTTATGCACACGCCTACGACTTATTATCCATTCTCGAATACTGAATATTAATCTAATCATGTTCATATTCCCAACCGCACTATGGTAGCCTACTGTTTAAGTGAGAGGAAAGAATATTCATGGGGCACAGATCATTTAGACCGGCCTCTCGAAGAAATATCTCTAAACCTACTAATAATATTATTTTTATTAATCTCACCACCCCACCCCCAATGAAATTAATTAAAGTATATATGATCCACCGGGATTCGAACCCAGGTTATCACACACATATTTTTGCCACCTTAACCATTACACCACCAGGACGGTTAAAGGTTTATGCACACGCCTACGACTTATTATCCATTCTCGAATACTGGATATTAATCTAATCATGTTCATATTCCCAACCGCACTATGGTAGCCTACTGTTTAAGTGAAAACATACATTAATGACAATACCACACATAGTGTTCACACCTTGCTACAATACATTTTAAATAAATAGTGCTGGTATAGCAACGTTTCCAAAAATACGTCACAAAAATATTTGTTTAAATGTTTGCTGCAGTTTGGCCTGGTTCATATATCCCGCCCGCGCGGGCAGGCTGAGGAGCCCGGCAGCCAGATGTACGATGAGTCGAGTTTTTCGGGTGTTTGGGTATTTGCATACCACCCGAGTATCTTGTGTGCCAATCAAAGGCGTGGGAAAGCCCTCGCGAGGACGGGAAACTCCTCCAGGCGAGGGAGGAAATACTCACTACCCCTTCGCTGCCGTTCTCTCTCTCAACTTCACACTACAATGCATCTTATATTCTATTAATGATATAAAATATTTCCTGTTGTCACAGACGAAAATAAAGACTACCACTGATCTGTCTGTAAGAACACGAACTCTATGAAAGAAAGAACAACATTCTCTGATAACTGTAGCCCATTTCACTGCCCTGGCGAGCGCTAGTGGCTAACAGAGGCGATTCTGCCAACGCTGGTAGACGTCACAACTGTATAATGTACAGCACTGTACATACATACACTTTCAAGTAATAATTGGATCAAACATGTTGGCCATGGTGCCGCACCACAGGCCCCCTTCTACAGGAGTGACGGAAAGTCAAAATAGTTATATTTTGGGGATAGTACTCATGTTTTAATTGTACATAATTATACATAATTTCATATACCGGGTATTTCTTAGACATTATGGCTGGAGTCCTATTTTCACAATTTGCCCAGGGCACCCCGCTATTGGTTCCCTTCTGCAGTACTGACAGAAAATGTGATTCAGTGTTAATGAAATACATTACGTGCAACTGCACATGATTTTTACTACCTCTGTTAACGAAGTTGGAGGAGGTTTTGTTTTTGCCTCCGTTTGTTTGTCTTTATGTCTGTTTATTTGCTAGTCTATCTGTAAACAAGATATGCAAAAGTATGTATGTATGTCTATATACTCAGGCACGTACCCCATTGCTGGGGGTGGCCGACTCAAGACAAGAGCCCTAAAAAAAAAACATTTAAGGGTTCCAATTCTCAGGGTCCGGGACCACTTTCGCGTTTGCTCGCCTCTTTCTCTGTCTCGATGAGTAGGAGAATTTTACAAGGGGAGGTGGATTCCTAGCCTCCCGCCAAGATATAGCCTATCAAAAGCTAAGAACAGATTGTCAAGAAAGTTGGAGGCCAAATAGAATATGCACCAAAAAAGAAGTCATTTAATTTTGGAGGTGATTGATAAAGCGCATACCTCCACCAGCGTAGAAGGCTCGCAAAGTTACGAACCGATATTCACGAAACATGGTGGGCAGATGGGATATGCAAAAAAGGGAGAAGGAACTCAATTTAGGAGGCAATCGGTAGAGTGCATACCTCCGCTGGCGTAGACGGAGCTAAGTACTTTCCAGAGTGCCCCTTTAGTTACCTCGGAGGATATGTTTTGCCTCCGTTTGTCTGATTGTCTGTATAAATTATATTTAAACAAGTTATGAACCGATGACCACGAAATTTGGTGAGCAGATAGGATATGCTCCAAGTAAGAAGTGATTACATATTGGAGGCGATCAATAGAACAAATACCTCTGCCAGCGTAGGCAGCTCTCAATGTTATGAACCGGGTTTCACGAAATTTGGATATTGAACCAAATTTAATGATCTTCCACATGCATAATATTATTCTCTTATCTATCCTCTAGGCCGTAACGGAGCCCTCTTTTTTATATTTCATCGTGCGGGTTTCATCGTCACGCGCCTCAGAAATTAACACGGCCGCTCGGACATATAGTCCGGTTGGACTTGGTCAACTAATTACTTGTGTTTTTGATAGGACTATGTTTGTTTGATTGTTATGTTACTTTTATTGCAGTTTTCATATATTTTCACTTAGTATTCATTAAGAGATTCTTGAGAAACATTTTAACCTTATTCAAAATTAGCTAGTATTTGTATGTATTTTGGTGAGGGCTGATCCTATCCAGAGTGAGGTTTGGCGTCATCTACTCATCCTCTGCCGTTTTACTGTCCTACTTTTCCTTCTGGGAGTAGGGGGCTAGGAATCCTCCTTCCCTTGTAAATTTTACCTACTAGACCAAAGTAAGGGGAAATGGAACGTAAAAGTGGTCCCGGACCTTAAGAATTGGAACTTTAAATGTTCCTCTTCGGGTTCCGTCTTGATTCGGCCACTCCCAGCTATGTAGTATTGCCTGAATATATTATAGGTTTGATTCCCGAAGGGAAGTAGAGAAAACCTAATATTTAGTAGGGCCCCGTAATCATTGACGACTTCGCCTATTAATAATAATAGTCTCCATTCAACATTCTGCGCCAGCATTTTGAATAGCCCGCGCGGAAGTATCATGGAGTACTCGTCATAAGTGCACGCCTAATTCCCTTATGGGATCGTCATTTTGATCGGGTACCCTACAGAAAAAAACTCTGTAAAAAAATAAATAAAATAAAAATAATATCTGTTATCATATGACTTGCCATATGCGTGGATTTCTCATGTTTTGCTTCCCCGACACCAGGCCCTCTAGCCGCCATTTTCTTCCTTCACTGATATACCAAGAATAAACTATAGAAATCAACGAATGGGAAGTGGGATGGTCGGGAGGAACAGTGCCGTCAATGATTACGGGGCCCTACTAAATATTAGGTTTTATTTACTTCGAAGGGAATCAAACCTATAATTTAATAAGGCCCCTTCATCATTGACGACTTCGCCTGATTAGCAAGACTGGAGGCGGGACATTCGTTCAATATCCTAACCTTAGGGAAGAAGAATCCAAATAAAAAAAATTAAGTTTTATTGTATGCAAACAATATATAAAAAAGTATAAAAGATTTGCAAGCAGTGCGTGACATTAAGAAACTGCTTGCTCATGGTCAGATCTTTACATTAGATCGTATGCATGATAAAGTGGGACACGCATGTGTTCCCTAGAACTATAACTCTGCAGTAGTTATTCGTTCCAATCTTAAAATTATTTGTACAGTAAATATATTTGTACAATTTGGTAAAAACATACATAGTTGCAACTATGCTAGATATCTTCTTAGAATTAACATAAAAAAATAATACTGGACTGTAGAACCCGTCCTATCACAGCTCGTGATTCATCACAATCTTCAGGGGCACAGTGGGGATGTGGACTATTCCGCACCCCCCCCCCCCTTTTAAAAAACAAAACTTATACATAATAGAACGTTACCTACTGTACCCGTTGACGTACAGCTACACAGGTACGCTTTGGTTTATCTAGAGCGACAGACAGACAGATTTTTTTTTTCGATTCTGGGCGAATGGCTGGGCGGAAATGAAATCTAAGACCATGTCTAGAAGCAGCTCGGCGAGAAAAATCGAATGGCACCAAGTAGAATTCCTTAGGACTTATAGTTTGGGCTACAGAGGACTTTCAAAGTCCAAAAAACGGTCCCCCTGGGCCCTCCAGGAAGCCCCGTCAAAATCTAAATCCTAAACTAATGGTCCGATTTTAATTCTGTTTGCGCCATTCGATTCAGCTTGCCAAAGTGTACTTATGGTATAAATTTAAACAAAATCGGTTCATAAATAACTCGTCTATGGAATTTTTAAACTTTAAAATAAGACGAGGGGCTAAAAAAGGCTATACGTGTTTTATGGGGGGGGGGGGGGGGGGGGCTGAGCTTGGAGTGGGGGGAGGGGAGGGGGGGGGTGGGGGTGGAAGGGGAGGGGGTGGTAGGGAGGGGGTGGGGGACGGGAGGGGGCAGGGGTGAAGGGAAGGAAGGAGGGTAGGGAGGGGAGGGGAGGGGGTAGGGTGGTAGCGGGGGTTAGGGGGAGGCGGGGAGTTAGGGTGGTAGGGGGGCTCGTTGTTGGTTAACTCCCCCCCCCCCCGCCACCCTCCTTCCTTCCACGCACCCCCTGCCCCCTCCCGCCCCCCCACCCCCTCCCTACCACCCCTACCCCCTTCCTTCCCTCCCGCCCCCCCCATAAAAAACGTTGCTAACGCATCAGAGCGTGTTAGGAACGTATGATTGGAAGCCCATAATTGAGTATTAGCAATGTCTTCTACTGAAAAAAAATTGAGAAATCTGAGAGAGACTGCCCATTTCCTGATATCGTGAGCCCTGCCTATCACGCCGGGATTACTTTCCATAATAACGTCCACAAGCAAGGAAGCTAACTTTCATTTCGTAACACGTTTACCTGTCTGGTTGACCCATAATGCACCTGGTTGGCGAGGCTGCGCAGCCCTCATAAACTTTGTGAATGCTTACACAGGACATAAAAGGTTATGAGTAAGGCCCCTCTTTAAAGCCGGGACAGAAAATTCAGAAAATACATGGTCAGAATGTTCGTTCTTAGCTATAAATGTGGGAGACGGCGCGATTTGCACATGATCGTGCAGTCTCCCAAACCTAAGGCAATTAGGTTTGTTGCTCATCGCCGCCAGCTCAGACACCCTGTTTCCGGTGGCTAGAGCCATGAGGAATACAGCCTTTTTCAAAAGTGAATCAAAATCCGGAGCATTATTATATTTGCGCAATTGAAGTACCGATAAGGCTTTGTCAAGTGACCAGGTGGGCATGAGCTTGAAACACGCCCTCATAAACCCTTCCTCAAGCGACCAAACTCGTCGGGGTAACTTATCTATTTTGAGCCATCCTGACTAAAACTCGGTAAACAAAAACGGTGTTCTCGGAGCAACGAGAAAAAAACGCCGGAAAGGTAACCCACACCAAACAAGACATTTTAACACATTTTATACAAAGGGTGTGCGCAAAAATAGGGATACCTGAACAGGAGGGCGTAATGCATAAAGCAAAAACCGGGGCAAAGGTAGCCATGAGACTGGTGGGATACTTATTCTAGGTTCTGCATAGACCCGCCGGGAAAAAACAAAAAATTCCAGGAATTAATGCTCATAAGGTTAACCCAAACATGTTCGCACACAAGTGTTAAATAACCCGCCGGGTAACGAGACGTAATACTCAACGACTACAGCTCGCTACGCCGGTGGGTAAGTAAAAGATTTCAGAATATCTTAATTTGTCCAAAAAGATTTATGAATACCCTCTGACATAATATATAAAGACCAGCATGGCGTTTATAACTGATTAAGTCTTTCCGGTGGTGTTTGTTTCAAGTTTCAATTTTGGAGAAAAAAAAACTAAAAAAGACGCCGGCCCCCGAATTATCTCGTAGATCAAAAACTGGGAAGCCTGACAAATATACGAGATCTAACTTCTCCCGAAGTATCTTTTGAGATCGCCGTATGTTGAAGGCGGCGATACAAAACGCATCCCTCAATTGTCTGGTTAACTAACTGAATTGTAAATTCGTTATTCCTACCCTTCCAGGGAGCACCCGCCGGGTGTGAATATTAGTTTAAAAAACGTTAACCCCAATTGCGTCGTATGCTGAAGGCGGCGATACAAAACGTATCCCTCAATTGTCTGGTTAACTAACTGAATTGTAAATTCGTTATTCCCACCCTTCCAGGGAGCACCCGCCGGGTGTGAATATTAGTTTAAAAAACGTTAACCCCAATTGTGCCTTAAATTGCCATATGTTGAACTTGAACCTCTCATTGCTGTATGTTCAATGCCGTTAAGCTCAGGTAGCCCTATCTTATTTTTATTTGTTAATGAAATAATTTAATAGCTGAATCATAATAAACATATATATTTTCTATGATTATATTATGATAATATTGTGTTTATTTATAGTAATTTATTTTAATACAATTAAATATAAATTAAATTAATTAGTATACTTTATGATTTTGCTCTCCAGCTCTGCTTTCAATGTGTTAATGAGCTATGGGAGCTTTTAATTATTAGCCCCAGCCAAATCCACCGCAACCCTGCTCACAAGCTGGACAGGAGAACACGAATACATCCCTCAACTCACGATAAACAACACACCCCTAACACATACACACACACCCAAAATCCTAGGAGTAACATATGATACTCATATGACATTCAAACAGCACACCACAAACATTAAAAAGAAACTGACCCCAGACTTAACGCCCTCAGGTCACTTGCTCACACAAAATTTGGACACAACAAAGAAACTACCACCACAGTATATAAACAATACATAAGATCAGTGATGGAATACGCAAGCCCAGCCTGGGCTTCTAACCTAGCTGAAACACATCATAAGACCTTACAGACTAGTCAAATCAAAGCCCTGAAGATCATTACAGGCTGCACAGCTACTGCACCCACAGATCACCTACATCAAGAAACCAAAATCCTCAAAGTAAAAGACCATCTGGACATGAGAGGCACTCAATTCCTGGCAGCAGCCTCCACGAACCAAGACCACCCACTAAACTACATGGCAACACACCCACAGACACCAAGAAATATCAAAACAACACCCAGCACACGGTATCACACACAATTATTATCCTCTCTCCCTCCCTGCCCACCCCGAACCAACTTCCAGAAGCACATCCATACTCATATCTCTCGCCAATCCATCCACTCACTCACAGACAACATGCAGCTGTATGCACGACCTCCCGAAATCAATCCTTCCGAATCCTCCCTCCCTCGCGAGGACAGAGTCCACCTGGCCAGGCTGAGATGCGGACACCATCCAGCTCTCCTGAGCTATCAGAAGAGACTGGATGACTCCGTTGTCGACGCCTGCCCGGGATTTAAAACAGCACCCCATACCATTAAACACATCATACAAGACTGCATTTCACACAACCACTTACGCCAACAACACAATCTACACTCAATGAGAGCTCTGTGGGAAAGCCCGATCGTGGCCATGGCCTTCCTCAGGGACTCGGGGCTGTTCAGCCAGGCAGCTTAGGGAACAACAACAACAACAACAATTTACAACAGGATGAATTGTGATGATAGATGATTAATGCATTAGTGGAATGCCACGGTAAGAATAGAATTATAGAATATTACTAACGTCACACGTGGTTAGGTCGTTTGTTGTGGCTAGGCCTAGCCTAGCCTAGGCTAGTTTGGCTAGGCTAGGCCTATGGCGGCAGTTTAAATTTAATTCATTTACGCCGCATTTTCTCTCATATTAATTATTTATTATACATTAATTAGGCGTGACTGTGAGAGGGACCACTGTAGTTTGTACTGTTGTTTCGAAGTTTCTTACCTGGTGAGGCTCTCCTTTATCTCCTCATAGGTTTTGAGGAGCCTTCTCCCCAGCGTCCTCGTGGAGGGTACCTCCTTATTAGGGTTGAGGACGCTGACAAGGCCCCTGAATGTCTCGCTGTCAACAATCTGCAGCGCCAGCATGTTGTCCACCACAAACCTGACAATGGCCTTATCGACGGAGGACTGCAGGACGGAGCTACCCTGGGCCATGATGCCAAAGGTCTCGGCAATGGACATCTGGCGCCGCTTCTTGCTAGTACTTGCCCCGCCGTCTGCTGACTTCTCGGATGAGGTCCTGGTCCTGCAGCTGTGGCCGCCAACTTTGCAAGCTTCTTCAACCAGTTTTATCTTGTTAGGATGAATCCGGTTGAAGTGGCTTTTAATGTTGGCCTTGGTGCCCTTGTGCACCTTCAATTCGGTGATCTTGGAGAAGCAGGACAAGCACTGAAAGACGTAGTTGTCGCCAACTAACCTCTTATAGGCTACCCACTTGCCAAGGAATGGCCAGGGTGAGTCGGGTGACCGAGCCTCGTCAGTCACCATCGGTGTCACCTCAGGCTCAGAGTCATTAGACTCTAAATCTTGGCTCGATCCGCTCAATGCGGGCACCGACTGCGACACAGTATCTTGCGACGACATGATCACTAGTAATAGTGATTCAATGCAAATATAATAATAAATAATGTGAAGGAGCAAGCCGAGAAATACGTTGAACACTGTAACACAAAAGTATACGAGACGGGGAACTGCTAGATGTTACTGCGACAAGAGCTGCTTGAAGAATGAGGAGGAACGAGGGTGCGTCGTGGACTCGTGGTCACGTGAACCCCCAAGCGGCCCGCATGGGTGGAGAAGAAATTACGAGGGTTCGGTTCGGCTTTTAGTTTATCTATTTATTGACTATTCTGCGGATTTCTGCCTGTTTGGCAATTAATTAACGATTATCGCTATTTTGGAACAAAAAGTATCGACGTTACCGTTAATTCGTTAAAGCTGGATTTTTTTTTTATCCAATAAACGTTAACCCGAAATCGTTAACGCGTTACATTATCGCGTTACTTTTTCGCGTTAGTGCCCACCTATGAGTAGCACGACAGTGCCGGCCTCCTTGACTACCACTAACGTCCGTGTCATTACAGATGTTACTCCTCCCCCTCTTGATAAGCGTCCACAGAGGACGCTCTCCTCTATGGACCGGATTGCTCATGGGTTCAGTCAATACCTCAGAAACTGCACCTGGCACAAGCTACCGTATCAGGGGAGCTACCGGTTCCTAGTGATTGGACCATTGAGGTTAACATTGAGGTTGGTAGGTAGTAGGGGTAGGCAGCCCCGCCCAGGGAAGTACTACCGCCAAGGTTTCGGGAGACTCAGGGAATAGCCTGAATTCCATTTTCTCTCCCAGGCCTTGGTAGCTGGATACATATCTTTCTGCCTCACACATCAGGGGTATCAGGAAAACCCTCTTTATATAACATACACATCCAACTTCACGACATTGCCCTACATCGCTATCCTCTATCCATAAAATACTACTCTTCCCACTACATATCATACATGTAACACCATACACTTACCTTATAAATATGGCAGTACAATTGTTAAGAGCAAACCTGGTGGTCCCTCGGATATCCACCCCCGGCAGGGTTGGGTCATTGACACAGGGCCCTCCCGGTCGTCATCATGCGACTGTGTCAAGAGCATTGCAAACGTCCCAAAGCTGCTTGTCAGTACAGCTATTTCTTTAGTAATGTAAGGGGACTTCACTCTAACATCAATTCTGTACACCAATTTCTTCAAGCAGAATCCCCTACTCTCCTTTTTTTGACAGAGACTCAAGTAACATCCACATCTGACACATCTAGATTTAATTTTCCAGGTTATCAACTGCTCCAAAATTTCAGACCTAAAGGTGGTGTATGTTGCTTCGCAAAATCTGAAATTGCCCTGGAGGAGGTTACTAGTTTCAATTGTCCCTATTTTGATTATTCTATATACAAATTAATTTCTGCTGGTAAATTTAAATACATATGTTGCATCTACCGTTCCCCAAATACTCCTCCAGAGCAAAGTCTTTTTGATTCTCTGTCCTCACAACTCAGTGTCCTCAACTTAAATGCTTCTTCTGAAATCACTGTGTTGGGTGATTTTAATGTCCATAATGTTGAATGGCTCACTCATTCAGCCAGGACTGATGATGCTGGTCTTGAATGTGAGCTATTTGCAGACTCATTTAATCTCATTCAACTAGTCAATCAACCCACCCGTGTACCAGATAATCCTAATCATAATTCCCACCTACTGGGCTTATTTTTAACAACCAATTCAGAAAATTATGATGTTACAGTGAGGTCCCCACTTGGATCTTCTGATCACTGTCTGATACAGGCCACCTGTCTATCACCTACCACACCTTCCCACTCTGAACCTGTTTTGGTGACTAAATGGCATTACGATAGGGCAGACTGGGAGGGTCTTCAAGGTTTCTTTATTGATATTCCCTGGACCTCTTTCTTTTCTAATGATGCACACTCTACCTTGAGCCACATACAAGATTTTGTAAAAATTGGAATGGAAACTTTTATTCCTCATCAAAAGTACAGTAAAATATCTAATTCACCTAAATGGTTTGACCATAATTGTGCTAGAGTAACTGAACAAAAAGCAATAGCCTACAATGCATACACAAGATCAAAAACACATGAAGCCTTTAATTACTTTAGAAACATCAGAAATCATGCCAAAACTGTATTAAACCTAACTAAATCAAACTTTCTCCATAAGCAGGCAAATACACTTCTAAATAATCCAAATGATAACAAAATATGTTGGTCTACTCTTAACTCATTCAAATCCAACTTCACTACTGCTTCATCCATTCCACCATTAAAATCTCCGACTGGCAATCTTGTAAGTGACCCACGAGGTAAAGCTAACCTTCTTGAAGATATTTTCTCCACCAACTCAACCTTAGATGAAATAAATCAAGATGTCCCTGTACTTAATTTTAATTCACCTGAAATTCCCTCACTTAAGATCCACACCAGACATGTCAAAACTATTTTGCAGAATCTCTCAGTAGATAAGGCTCCTGGTCCTTGGTGCTCGCTCCTGTATTGGCAAAAATTTTCCGTCTGTGTACTCATACCTAATGCTTCCCAGTACCCTGGAAAGAAGCAAACATCCATCCAGTTCCTAAAAAAGGTGCCTCTTCAGATCCATCAAACTACAGACCAATAGCTATAACTTCCACTCTTGGCAAAGTTTTTGAAATTATATTAAATAATCACATAATTAAGCATCTGGAGAATAATAAATTAATCAGTGATAGGCAATATGATTTTAGACGATGTCGATCAACTGCAGACATTCTTTGCCTTCTTACGCATCAAATCAACCAAGCTAGTGAAACACATACAATAGCACTGGATATATCAAAGGCATTTGATAGAGTCTGGCATCAATCCTTATTGTCGAAGATGTTACACTACGGCCTTGCATCATTAGTTCCACTAATTTCTTCTTATCTTCATAACAGAAAAGCTGGATTTTTTTTTATCCAATAAACGTTAACCCGAAATCGTTAACGCGTTACATTATCGCGTTACTTTTTCGCGTTAGTGCCCACCTATGAGTAGCACGACAGTGCCGGCCTCCTTGACTACCACTAACGTGCATGTCATTACAGATGTTACTCCTCCCCCTCTTGATAAGCGTCCACAGAGGCCTCTCCTCTATGGACCGGATTGCTCATGGGTTCAGTCAATACCTCAGAAACTGCACCTGGCACAAGCTACCGTATCGGGGGAGCTACCGGTTCCTAGTGATTGGACCATTGAGGTTAACAGGAGTAAAAAACTAAGAGCTTTAGAGAGAATATTATTTTTTCAATTCAATCTTAACTAGCCTAGTTTTTAGGGACATTTTAGCTATGTTATATGTCTACGTCTCGTGTAGATAGCCTAGTTATAGAGGCTCTAAATCCCGTTTCGTGTCTCCACCATACAAGACCAATTCACTTTAGTGTACAATCTCTGAAAATATTTTTAGAGATAATATTATTTTTTCAATTCAATCTTAACTAGCCTAGTTTTTAGGGACATTTTAGCTCTGTTATATGTCTACGTCTCGTGTAGATAGCCTAGTTATAGAGGCTCTAAATCCCGTTTCGTGTCTCCACCATACAAGACCAATTCACTTTAGTGTACAATCTCTGAAAATATTTTTAGAGAGAATATTATTTTTTCAATTCAATCTTAACTAGCCTAGTTTTTAGGGTGATTTTAGCTCTATTATTTGTCTACATCTCATATAGATAGCCTAGTTATAGAGGCTCTAAATCCCGTTTCGTGTCTCCACCATACAAGACCAATTCACTTTAGTGTACAATCTCTGAAAATATTTTTAGAGAGAATATTATTGTGTCAATTCAATCGTAACTAGCCTAGTTTTAGGGTGATTTTAGCTCAGTTATATGTCTACGTCTCGTGTAGATAGCCTAGTTATAGAGGTTCTAAACCCCGTTTCGTGTCTCCACCATACAAGACCAATTCACTTTAGTGTACAATCTCAGAAAATATTTTTAGAGAGAATATTATTGTGTCAATTCAATCTTAACTAGCCTAGTTTTTAGGGTGATTTTAGCTCTATTATTTGTCTACATCTCGTATAGATAGCCTAGTTATAGAGGCTCTAAATCCAGTTTCGTGTCTCCACTATACAAGACCAATTATTCACTTTAGTGTCCAATCTCAGAAAATATTTTTAGAGAGAATATTATTTTTTCAATTCAATCGTAACTAGCCTAGTTTTTAGGGTGATTTTAGCTCAGTTATATGTCTACGTCTCGTGTAGATAGCCTAGTTATAGAGGCTCTAAACCCCGTTTCGTGTCTCCACTATACAAGACCAATTCACTTTAGTGTCCAATCTCAGAAAATATTTTTAGAGATAATATTATTTTGTCAATTCAATCGTTACGTCTCGTGTAGATAGCCTAGTTATAGAGGTTCTAAATCCCGTTTCGTGTCCACCGTACAAGACCAATTATTCACTTTAATGTACAATCTCAGAAAATATTTTTCTGAGAAAAATATTATTTTTGTCAATTCAATAATTATTAACTAACCTAGTTTTTAGGGGAATTTGAGCTCCGTTTTGTGTCTACTTCGTCTCGTGTAGATAGCCAGCCTATTTATAGGCTCTAAATCCCGTTTTATGTATACAATCTCAGATTTTTTTTTTTGAGAAAATATTATTTTTGACCCTTTCCACCATCTATGTAAAATACCCTCGCCACGCCTATGCTACCCATAAAAAAGGAAGTGGAAGGAAAAAGAAACATAATAAGATTACATTTATTTTTTATTATTTTTTTATTTGATTTGAGTTGACTAATGCACCTGTTCCAGAGTCGATCTCACCCGCTCCACTGGCTGCCACCTGTACATTCTCTATCGTAACAGTTCCAGAGTCGATTAATGAAATTAACAAACACATGTACAGCCTGAGAGAGAGCAATTGATGGTAACGTGTCCAATCACTGGCAGCTACAGTATATTCTATAACCCCCCCCCCCCACCCCCCCCCCAAGGCATATCAGTGCTTATGAAATCCCCGATCTACTAAGTCGAGCGCCTCACGATGGCAAATTCCATACAACAGGAGAATACGAATAAGAAGAAACACCATGGCAGCGGCAGAATCTGCGGTCGTGGTAGCATCACGAAAAATGGGAAGCAGCACATCATTACCGATTTCTATAAACTGGTGAAAATTCAGCGAGGAGGAAACTCGGCGACACTCAATATTCAGCACGTCGCCACAACTCTCAAAAAGCACTGCAATGTCCACTTGACCAACATGATCGATTTGGCTACCCTGCAGAATTGCCAACCTGGTCAACAAATGTAACACCAACCAGAAGATAGACATGTTATATCTCAAAATCATCTTTGTGCTATCGGTGGTCAAAATATCACCGTTCCGTTTGGATCTCTACCACCACAAAGTGACGCAGAAGTCTCGCTCACGGAACCTGTACTTGACAAACAAAATCTCGGGACAAGCGGACTACGACCCCCTAGCATCTCTATCGCCACTGGCGTGCCGCACTATATTGCACAAAGTGAATTTCGACGAGCTCGTAACGACACTCAAGTGTGCCATAGCTGAGGTTAATGGACGTGACACTAGCGTTGACAATGGACACTGTACCAAATTGGTGGTAGCAGTAGCGCTCTTTATGTGTCGGTGTTACAAAGGCGAGCTGGATACAACCACCTTCCGTCATTTTTACTATACCCCCCCTAAAGCCGATGCTGTCACCACTGCCGATGAAGACCGGGTCACACTCACCCCCATCAATGAACATTTACATTTTCTGGCGCGTCTGTTGAAGGTGAACATAAGTAGTGACCCCCACAACATACCACAACAAAGCTGCTACCTTTCACTCCAAGAAGCTATAAATTTGAAAGATTTGACATCGTACAATCATTCGAAACGCATCATCTTCACACTACTGTGCGCTGCATTGTACAACATGCGATTCTGCCACAACCAAACTCACGCCAAAACTACCAAACTACCAAACAGTAGCTGTAACTGAAGACGAAAGATTACCGGTCGTTTACTTTGCCCAAAAGAGCGACGGCGCCAATTTCCCCAGTTTGAAATCGGCCCTACAACTCGTGTATACCAAAGTGAAAGGTTGTGGTACCCAAGCGGAGTGTTGCACCAATTTCACTTTGGATTCACTGATCTGTGCCAAGATTATGTTTGAATGTACATTGCTATCACACACAAACGTCCGAGAGAGTATGATGGACGAAGATTCAGTGAATGGGCGGGAAATGAGGGTTATCACCAACTGGTGTATGAACATCGACCCCTTCCTTTACACAATTGATCCGGATCAGGTCTGAATATAGCCACGAAGACATCATATTTATTGGAAATCCAGCTTCAACGGGCAAACAACTCAACTGTTGTAGAATGAAGGACGAAAATAAACAAAATATTACAAAAAATTGTTTTATATCCTGTAATGAAATCAAAATATCAGCTAATCTGGTGGTGTAATGGTTAAGGTGGCAAAAATATGTGTGTGATAACCCGGGTTCGAATCCCGGTGGATCATATATAATTTAATTCATTTCATTGGGGGTGTGGTGGTGAGATTAATAATAATATTATTAGTAGGTTTAGGGATATTTCTTCGAGAGGCCGGTCTATATGATCTGTGCCCCATGAATATTCTTTCCTCTCACTTAAACAGTAGGCTACCATAGTGCGGTTGGGAATATGAACATGATTAGATTAATATCCAGTATTCGAGAATGGATAATAAGTCGTAGGCGTGTGCATTAACCTTTAACCGTCCTGGTGGTGTAAAGGTTAAGGTGGCAAAAATATGTGTGTGATAACCCGGGTTCGAATCCCGGTGGATCATATATACTTTAATTAATTTCACTGGGGTAGTGGTGGTGAGATTAATACAAAATATTATTAGTAGGTTTAGGGATATTTCTTCGAGAGGCCGGTCTATATGATCTGTGCCCCATGAATATTCTTTCCTCTCACTTAAACAGTAGGCTACCATAGTGCGGTTGGGAATATGAACATGATTAGATTAATATCCAGTATTCGAGAATGGATAATAAGTCGTAGGCGTGTGCATTAACCTTTAACCGTCCTGGTGGTGTAATGGTTAAGGTGGCAAAAATATGTGTGTGATAACCCGGGTTCGAATCCCGGTGGATCATATATACTTTAATTAATTTCACTGGGGGTGTGGTGGTGAGATTAATACAAATAATATTATTAGTAGGTTTAGTGATATTTCTTCGAGAGGCCGGTCTATATGATCTGTGCCCCATGAATATTCTTTCCTCTCACTTAAACAGTAGGCTACCATAGTGCGGTTGGGAATATGAACATGATTAGATTAATATCCAGTATTCGAGAATGGATAATAAGTCGTAGGCGTGTGCATTAACCTTTAACCGTCCTGGTGGTGTAATGGTTAAGGTGGCAAAAATATGTGTGTGATAACCCGGGTTCGAATCCCGGTGGATCATATATACTTTAATTAATTTCACTGGGGGTGTGGTGGTGAGATTAATACAAATAATATTATTAGTAGGTTTAGGGATATTTCTTCGAGAGGCCGGTCTATATGATCTGTGCCCCATGAATATTCTTTCCTCTCACTTAAACAGTAGGCTACCATAGTGCGGTTGGGAATATGAACATGATTAGATTAATATCCAGTATTCGAGAATGGATAATAAGTCGTAGGCGTGTGCATTAACCTTTAACCGTCCTGGTGGTGTAATGGTTAAGGTGGCAAAAATATGTGTGTGATAACCCGGGTTCGAATCCCGGTGGATCATATATACTTTAATTAATTTCACTGGGGGTGTGGTGGTGAGATTAATACAAATAATATTATTAGTAGGTTTAGGGATATTTCTTCGAGAGGCCGGTCTATATGATCTGTGCCCCATGAATATTCTTTCCTCTCACTTAAACAGTAGGCTACCATAGTGCGGTTGGGAATATGAACATGATTAGATTAATATCCAGTATTCGAGAATGGATAATAAGTCGTAGGCGTGTGCATTAACCTTTATAACCGTCCTGGTGGTGTAATGGTTAAGGTGGCAAAAATATGTGTGTGATAACCCGGGTTCGAATCCCGGTGGATCATATATACTTTAATTATTCACGGGGGTGTGGTGGTGAGATTAATACAAATAATATTATTAGTAGGTTTAGGGATATTTCTTCGAGAGGCCGGTCTATATGATCTGTGCCCCATGAATATTCTTTCCTCTCACTTAAACAGTAGGCTACCATAGTGCGGTTGGGAATATGAACATGATTAGATTAATATCCAGTATTCGAGAATGGATAATAAGTCGTAGGCGTGTGCATTAACCTTTAACCGTCCTGGTGGTGTAATGGTTAAGGTGGCAAAAATATGTGTGTGATAACCCGGGTTCGAATCCCGGTGGATCATATATACTTTAATTAATTTCACTGGGGGTGTGGTGGTGAGATTAATACAAATAATATGTATTAGTAGGTTTAGGGATATTTCTTCGAGAGGCCGGTCTATATGATCTGTGCCCCATGAATATTCTTTCCTCTCACTTAAACAGTAGGCTACCATAGTGCGGTTGGGAATATGAACATGATTAGATTAATATCCAGTATTCGAGAATGGATAATAAGTCGTAGGCGTGTGCATTAACCTTTAACCGTCCTGGTGGTGTAATGGTTAAGGTGGCAAAAATATGTGTGTGATAACCCGGGTTCGAATCCCGGTGGATCATATATACTTTAATTAATTTCACTGGGGGTGTGGTGGTGAGATTAATAAAAATAATTTTATTAGTAGGTTTAGGGATATTTCTTCGAGAGGCCGGTCTATATGATCTGTGCCCCATGAATATTCTTTCCTCTCACTTAAACAGTAGGCTACCATAGTGCGGTTGGGAATATGAACATGATTAGATTAATATCCAGTATTCGAGAATGGATAATAAGTCGTAGGCGTGTGCATTAACCTTTAACCGTCCTGGTGGTGTAATGGTTAAGGTGGCAAAAATATGTGTGTGATAACCCGGGTTCGAATCCCGGTGGATCATATATACTTTAATTAATTTCACTGGGGGTGTGGTGGTGAGATTAATACAAATAATATTATTAGTAGGTTTAGGGATATTTCTTCGAGAGGCCGGTCTATATGATCTGTGCCCCATGAATATTCTTTCCTCTCACTTAAACAGTAGGCTACCATAGTGCGGTTGGGAATATGAACATGATTAGATTAATATCCAGTATTCGAGAATGGATAATAAGTCGTAGGCGTGTGCAAGGTTGTCCTGGTGGTGTAATGGTTAAGGTGGCAAAAATATGTGTGTGATAACCCGGGTTCGAATCCCGGTGGATCATATATACTTTAATTAATTTCACTGGGGGTGTGGTGGTGAGTTTATCAAAATAATATTATTAGTAGGTTTAGGGATATTTCTTCGAGAGGCCGGTCTATATGATCTGTGCCCCATGAATATTCTTTCCTCTCACTTAAACAGTAGGCTACCATAGTGCGGTTGGGAATATGAACATGATTAGATTATATCCAGTATTCGAGAATGGATAATAAGTCGTAGGCGTGTGCATTAACCTTTAACCGTCCTGGTGGTGTAATGGTTAAGGTGGCAAAAATATGTGTGTGATAACCCGGGTTCGAATCCCGGTGGATCATATATACTTTAATTAATTTCACTGGGGGTGTGGTGGTGAGATTAATACAAATAATATTATTAGTAGGTTTAGGGATATTTCTTCGAGAGGCCGGTCTATATGATCTGTGCCCCATGAATATTCTTTCCTCTCACTTAAACAGTAGGCTACCATAGTGCGGTTGGGAATATGAACATGATTAGATTAATATCCAGTATTCGAGAATGGATAATAAGTCGTAGGCGTGTGCATTAACCTTTAACCGTCCTGGTGGTGTAATGGTTAAGGTGGCAAAAATATGTGTGTGATAACCCGGGTTCGAATCCCGGTGGATCATATATACTTTAATTAATTTCACTGGGGGTGTGGTGGTGAGATTAATACAAATAATATTATTAGTAGGTTTAGGGATATTTCTTCGAGAGGCCGGTCTATATGATCTGTGCCCCATGAATATTCTTTCCTCTCACTTAAACAGTAGGCTACCATAGTGCGGTTGGGAATATGAACATGATTAGATTAATATCCAGTATTCGAGAATGGATAATAAGTCGTAGGCGTGTGCATTAACCTTTAACCGTCCTGGTGGTGTAATGGTTAAGGTGGCAAAAATATGTGTGTGATAACCCGGGTTCGAATCCCGGTGGATCATATATACTTTAATTAATTTCACTGGGGTGTGGTGGTGAGATTATACAAATAATATTATTAGTAGGTTTAGGGATATTTCTTCGAGAGGCCGGTCTATATGATCTGTGCCCCATGAATATTCTTTCCTCTCACTTAAACAGTAGGCTACCATAGTGCGGTTGGGAATATGAACATGATTAGATTAATATCCAGTATTCGAGAATGGATAATAAGTCGTAGGCGTGTGCATTAACCTTTAACCGTCCTGGTGGTGTAATGGTTAAGGTGGCAAAAATATGTGTGTGATAACCCGGGTTCGAATCCCGGTGGATCATATATACTTTAATTAATTTCACTGGGGGTGTGGTGGTGAGATTAATCAAAATAATATTATTAGTAGGTTTAGGGATATTTCTTCGAGAGGCCGGTCTATATGATCTGTGCCCCATGAATATTCTTTCCTCTCACTTAAACAGTAGGCTACCATAGTGCGGTTGGGAATATGAACATGATTAGATTAATATCCAGTATCGAGAATGGATAATAGTCGTAGGCGTGTGCATTAACCTTTAAACCGTCCTGGTGGTGTAATGGTTAAGGTGGCAAAATATGTGTGTGATAACCCGGGTTCGAATCCCGGTGGATCATATATACTTTAATTAATTTCACTGGGGGTGTGGTGGTGAGATTAATACAAATAATATTATTAGTAGGTTTAGGGATATTTCTTCGAGAGGCCGGTCTATATGATCTGTGCCCCATGAATATTCTTTCCTCTCACTTAAACAGTAGGCTACCATAGTGCGGTTGGGAATATGAACATGATTAGATTAATATCCAGTATTCGAGAATGGATAATAAGTCGTAGGCGTGTGCATTAACCTTTAACCGTCCTGGTGGTGTAATGGTTAAGGTGGCAAAATATGTGTGTGATAACCCGGGTTCGAATCCCGGTGGATCATATATACTTAATTAATTTCACTGGGGGTGTGGTGGTGAGATTAATACAAATAATATTATTAGTAGGTTTAGGGATATTTCTTCGAGAGGCCGGTCTATATGATCTGTGCCCCTTGAATATTCTTTCCTCTCACTTAAACAGTAGGCTACCATAGTGCGGTTGGGAATATGAACATGATTAGATTAATATCCAGTATTCGAGAATGGATAATAAGTCGTAGGCGTGTGCATAAACCTTTAACCTTCCTGGTGGTGTAATGGTTAAGGTGGCAAAAATATGTGTGTGATAACCCGGGTTCGAATCCCGGTGGATCATATATACTTTAATTAATTTCACTGGAGGTGTGTGGTGGTGAGATTAATAAAAATAATATTATTAGTAGGTTTAGGGATATTTCTTCGAGAGGCCGGTCTATATGATCTGTGCCCCATGAATATTCTTTCCTCTCACTTAACAGTAGGCTACCATAGTTGCGGTTGGGAATATGAACATGATTAGATTAATATCCAGTATTCGAGAATGGATAATAAGTCGTAGGCGTGTGCATTAACCTTTAACCGTCCTGGTGGTGTAATGGTTAAGGTGGCAAAAATATGTGTGTGATAACCCGGGTTCGAATCCCGGTGGATCAAATATACTTTAATTAATTTCATTGGGGGTGTGGTGGTGAGATTAATAAAAATAATATTAGTAGGTTTAGGGATATTTCTTCGAGAGGCCGGTCTATATGATCTGTGCCCCATGAATATTCTTTCCTCTCGCTTAAACAGTAGGCTACCATAGTGCGTTTGGGAATATGAACATGATTAGATTAATATCCAGTATTCGAGAATGGATAATAAGTCGTAGGCGTGTGCATTAACCTTTAAACCGTCCTGGTGGGGTAATGGTTAAGGTG
>CM064577.1:3837350-3874850 GCA_032716605.1 Paralithodes platypus
GCATTATATCTCCTGCCTTTTTGTGTGCCATTAGCCTGCACGAGCATTGTTCCGGTTGGCCTGCCTTTTTGGGTTCCATTTCCGATTCGAGCATCTTGATAGCATCTAACATTTTAAGAGAAGATTCCTTGTTGGTGTTGCAGTAACTTGGGGGGGGGGTAGTGCACTTTCGTGGGGGGGGGGGGGGGTTATATGTCAGGAGTGTCCTGACGGATTGGGGTAGGGTGGGGTGATGAAAGTCACTTAAGCTTGTCCTTCTCTTACCACCTTACTTTGCATACCATAACCCAAGCACCTTCGGTTATAGGTAGTAATAGGCTGTTTTCACCTAACATTAAGCCTAGAGTAGACGTACATTGTCTTGAGAGTTTGATAACCCTATTATTTCATATAGAACTCTTCACAGTATTTGTTTTCCTTTGTTCACTGGTAATATCCTACAGAGGTTTGGATCTAGCGCTTTTCCTTTTGAGCATTTATGCCATTACTAGTCCAATATGAATAAGAGCCCTGATAGATTTAAACCTCAGTCCGTAACACATGGCGACCTTACCTAGGATATTGTGGACCTACATTTATTAGCAGGGAACATTTGTTGTTTGTTTGGGGAATATTTTGCGGGGATCATCAAGAATATTTGTTTTGCAAACATAGTATAGCCCTTTAGTATTTCCGAGAATTTTTGTGTGTATATTGAGGTATAAGAGTTTGGGGTGCTTCTTTTCTTACTATTGCGGTGGGAACATTTTTTGTGAGCATCATGTACCTTATACCGGCGCAAGAGGATAATGGAGACCCACAGTACATAATGTCCCGAAACTGAGGAACAGCAGTATGATGACAGGGTTAATCAGGTGAATCTGTTAGTACGATGCTAGGATATTTTTTGCAATGGCCTGTTACTGCCGCTTATTGGAGGGTATGGATCTTTACAGTCTTCAATGCCTGGCCACAGCTATCGGTCATGGCTGGTACTCAGCAGCATGACCAGGGGATAACTTGATAACGTGGTGTACTGGGCCGGGTCCTGGTGAAGGCGCAGAATGGTGTGAGAGTCCTCAGAGCCCTTCGGCCATGCTTCGCCCTACACTCGACTCCCAGCCATCCCATTAGTTTGCCGACCCCCGAGTACTCGTCCACAGTTGGGTGGTGACTGGCAGGGTGGGTTCCCCCTGTGGGGACCACCGGTAATTTCAGAACATTGTAGCACCTTCACCTCCTCAAGGGTTATCTCCAGAATTATGCTTCATCTCGAATTAGCTGGATCGAAGAGAGCAATGCTATTTAGGGTATCTTTTGGTTCAGCTTCAGCAGCAAATAGAATTAAGCCAAGATAGAAGAGAGAAAAACTATCAGTCGCACGCCGCACATAGAGCTAGCAAACAATCCAAGCTGATTTAGAGTCGACTATGTACTGTGCCGACATGGACGTAGAGAAGTCGCGAGTAGAGACAACGGGGTGACAGCGACTTGGGGCTGGTAAACCGTTGCTCATGATCAATCTCGTTCATCGCACTTATTGAAACTGGTTCCGGTGTTTGATGAGGGTGGGGTAACAGAATTTTGTTTCGCATGTCTTTGAGAAGAAGTGCCAGGAACACCAGTTTCCAGAGAATAAGTTGGCAGCACTTGTATCCTCTAGAATAATAGGCAGGGTTCGTGAAAGCCTACGATGCGTTACCTTTGGAGTCATGTGATTGTGTATGAGGATCTCAAGGAGGCTGTCCTGAGGGCTTACGAACTGCAAACCAGAGAGACGTACGCGTTTGAAGTTCCGGGGTGTAACTAAGGGAAGAGATAGCACCTTTTTTTGGAAGCAGCTCCCTGGGGCTTGTGCTGCGATGCTATGGGTAACTGGCGTCCGATCTGAGAAGGTAACAGACGTTTGATTGTGTGAATTTAAGCATTTAATTATGTTGTAGCAGTTCTTTAAGAGCACTGGCGTTGATCTAACAACCTATTGAACTTACCCCGGGAGCCCCGGCTAGTTTTGTTGTTTGTTCACGACAGAACCCGGCCAGGTTTTCACAAAAAATGGTTTTATTCCCAGAAACAATTGCGAATGGGGTTAGGAATGAAGTAAAAAACACGAAAACCCGCTCAAAAAGCTAAAAGAATGTTATCCTACAGAGGCCCCCGAGCAACGTATTTTACAAGAGTAAAAAATTGAAGGCAATTACCCCCAAAAACCGTTATAACGTCTCACTCGCCGTTGCAGCGTGGACTTTTGAGAGTTTTCACCATCAGCACGGCTGCGTGGGATACTACACAGATTCGCATACAAATCTGAACCCTCTGGGTGTGGCTACACCTGAGGTTACGGTCGGCGCAATTAGGTGACCGCGTCATACGCGTCTCTGTTTCTGTGCGTTACCATACAGCGCCGACGGGGCGCAGACGGCGTCGCTGGGGCTGTACAAGTTAAAGGAGAAAAACCCAAGAACTCTAGTCGGAGCAGCGAAATTGGGCTGATCGACGGCCTTTCGTGATTCGGGTTGCGGTTCCTCACATAAGTACAGATGCAAGTGCTAGGGACCGTTATCCTCCCCCTCCCCATCCGCAATACACATTAACAAAGAGCATGAAACTAAAACTGAAGCCAAACCTAACACCAACGCCGTATGAGAAAAGTCGGGCCTTTTACATCACGTATAGGGCCGGAGAACCGAAATTTATGTGTTTGAAAGTGCCACCAGGAGGGTCATAAGCAAATGAGGTGCCCTCTGTCCGACCTCCTACGGCGCCTTGTCTTTTGCTCCGGCATTGTAGTGTTCAAGACGTACATCGGAGTGTTGTGTCAGGCATTCTTCCGAGGTAATACACTGCCATGCAGAAGGCTCCGGAAGGCTTTATTTCCCTGTCCGTGATGCTTTAGTGACCACAGGGGACTCGGTTGTTGCGAGATTGTGGGGTAGAAGACATTGAGAGGTGAGAATTTTTGTGCATGACACGTTGGGGGGCATCGGGCAAACATTGTTGATGAATTTTTCACTGGTAAACGTAATACGTAAAACGGCGCGGGTGGTTGTGGTTCAGGGATTTAAATGCAACAAGGTCATACCGCCTTGTAGCAGGGCAATGAAGATGGAGTTGATTGGTGATGACCTCCGTGACCTGGATGTAGGAATTGGTGGAGAAGTTACCTGTTGGGGGGGCGTTCCGACTCCTCTCTCGGCAACCGACTTTGCGGGTCCTACTTCTGAGGCAACACCCTTGAGTCGTTGGCCTAGAAAGCCGGCCGACGTGAGTATGGAGGAGCAGGAGTGTGGTTTGAGAAGTGTCCGGTGCCCTATTGGGCGTTTGTTAGTCCACTAAGTCTCTTGCATCCAGGGAGTCACATTCTGTTCAAACAGTCTTTAGACAAGCGGAGGAAAGGTACCGAGAAGGGGGGTTGCGGCAGTTTGATGCTGGTTGAGAGTTTAGTATCAACGGACCATTCTCGGGGACTCATTAATTAGGACGCGATTTTTCGGGAGTCTGGGAGAAAGACCCCCCATTAACTGTTGACTGAAGGCAGAGGATGGCTTAAAAAGACTAGAGACAGCAACGATCCACAGAGAAGAGTCGCCAAACGGGAGGGCTAAATTCAATGTAGGAGGGGGGCATGGAGGTTGTTTCGGCAAACACTTAGATAAGCTTGCTCCACTTCGGACATTCGTAAAGTTACACTTAGAATGACCCGGAGGTTCTTCGAATGTGGTACCTGATGCTAGTCGAGTTGAAGGAGGACAGTGATGCCACAGTCGGCGAAGATTTTTAACAAGTATCCCCCCTGACCATCAGTGGAGGTAGCAACAAGGTACCCTGATGCTTACGCCTATGAGAAATGGGTCCAGGCGAAGACGGTGGTCCGAAGCTTGCTAGGTGTATTTTTCCCCCGGTCATGGCTTACCCGCAGGTAATTCAGTCAGAACCAAGGATCCGCTTCATTCTCTATGCCTCTTTGTTCAAGCAATGCCGCAGCATGGGATTGTTACGGTTGTGTTCCATCCTCTTGTGGTAGTCATTCCGGAGAGCGGCGGGACGGTGTGTGTTAGAGCGATGGCACTCAGGCCTTGGAATCTGTGCGTCGTTGTTGTTGCTTTGAGAGGTGGGGAATGGTTGGGATCTTGGCCGTGCCATGTGTTCTGTTTGCTGGGGCACCGGGAGGTTGCCTGGGGAAAGTTTGGGATTCAGCCCTAATAAGAGCTCGTCGTTTAGACACCGGGTGTCAGAGGGCCTCTCCATATGGTATGAGGAAAATAATGGGAGGGCGCAGAAAAACCTGTTGTTCCTTACAATGCTCAAGTATGTCCTCGGGACAGTCCGAGAACGATGTTGCGCATTCTGGAGTTGTGCTGTCCGTAATTTGAACTAGCTCTCGACGGCCCGTCATGAAGGACATGTACGACCTCAAGATTAAACTCAGGGAGTTTCACAGTGGGGTCCGGACTTGTTGATTCGTACTGCCGCTCTTGTAGGGTCATTCCCTGTATCCAGCGAAGTACCACTGGTCCTTTATAGGGTTGTTGAGATAAGGGCTATCGGTCCCTGGATTGCTTGGTGGCCTCTCCAGACAGACGTAACGCAATCAAGGTGTTCTGTCACGTTTAATCTCATGAAGGAGTATGGGAAGTCCACCCCCCTGAGCCTCTCAACTGTGCCTGTTATGACGTTTAGCATGTCAAGGTGGATAAGGAGAAACTGGGACAAGTCAAGCTTCAGGTGGAGGATAACTGGAAGGATAAGAAATTCAAATGGGCGCCTGAGTGTGAGAAGGCGTTTGGAGTAGTAAAACACCTGTTGTGCACTCACCCGATCCTCAGGGCCCCTGACTTTAGCCTACCTTTCCAACTAGCAACGGATGCTAGTGGTGTGGGGGCTGGTGCCGTCCTTGTGGAAAGGCCGATGATGGGCTGGAGCATCCTGTTAGTTTCTGCTCGGAGAAGTTCAATTCAGCCCAGGGGAGCTGCTCTGTTGTCGAGAGGGAGCTGTTGGCAGTTGTGCTTGCACTGAGGCATTTCGAGGTCTATGTTCCAGCCTAAGGTCCGGTCGTTGTAGTTTACACAGATCATCACCCTCTCAAGTTCTTGGACCAGTTTCACAATCGGAATATGAGGCTGACCAGGTGGTCGCTAATGTTACGGGAGTATAGCCTGGACATACACCATATTGCCGGTTGTGACAACGTGGTTGCAGATTGTCTTTCAAGGGAGTATGATCCTGGGTAGATTGACACACGGGTAGCCTCCTGCTTTAGTTTGAATAGTATTTTGCGCTTGGTGCTTGTTGGCTCGCGGTTGTAGCCCAGCGTATTGGGTCGTAAAGCAGGAGTTGAGCGTTTGGTATAGAAGAAAAAACTAGGCTTGCCCCTATAGTGCAGCCGAAATAAACAAATTAAAAACATAAAAATCAAATAAAAACTCTTTCTTTGATAGTTGAATTTTGTTCAGTATGTTATAGCAGTAATTCTGAGTTGCACTCCTCTCAGAATGCTGGGCTAGAGAAGCTCGCTCTTGAGGAGCATAACTACATAAGAGTTGGCCCCTCTGGCACGGACCTCCTCATATGATTTAACCTATTGTGTTGGGGAGGGTTATAATTTTGTAAAATGTTTTGTTGAGAACTGTGCCAGATATTTTACTGCCGCTGGGTGATGGGAAGTAGAGATATAGCATGGGTTCTAACAATCAGATTTTTGTGAGCCTTGGGCCTCTGAGAAAAAATCTTAGGGGGGGGTGTGACGTTAACCACTCCGTTAGAACCGCATGGCTTGTCCTACAGTGACTCGCTAGGATCGCCAGGGCAGTGGATGTGGCTACAGTTGATGTATCATTGTGTGCTTTATTTCATATGAAAGCTCGTGTCATGGGCAGTCCAGAAAGGCTCTTTGTTTTCACCCATGTCAAGGCTTTATATATTTAATTGCAAAGTATATGTTTTATCATTAAGTAGTAATGATAGGAGTTGAGAGAGAGAGAGAGAGAGAGAGTAGTACAGAGTGTGGGGAGGCGCGCAGTGTTTTGCTATACTCGATGACGTCATAGCTGGCTGGCCTCGGGGATTGGTTAGAGGAGGTTTTTACCATGCTTGGTGACGTCATGTTTAGCTAGCTTCTTTAGCATTGGCTAGAGGACTTGTTACCGCTTTCCCACGCGGTTCGAACTAGTGCTAGTATATATACTGCTCTCTGGCCACTCTCTCCCTCAGATCTGGTTACTAGAATGCATCCCTCTTATCCCTTTGATATCTGTCCCCCTACTGCACCTGAGAATCTTTTCCTCTGCCTATCTCTCTCATTTTCCATATCTTTCACCACCTTTTATTAATATTATACCCCCTCTGGTTAACTCTGCATAATCAGCTTCATGCTGGCCAGTTGTATTGTGCGTTAAGGTCTGATATAACCCATGTATGTTAGTTGTTAAGATAAGTTGATCACGAAGCATTGGTTGGCATTCATAGTGTTCAGTACTGCTTCCTGTAATTATTAGTGTTCTGCTGGATTAGATAATGCTAGACTAGGAGTCTGATACTATAAGGTATTGTTTCCGATGAGTGCTGGCTTTAGTTAACACCTTACGAGCGGCCTATGCAGTTTATTTATGTGTACCGCCCAGCGGGGTGTTTTTAGCCAAAATAGGGCTGTTTACGTGATCATTTTCATGCCTAAATAAGACCCAGAACGTAAAACAAGTATCTTAGTCCATGAGCCAAGACCCGAATTTTGGGATATCGGTACCACCCGGAGTGACTAATTCTCTTAGGTGTTTTTAGCTTGCTACATGTCTCTAGTTTATGTTTTGATATGATAGCCCTTGCACATTGGTAGCTTAATGGTCGTTATCACTTCTTGAATAGACATACCCTACCGAAAATTCCGAAATTTTTTAAAATGTCAAATTTGGGGACAGGAATGCCTAAATGTCAACAAAATGCATATAGTAATTGTCACATTTAATACAAGTCCTGTAAATACACACTAAGCATGCCATGGGCTTGTACATACTATTATGGCAAATTACTACTCCTAAATATCATCTACGTCAGACTCGGAATCTGACTGTTGTGCCACCGGCTCTTCTTCAATAGCCTTGTTCTGACATGTCTGTAACCTGCACATGTCCGTGCATTTTAGACCATTGCTGAGGCAAGTACACTTAGGGAGTTCGCATGACCGCACACACTTGCAAGACAGTAGCTGCATAACAGCATCTGGTGCTGGTGAGCCTCGCATCCAGTTGACGGCAAGCTTACCGTCCTCATCTGTCATCCAACCGCAGTCTGTTGGGTTCGCAACAAATGGCTGGCTCTGAAGACTTCTCCTCCAGATCGCAGCCTGGTAGTTTGCACGCAGTGCATGCATGAAGAGGCAGTCCTCACAAGGAGGGAGTTGACTTGACTCTACCTCTCCACGTCTTGCACAGAACAGCTCATTCCGAAGCTTGTTTACCTTAGTTGTGTGGGTAGATGGTAGGTACATGTGGCAGGTGATTTCCTGTAGCTTCTCAAAGAGTTCAGGAGACACTTCCCATGAGCGTCCAAGTTCGTGAAAAGCATGCTGGTATGTCTTGTCCATCTTCACCTGCTTGAGTGTCGTCATCTTCCCTCGGCCAGCGAATGCACTGACGGTATCACAGCCTGTAAAGGCATGCATACCAATCAATGAATCACACACGCTGCCTCCCAGTGTGCGGCTCAGTGTGGTGATATCCAGGAATCTTGTCCGGTTCTTCGTCCCCCACTTCTGGAACAGATGGGATGGGATCTTGTGGCACATGCCAAGACACAACACCATGACGTCTGTATCTTCTGCAGTGATGATGACAGACTTGTTCCCAGATTCTGCTGCATGAAGTGCATGGAGAAGAAGGCGTGTGTCTGCTTCTTCTTGAGTTGACTTAAGCTCAGGAGCCTCTTCCCACTGCTCTTTGGTGATCTTGAAGCAGCGCTGCTCACATGTGACATACAGCTCCTTGTCCTTGAGCTTCTCCCTGTGCTGTGGTGCCTTCCATTCTTCTACCAAGAACTTGATAAGACTTGCCTTGTTGGAGGAACTACCGAGTAACTTTCTCCACTGCTGGATGTTGTGCCCAGGTTGAATGTTCTTGAAATGAATTCCTGTGCCTGCACTTCTTTTGGCTCGTTCTGCATCCTTGATGGATGTCTCCTTGTAGATATCAAACACAACATCATAGCGCCTGCTCTTAGCACCTTCATGAACAGCGTGACTCAGTGCTGTACCTGCAAGCTGTGAAAAAGTTTTGTCGTTTCCCTTCAGTTTGTGGACCAGGCTCATCCCATCAATTATGGTAGCAGAGGGCTCGGGTATCACTTCTGCAGGAGAAACATTCCTCTCTAACTCCTTTGCGAGGGCAGCCTTGTTGGTCTTGCGGAGAGACCCATCACCGCTGGCAAGTGCCCAAGGCAAAGGCCCCAGGGGATGAGCCAAGACATCACTCATTTTGAGCTTTCTGTTCTCGGCAACAAGGATCATCTGGCCAAATAGGTTCCTGTCAGCCTTTAAGATAACCTCCTTGGCATGGTCTTGTGAGCGTGGCTTCATTCTGATGTTAGTGAATGTTCTCAGTTTCGTCTTCGTCATCGTGTCATGAAACTGTATAGTTGGCGTATCGATCTCCAGGCGCTCTTCCTTGAAGGCTTGATATGCATCCTCTCCTATTCTGTAGGCCCCTAGAAGGTCTTTGACAACTTCTGGTGGTGCCATAGTCGCAGTTGACAAACTGACAAGATCTTCTTGCTCTGCGTTGAAGGGGTTCAACCAGCTGGTCTCCATCAGTTGAACTAAAGATTGGACATCGGCCTCATCTCTTCTAATCCTGGGCATCTGTAGGTCTGGGTGGCTGAAGTCAGTATACTTTTGGCCTACTACCATAGTCCTGAGCTGCCTTAAGTACCTGCTGCGATAACTCCGATGTCAGGTAGTACCTGGCGACAGCTCCGCCTTTCAGGCTGAAGCCTTTTGTGCCCCCTGGTGTCTGGGTGTCTTTGTTGATCGTCTCTTCGATTGTCTGGTCCACAGGGATCCGTCCAAAGGGATTCTTGCTACCGATCTGGACCGAAAAGCCACCTTGCATGAAGTGTTCATGGACCTCTGGGTGTTCAATGGGCAGTCGAGACATCAAGGCATAGTAGTAGGTTAGGAACCGGGCATAGTTCACTTTGTCATAGGCAAAACACCACGGTATCATCTGTCGGATTGCTCCTAGGTGGAGCATCCAGTTGCCTTCTCTGGAGGCTCGAATTAAGTCCAGCATGATCTCAACCATGTCCAGGTATTACATCCAGAATGCTGAGAGGTTGTGTTCATCTCTGAGGGTCTCAAGATAAACTTGGAAAAGCTTCAATGATATGTGTGCATGATTCACTCTCCATCAGCTCTTGAAAGAGTCCCTGAGACACATTGCTGTGAAAGCTGTTGATGTCCTTCAGTGTTTCATCTAGATGGTGTATGTCCCTTGAATGGTTTTCTTCTAGCCATGAAAGGAAGCCTTTCCATGCAAGCCTCATCAGTGCTTCATACACGAGCTTGTGTAGTCTCACTGCTCTGTTGTACCTCTTGCCGTTCATCACTCCTGACACTGATCCTTCTGCGATGATACCTGATTCCACACACAGATCTCTAAGACCTGCATCTTGAAACCTCTTTCCTATGGTGGAGATGAGATTACAGATTGTGTGGAAGACGCCCATACCTGATGATAATGTTCTTGAACTTCTCTTGTTTCCAGATAACTTCGGCAGCTTTGGCATAGAGTGCTTGATCAAACACGCACACAATCTTGTTAAGCTGTAAGGACTGCATGATAGCATGCGTTTGTTCCAAGATTTCATTAACGGTGGACATTTCTGTTGCGGGAGCATTGATAGTGGGCAGGTAGCTTACAGTGTCCTGAACCACTGCAATGTCTCTGCGCATTTTGATGTTGAACCCAGTCCAACTGCTGATGGACTGGTCCTCATGGTCTGACATTCGAGTAAGAAGCCAGATATGGTTCTTTGTCTTTGAATCCTGGACTTCCTTGGTAGTGTCGACATACGCAGTCTCAATCCTAGGTGGCCCTGCCCGCCGCCCAACATTGTATATTGGCAGCATTGATGATGTCTGAGTGATGCTTCTTATCTTGGACTTGGTAATCTCTGGCAGGACTTTCTCTGGCACAGAGCCTGCAACCTTGGACTGGACAGCAATGCCATTGACTCTATGAGAAGTACCTGCTCCACTTAGGGTCTCTTCAAGTCGGTCAATGTTATCCCAGGCCAGGGTTGTGAACACACCAGGGTAGATGTTTGCTGGCAGTGGAATGTCATCCTTTGAGCATTCCAGCTTCTGGATACAAGGGCTGTATCGATCTCCTCAAACATTGAGTAAGACACACAGTGACCAAGACGATTCAGAGTTCGGATCAGTTCTGTGTTTCCTGTCAAAGACTTTACAGCATTGGTCAGCAGTACGTGCTTGGGTGGTTTTGTCTTGCCACTGGTAACAGCAAAGACCAAGTCACTGCCAAAGGAAGTGGCAAGACGTTGAGCTCTTTCAGAGGGAGTTTCACACTCACACTCTCCTGTCAGCAGGGTGTGCAGGAATTGAGTGACTGCTGCAGGAATGACATTTTGATCTGTATCGGGAGGCCATGGCTGACTCACATCTTGTTTATTGATCTCATTCCTCAGCTGCATTCCTGCTTTGGTTAAGACATCTTCAGAGTTAGCTGCTCTTGCTTCTTGCAGGTCTTTTGCCATTTTGTGTGCTTGCCGGGCAAGGTCGTCCATTGAGAGGCTGCGTGGATAGATTAGAAGCTTTCCTTTCTCATCTGGGACAAAGCGTAGTGATTCTCCAAACTCGGTTTCAATCTTTCGGCGAACATGTTTCTTTGTCGCTGGTTTCAGTTGGATAATACCACGGGACATCATGGATCTCTCAAGCCTAGATGTGAGGTTTGTCATAGGCAGTACCTCTGGGTTGGGGAATAATTTGGTCCTTATATACAAGCAGAGTTCCTCGAGGGCTTCTGTCTCAACCTCTTCGTAGCGTGCTTCCTCGCTTTCTTCCTGATTTTCACCTGCACCCGACCTGGCGGCCGCTGGGAAATCATCTTTTGTGAAGAGTTTGTAGCACGACTTGTGGTAGTGACCCTCTGCAGCAACAAGGTCTCTGCTAACTAAACCAAGGATTCTCTGGTTGAGTTTTCCTTATTGCTGCTCTGCGAATCTTCTCATCTGCTCGTAGCTCAACACACTGTATGAGTGGCTCCCTTGTCTTTGTTGTTTTTATGTACTTGCTTGACTTCTCGCAGAAGATACATACTTTGGCATACACCCTGCTAGTACTAGGGGCATCCCTTGATGCCCTCCTCCTGGGGTCGACGCTTGCTGATTCTATCTTGACACCCTTGGCAAGGATAGAATCCAGTGACTTCTTCATTGTAAAGAGACTAACACATTTACGGTGATAATGTATGTGTGGTATTCCTCCTTCTTCAAGGCCCTTGGCTGCTTCCAGGACTGGATCATGCTGCCTGATTTCTGCAGCCCTGAGCAATGTGTTCCAGGAGTCCAAATCCTGTGGTGACACCAGAGCATCGCTGTCATCATCAGAGCAGTGGATGATACAGTCGATCCGTGCTCTCTTCCTCGCAGATGGTTTCCATCCTGCCGTCAAACAGTCGACACACACCTGCAAAAAATATCACCATTAAACCATGAACAAACAAACACATTACATGGAAACCACTCTACATATGTTTGCTCCTTCCAATAATAAATTATCCCCAAAATATAACAAAATATCCCCAAATATGAAATAAACCCCTAAATATGGAGAAACTTGAAATACACATCGGAATAATTCTTGTAGAGAATCAAATAAGCTACAAGAGCTGTTAGAATATATTTTTCAATGTTCCCCATATTTAAGGATTTATTCTAGATTTAGAGGAAAATACCCAAAATATAGAGTATATTCCGAAATATGAGGAAATTTGAAAAATACCTAGGAACAACTCTGGTAGAGAATATAATTCTACATAGGTGTTCAAAGTTTCGCGATGATTGTGTGATGGATTTTAAAGAAAATGAGGAAAACGCCGAGCGTCACGCTAAAAATCTTTATTTTTGGGTAGCGCCCCTATTGCATCAAAAAAATTAGACTAAGCTACCAGTGCGAGAAGGCTATCATATCTTAATGTACTTACAGTCACTCTATAAACATTTTAGTACCATTCGTGTTTAGTCACCCCAGGTGGTACCGATATCTGGCCTGGCTCATGGACTATCTATCCCTGAAAGGGCATAAACAGAGCTTTCAAATGACACCATAACGATCCTTGTATGATGGATAGTTTTCTTGCAATAACCGTGCAACGCGAGTGCAAAAAGCAGGTAATTCGGTACTTTCGGTACATAATTGAGTATGTAGCGAGTGAGAGAGGGAGGACGGAGCTGAGATTTGTGTCAGTAGGTTCGCCGCGGTGGTCTGGAGCAGTCATACGCTCGCTAGTCTCCTGCCACCACTTGTCTCTCTCTCTCAGCCACATTACGTGCTGAAATTGCCACTCGAGTTATGTCGAGCGCCGCCACATAGTCCAGCTTTATTTAACTCGACTTAAGTGGTGAGCCGCTTTTTAAGGGTTAAAAGCTGCACGACATACCTGAGAACTGGAGTTGATTGGGTAAATTCTAGTCTGTGTCCCATTGAGAGTAGAGCATGCACGAATGAGGGCTTTTTGCCTATACCATTCTGCACTGTTCTAGGCTCGGTAGTTTTTCTTTGAGGTACGCCAGGAGAACGCTTAATACTTTGGTATTAACCCAGTGAGACCCAGCGTCGCACGTGTTGCGTCGGCAGTGTTTGATCACCAACTCCCAGCGACGCATCACGTGCGTCCGACATATAAAAAACACTTACGTGGCTCGTAAGGTAGGAAATGGCGGGAATAGGAGGGGGAGGTACCGTAGTGTGTGTGGGAGCCGGGCCAGTAGGTGTGAGCGGGCCGAGACAGCCGCGCGGCTGGTGGTGGTGGGCTTAGTGGGGATAGTTTACACCCTTAGTTCACCGCCACTTTGAACCTTCATTACTCCGGTCGAATGGGAGCTAGAGACTTGAGATTTATGTGAGACACTCCTTAGGATGTATGCCGTACAATGCCATACTCAGTTTTTACCCTAGTGCTCCAGGGCGGGTGGTCATGCGGGGGAGACGAACTATTGAACCCCCCCCCCCCCCCCCCCGCCCCCCAAATGACCGAAATGAGTTTTTTTTTATTTTTGTCTTCATTTCTCACAATTCTCTTCCATTTTGGCTCAACAAATTTTTTGGAGGCTCCCCCCCCCCCAAAAAAAAAATGTCCGAGGTGATTTTTTTTTTTTCCATTTCTCATCCTTGTCTTCCATTTTAGCAAAAAAACAAAAAAAAGTGAAAATGGCTTGGGACTGGGGTGAACACAATATTATAACTAGCCGGGGCTCAACGGGTTAAGGTTTCTCAAGAGAGCTACCCTTCCCTATAACGTAATATTTGACGCACAGACTTGAGATTTGCACTAGGCTATCATAGTAGACATTAAGTATATTGAACCAATTACTCTTTTTATGCATACCCGTTTATGATTACACAAGCATTTCACAGCCTAGTTTGATGTATTGAGACACAAACGACTTAGGCTCGTTGTTGATAGGAATACTGCATTGTCGTGGCGATTATTATTATTGTTGTAGCGTTCAGGATATTCTTGGCTCCGACTGCATTATATCTCCTGCCTTTTTGTGTGCATAGCCTGCACGAGCATTGTTCCGCTGCCTGCCTTTTTGGGTTCCATTTCCGATTCGAGCATCTTGATAGCATCTAACATTTAACCCGTTGAGACCCAGCGTCGCACGTGTTGCGTCGGCAGTCTTTGATCACCAACTCCCAGCGACGCATCACGTGCGTCCGACATATAAAAAACACTTACGTGGCTCGTAAGGTAGGAAATGGCGGGAGAATAGGAGGGGGAGGTACCGTAGTGTGTGGGGGAGCCGGGCCAGTAGGTGTGAGCGGGCCGAGACAGCCACGCGGCTGGTGGTGGTGGGCTTAGTGGGGATAGTTTACACCCCTAGTTTACCGCCACTTTGAACCTTCATTACTCCGGTCGTATGGGAGCTAGAGGCTTGAGATTTATGTGAGATACTCCTTAGGATGTATGCCATACAATGCCATACTCAGTTTTTACCCTAGTGCTCCCGCGCGGGTGGTCATGCGAGGGAGACGAACTATTGAAACCCCCCCCCCCCCGCCCCCCAAATGACCGAAATGATTTTTTTTTTATTTGTGTGTTCATTTCTCACCATTCTCTTCCATTTTGGCTCAACAAATTTTTTTGAAGCTCCCCCCCCCCCCCAAAAAATGTCAGAGGTGATTTTTTTTTGTTTTTTTTTCATTTCTCATCCTTGTCTTCCATTTTAGCAAACAAAAAAAATAAGTGAAAATGGCTTGGGACTGGGGTGAACAAAATATTATAACTAGCCGGGGCTCAACGGGTTAAAGAAGATTCCTTGTTGGTGTTGAAGGACTTTAGTGCACTTTCTTTCATGCAGGAGTGTCTGACATTTATTGATTAAAGTAACGTAAGCTGTAACTTCCCTTACCACCTTACTTTGCATACCATAACCAAGCACCTTCGGTTATAGGTAGTAATAGGCTGTTTTTACCTAACATTAAGCCTAGAGTACGCACACATTTATTGAGAGTTTGATAACCTATTATTGCATATAGAACTCTGGAGAGTATTTGTGTTCTTTGTTCACTGGGAATATACATCAGAGGTTGGATCTAGCGCTTTCCGTTGTAGCATTTATGCCATTACTAGTCCAATGAATAAGAGCCCTGATATATTTAAACCTCAGTCGTAACACCATCCACGCTTGGAGTTCATAAGGAGATGATGCATTTTTGTGGCCTTTTTTGGTATTCCCTAGATGCTCCTCTCGCTTTTTCGGCGCCGGACCATCTCGGCCGGTCCCGCAAATTTGCGGGAGCTTGATTCGGTCCTCTGGGACATTTCGGCTCCCCGCAAATTTGCGGAGATCGTGGGGGGTCCCGCGGAGATGCGGGAGGGTTGTGTCGGTACGATTATGCCTACATCGGCCCGCAAATTTGCGGTATTAGTTGGCTTTCACTGTTGACCTTTTTTATGTCATCTTGTTGCCTGAAACTATCTTGGTGTGTGCACTTTACTGGTGTTATGGGCCCTGCATGTAAGATGTTGAGTGGTGGTTAACACTTTCTCTATCTTTGCAGGTTCTGCTAGTGCTCTTCCACCTCGCCCGCCCTACTCACTTACCTATGTGCTCCCGGTTTATGGTGAGTACGGATACCTGTTTGCATGTGTGTTCCTGTTTCCCCATGCTCCTTTCCTGGTTCTTCTTGGACATTCTCTCCACTTACTCCTTCGATGTGCTGATTTTGGTGTGTGTTCTTCCAGTGCAGGTAGGCTGCCTTGCTTTCTCCATGGTTGTAGCTCCCCGTGCTTGGAGAGCCACAAGTCCGGCTTGCGCCACTCGCACTGTGTGTCCTCTACGGCCTACCTCCCTGATCTGTGTGGCCTGTTATCAGTTCCTACGTTGCCGCCATTGCGAGCTACAGTAAAAAAATGAATTCCGACGCGTCCGATACTGTGCAATCTCCCGCGCGTCCCAGTGCTAACCCGCTTGCAACATCTACGCCTCTGCCAACCGAGAAGAAAGAGAAACTAAGGAAAGTGAAACGTTTGCTAAGTGAGAGTGCAATACACCGTGAACTTTTCAACCCGGATTTGAGCAGTGGTGAAAGCTCTGTGGACAAAAACCTCTATATTCAGAGTAGAAGTGGAAGCGAAGTTGACGATTTTGTGGGATTTGGTGATGATGACAATGTGGATTTATTTGAGGGGGGTGGTAGTAGTGATGATCCTGATGTGGAAGTGGTGGAGGAAGGTGCTATTGAAGTACCAAGTGTGCTAGAGCCAACCCCTTCGCCTAGTTTCGTAGGTCAGGGTAGGCCTAGGCCTAGCCCTAGCCCTACGCCAGGACCTTCCCCTTTGCCTGCCCGTACGCCCTTGAAAGTGGATAAATACTTCTATAAACAGTCTTTAGTGAAAAGTGAAGCCAAGAAAGCACGCAGGGAAGCAGAACAAGTGAGGGAAGGCGTAGATAGTGATAGTGACGCTGACCCAGGCCTAGCAACCACCCGCATTCCTTTGTCCCGACGCCTTGACCCGGGACGCCGGGAGGGCCAACCACAGCCCTCGGCTTCATCTGTCCCTCAGGATGACCAAAGGGCCTCTACAAGTGCGTCATTGGCCTCCCACAGTGTGCCACCACAGGCCCCGCATCGTAGGTCATTATTTCCGGCGGAAAAGTCCACGGCTAGCCGCAAAAGGAGCCCAACTCCCGAGACCGAGGCTCCCATTGCTCAACCTCCCGCAGCCCCATGCCGCCGACGCCCGGTCTATTATTCACCGGAGTTGTTTCCTGAAGAGGATGCTGACGACCCCAACATTGCCCCAGATGACCTGACGTCGCCTTAGGAAGAGGAAAACGAAGAGGAAGAGGAAGAGGAAGTCCCGACAGGAAGAGTCAAAGGGCGAGGTCGTGGACGTGGTCAGCCTGCCGACGCCGCTGCCCCTGGGCCTGGGCCTGGGCGTGGGCGTGCAGGGCGTCCGCCTGGGCGTCCGCGTGGCCAAGGGCGTGTGCCAGGGCGTCCAGGGCGTGTGCCTGCTGCAGCTGCACGTCCTCGTCCTCGAGCAGCTGACATGTTTGTGTGGACAGATGGGGCGGATTTTGTGCCAGATTTTCCTGCCTTTGACGAGGTACAACAGGGTTCCGGGGTGTCACCAGCATATCCCTGTGGCCCAAATGCCACCCCCAGTGAACTTTTCTGTGGCTTCTACGACAATGAAGTCATGGAATATCTTGTCAAAGAGACAAATAACCACCAGGCTCTCTGTTCAAACTTTCTTGGGAGGAAGACCAGTGCCAAGATGGTGGCATGGAGAGCTCTCACTGTGGCAGAATTATATGTGTTCTTGACACTCACAATGCTGATGACACACATAAAGAAACACGTTCTGGCCGACTACTGGATAACTGGCGACCTCACAACGACTCCAGCATTTGGCAAATTCATGTCAAGGGATAGGTACTTCGACACCCTCTCATATTTCCATCTGACAAATAACATGCATGTCCACAAACCTGACACACTCTGGAAGATCAGGCAACTGTATGACATGATACGTCATCGGTTTTCCACCTACCTGATTCCTTTTCAGAAGCTGTGCATCGACGAGTCTCTGGTCCTGTTCCGTGGTAGGCTGCATTTCCGACAGTATATCCCATCCAAGAGACACCGCTTCGGCATCAAGCTCTTCGTCCTCTGCGACTGCAAGACGGGATATGTGCTCGACTTTATAGTCTACAGCGGCAAGGGTGGTGAGGTGCAGATTGACCCCCTCATTGGTTTTGGCGGCGCTGTGGTAAAGAGGATGATGGAGAGGTACTTCCATGACAACCACATCCTCTATACCGACAATTATTACACGTCGCCTATCCTCGCCAAGTACCTCCATGACCGCAAGACCGGAACTGTCGGCACAGTGAAGGGGAAGAGGAAGGGCATGCCAGCCTACCCAACCAAGACTAAGAAGATGGACATCTTCCATAAGAAGAGTGGCCCCATCCTCTCCATCCACTGGCATGACCAGCGCAAGGTCAACCTCCTCACCACATGCCACAAAGCAGAGATGGTCCCCACAGGGAAGGTGGACCGAAAAACGAAGAACCCTATCACGAAACCAGCTGCTGTTCTGGACTATAACCTCAACATGCGCCTCGTCGACAAGTCCGACATGCAGATGGGCTTCATAGACTTCCTGTGAACATCTTGCAGGTGGTACAAGAAATTTGTCCTGCATACAGTATATATGTCTGTCCTCAACGCGTACAACATCTACCGTTTGAGGAGTCCAGTCATGAAGTACAAGAGCCTGCGGACCTTCCAAAGGCAGCTGATACATGAGCTCCTGGTAAAACATGCGGGTACACCAGGGAGGCCACTACAAGGACCAGGCATGATGGACAGAACAGGGTGTGCCGAGTTTTTCAGAAAGCACCAGCTCGTCGCCCTTCCTTTCCAGGGTCCTAACAGCAGAATAAGAATGCAGAAGAGGTGCTATGTGTGCACCCGCACAACTCGACGACCAAGCAAACCCACAAAAACCACTTGGCAATGCCTCGAGTGTCAGGTGGGACTGTGTGCTGGCACCTGCTTCAATGATTTCCACACTATGACAAACTATTGAAGTGTAAGTGACAGTGATAGTGACACTCAATAATAATAATAATAATATAACTAAGTATAAGTGAAAGAGACACACATAAGTAATAATAAGTGCCTTCAGAACAATATGAACAAGTGAAAGTGACACTAAAATATATATTCCTAACAATAAATAAGTGAAAATGACACTATCAATTACCATAGTCCAGTGAAATTGACACTATACTAATAATAAAACTAAGTATAAGTGAAAGAGACACACATAAGTAATAATAAGTGCCTTCAGAACAATATGAACAAGTGAAAGTGACACTACAATATATATTTCTAACAATAAATACGTGAAAATGACACTATCAATTACCATAGTCCAGTATAAATAATCGTAACTACTATAATAATGACTATAAAACTAAGTCTAAGTGAAAGAGACACACATAAGTAATAATAAGTGCCTTCAGAACAATATGAACAAGTGAAAGTGACACTAAAATATATATTTAGTAGCAGTCTCTACGTTTCCAACGTAGGGCTTATGATCTCAGCCGCTACCACAGCGGGCCGATTTATCGGTACTCACGCGAAGTAACCAAATAATCTCTAGAGTTGCACCTCAATTCACTACTAGGCACGTTGTACACACTCCGAGACGACTAGGAAAGAAGAGATAGCGAAGGAGAGAAAGAATTGTTATAGTTACCCATTTAATCTAGCTGCTCTCCTCTGAGCCATGCTCCATGTTCTATGAGCCTGCGCCAGGACCTGCCAAAGTATCAGTCACTTCGCGCCCACCGTCGATGTCACACGCCTTTTTTGTCTGTGCTTCGCGAGTGCCTGCTTTGCATCCCCTTCGCTTCAACTATTAGTGAGTGTGAGCCTTTTCAGGCTGTTGAGGTTTAAGAAGGATGTTCCGTGATGTAGGCAGCACTTTATACGGATTTATGGCGTGTTTACTGGGTGTGCGCGTAATGCTGGAGACGTGTTTATTTATTTGTTTTCTTCGGGGGTGTTTGGTCCGCGACGCCGCGTAGCGGTCGTTGTGTGTCGACTCTACCCTCGCTTTCGGGTTCATGTTCACTTTAACTACCCTTAACGTACTAGGGGGGGGGGGGGCGATTCTTCCCGCAGGATGTATTATTGTTTCTTTCCCTTTGTGACTTTTTGTTTTATTGTTTTTTCATATGACTATGTGTCGATGTTTTACAAGACTTGAGCATGAAGTTTCTCTGGATTCTGCTTTGTGTGAGCATAGGCCACATAGCCTTTATTCTCTCACAAACATGCTGCTTTGGTCTCAACTGACCTATAGCCCTTCTGACTTGTTTATTAAACTTGTCCATAGTTGGTGGTCTTGTATTTCGTTCGCATGGTTCACGCTTTTGTCAGTTCCTTTTCGTTTCCCCGGGCCTACTTGACTCGTGGATACGTGGTTCTGGTGAAAATGTCGGTCAAACCCTAGGCTATCCTCCTTTTATTTTATTAATTTAACGTAATTGTGGGGCTTCTCGGGCAGTGTTTAGCTTTGTTACTAGGTTTTTTCACTTAGGGATTGACGCTGCCCTAGTATTTTCTCTTTTATGTGAATTGTGTAACTAGGCTAGGCCTGTGTTTTTTAACTTGAGCTGACCGCCGTCGGATTGGGCCACATAGTCCTGTCCTTCTGTTTTCCTCTTGTCTCTACTGACTTGCTGGTTGGTCTTCTACGCTCTTGTTAAAATTCTCATTAATTGTGTGTTCAAGCTAATCGGTTTTTGCCTTGAGTTGCCCGCCATTGGAGTGATCCACACAGGTCCTTTCCTTCTGCCTTCCTTTTTGTCTCAACTGACTGGGAAGTCTCGGTCTCGTAGCTCTCGGTTAAATTCTCGTTTTTCTTACAGTACATGTTTCTGTTCTTCCCCTGCCTGTGGTTACTTCATCGCTTAAAAGGGGGGGGGGGGGGATGTCTGGAAACTGTACGCGATAGGGGCCCCGCTCACAGGGAGGATATGCTTGGACAAGTTGACTCGATTTTCGTGTTTACTCACGTTTTTTTGCCACACAGGCAAGGGTCTTCTGGTGTCCTCAGCTCCTTCATCTTTTTAAATCCGCCCTACAAGCGCCTTTATCTTTTTGATGTGCCCTGTGCCTTGTCAAGGCCTAGGCCACATAGCTTTTCACTTGACTTGGTTTATGCGCCCTGTTCTGCCCCCCCTATTCATGTACCTGGACAGGGCTTTTTTGGACAACGGCTGATTGGCTGTTTTCCTATCCCTTATGTCCTGTTCCTTGTGTCCTCCTTCTGTACCTGGTTCCCGCCCTACGGGCGACCTCCTTGTATACTGGGAGGACCCAAAGACCACCTGAAAAGTCCTAGGACTCGACCCAAAGTGGCGATGTCCTGTGTGTTTTGGATTCCCTCCCCGCCCCTATTTACACTTATAGGGTACTGTTGGGTTGCTCACACTTGACCTTTTCCTTCCAGCTGGTGCCCGCTCTACTGCCGGCTGTCCCTACGCCGCCGCCACTTCGCCGCCTCCTCCCTCCGCTCTCACAGAGGGTTCTCAGGTATTTCGAAGGGTACCACTTTCCCCACGATTTTGGTTAGGACCTGTTCCCAGGGTTGGGCCTCGCTAAGGGGCTTGTCCCAGCCCTGGTGTTGAGGGTCTCTGGTGTGGGTGTTTTCTTTTGACTTTCCTGTTATACTTGCTACATAGCTTCTTACTGGATATTGTCTTACTGAGTCTTACATGCTGAATTGGCTCTACTGCCTCATATTGTCTGTCTCACCTCTACTGGTGGGTAATGCTTCCCCATTTTTCAGTGCTGTGATGCCGGCTCCTCCCTGCTCTCGGCCGACGTGTCAGCGGACGGCCTTGCGGGATCATCGGGAATGTTGCCTCCACACGGCCTGCTATGGGAAGGATGTTTACGATCCCCGCCGATGTGGGGTGTGTCTCTCCGCTCTTCAACTACTCGAGACTCTCCCTACGTCGGCGGAAGGACAACGGGCCAGGACGTCTCTACGCCGATCATGGGACGTCATCTCCCATCACGTCCAAAGGGTCCTGCACAGGGCTCCTTCCTTCCATGAGGATGACGTCCGGGTGTTGTTAGGGATCCCACCTACCTCCGATGCTGCACGCCGTTCCCGCTCCCCTACTGTTCGTCACTCTCGCTCTCCTCATACGGCTCGGGGCTCCCCTCCCGGGAGTTCTGGTCAGGCGGGCGGGAGGGCGCGTTCCAGGGAGCGGGCCCCCAGGTGTCATGAACATCGTGTGCCTCCCTCTGGCCTATCCATGACTTCTGGAGCTTCTGGCAAGAAGAAACGTCGCCGATCTCCAACCCCTGCTGATCGACCCAGTCTTGCTTCTCCTCACCTCAGGATGAGCCCCCCTCCTTCGCAGGGTTCCACGGTCTTCAGGGCCAAACGCCGTCCTGCCCCGCCTGCCGAGGAGGTCGTTCTCCATGCTGCACCATCTTCGGCCACTAGTGGGGTGGAGTTCGGGCCTCTGCCTGCCTCCCAGCCTGTGAGGGGTCCCGGCCTCTTCCCTATGGCGGGCCCGGCGGTGGTGGTCCCGGCGGCGATGCCCTCCACGCCTCCTCCTCAACCTGGGGATTCCGACGCTTCGATCCCTTGTGGCCAGCAGTCTCCTCCTCGTCTCCCTGACCATTTAGAAGATGTTCTTGAGATGGAGGTTGCGGATTTTGATCGGCTGGAGGACGAAGATATGGGGGTCGACTTGTCTTCGGACGGTGCACCTGATTCGGGCCAGGAGGACCCCGACGTGGCGGCACAGTCCTCTCCACCGTCCCCTGAGTTCTCCCCGCTCACGGACCATGGGGCCCGTGGGCCCAGTGAGGCTGGTTCCCTGTCTCCTCTACAGACGTCCTTCCCTCCTGCTGCGGAGACGGAGTTACGGGCGGAGTTGGCGTCTCTTCGTCTTGAGATGGCCTCCAATAAGGCAGACATCCTCTCCTCTGTCACGGCGGCCATGGAGGCAGTGGTCTCCCAGTTGGGTGCTACTAACCCGGTGCCTCTGCAGACTCCGCTTGTGGCTCGTCTCCCACCTGTTGCCGACCACATCACATCTCGGCCTGCTCTCCCGGTCGTGGTACCGTTGACATCATCTACTTCATCACCTGCACCTCCGACACCGCCTACGACTCCTCTCTGGCCCGTTGTTATCCCGGGCCAGGGTTTGGGGTTGTTCTCTCACCCCCTCTCCGAGCCGCCTCTCTCCAAGTTTAAGATCCCCAAAGTCAATTATGCCATCCCTGTATGGGGATTCTGTTGCTTGGAGAGCTGTGATCGCCTCCAACCCTGAGGGGGCGGTCCACCTGCCGGCCGGAGAGCGGGCTGTGCCGGAGGGCTGGGCTATCCAGGGGAATGAGAAAAACATCTTCAGGGCCATTACTCCACAGGGTCTGGTCCCTGAGGTCGATGTGAGGGTGTACCCTAACCGGCAAGACATGAGGTGTTTTTCGTATTGTCCGTCGGTATTGCCTTACACTGCCACCAAGCCCTGGGCTGACTACTCCCGCCAAGACCTGTCTGCGGATGTCCACTCCCTCTCTGCCATCTCAGGGACGCCGTACCTCAGGAATGTGCGTGATCGGGACGGGGTCCTGATGCTCGAACTCCCGCACGTCTGTCCGGGTCCCTGGGGTGAGTGGATCCGTGAAGCAGTGAAGTTTGGTCAGTCCATGGTTGAGACCTTGCCGGCCATCCCATCCATGGAATCGTCTTTTCTGTCAGGCAAGCTCTTTACCTCCTCGGGCTTCCCTCTGCCTGTGTGGGAGTGGCTCAATGCTCCCAAACTGTCGGTGGGCCCCCTTCCGTGTTCCTTTTTCACGGCACCGGAGAAGGCTCCACTGGACCGGGACTTTAAGTTCCGTCAGCGAGCGGCGCGCCAACTTTCAACTCTTCTTGCTCAGGTGGAACTCGCGCGGGTTCACCTCCGCCTTATTGAGTCGCTGGAATCGGCTGATCATTGCCTAGGTTTTGAGCATGTCCGGCGGATCACCCTGCAGCTTGCCCTCAACCCTGTTCAGGACATCCGCCACTCCCTCCATGAAGCCACTCGTTGCCGTCAACAACTTCGGGTGGCTTTCTGTAAGAAGGCCCCTGCCGACGTGCGCAACCGCCTCCTACTGACTGACCTTCTGACCCCTCGACTGTTCCCTGAGGAGGCTTGGCAAGGGGCTTTCTTACTGGCACAGAGTGACACATACTCTGCTCAACGAAAGGTGGTGGCGAAGCCCACTTCATCCTCCTCCACCCGCGGACGCGGGGGCAGGTCTGTCGCCGGCAGAGGGCGCCAGGCTAGAGGTGTGGCCAGGGGACTGGCTCACAGGGGGCGTGGTGTATCCGCCTTCCGTGGACGTCGGTCCCCGGATCGCCGTCCCCGTCAAGAGGGGATGCGGCGCTGGCAGGCGCAGGGCCCCAGTTCCTCCGCTGCCAGACACAGGCTGGAGGGGGATTGGCCGGAGCGCGAGGCTCGTCCATCGTTTCGGCGGGGCGGGGGGACGTCTGGAGGAGGACGTGGTGGCTGTAGCTCCCACTACGATAAGTCCAAGAGGGGCTCCGCGCCAAAAAATGCGTAGTTCCTCCTGGCCAGTCCCCTCTTCCCTCGCCCGACCATCTCGTCGAAGCGGTGATGGGCCTGACATAAGGCACCCGCACCGGCTTCTTCTGCCCCCACTACCGGCAATGGCCCCGCCGGTCGTGGGCGCGTCGGGTGGTCAAGAAGGGTCTGACTTGGAGGTGGAGGTCCAGGCCTCCTCTCAGGTGCCCTCCCTGACAGCGACCAGTGTCTCAGGAAGTGGCCCAAGTGATCATGTCCATGCACGAGGAAGGCGTTATCAAGGAAATATCTTCTACACAAAAGGTATTTCTGTCTCATGTGTTTCTGGTCCCAAAGAAGGACTGCGGTGCTATGAGGCCGGTGGTAGATCTCTCAGTCCTCAACTCTCACATTGTGAACACCCGTTTCTGCATGCTCACCATCAACCAGGTACGCCTGGCACTCAAGCCCTTGTCTTGGGTGGTCACCCTGGATCTGAAGGATGCTTATTGGCATTTGCCGATGGCTCCTCGGTTCAAGGGCTGCCTAGCACTGCAGTCGGATCAACGGGTGTTCCAATTCACCAGACTACCATTCGGCCTCAACATAGCACCGCGGGTCTTCACCAAACTGGTAAAGCAGTCTCTGACCCCCTTGCTCTTACAAGGGATTCAGATCCTGTTTTACCTGGACGTTTGGCTCATCTCCGCAGACTCTCTCACACACTGTGTACAAGACACGCTCACTTTAGTCAGACATATCACAAACCTGGGGTTCAAACTAAACATTCCCAAGTCCTGCCTCTCACCGTCACAAGAAGTGACGTGGGTGGGCTTGCACTGGGATCTCCAGAGCGCCACCGTTTCCCAGAGTCGAGTGAATGCGGCGAAACTTCGAAGGAAACTCTTTGTCGTGTTGCACTCGATCTCGATAACACGAAAAATCTGGGACTCCCTACTAGGGTCTTTGAATTGGGCGTCTCTGACCGTGCCCTTGGGCCGGCTCCGACTAAAACGCCTCATTCAGCTGGGCAACAGGCACTTCCCTATCTCGCCCCCTTACCGTTTGTGGACGGTACCGCGCTCAATACATCTGAGACTGACACACTGGGTCGCTCGGGGCACGCTCTCTGCGGCTCCTCCGCCGACCATCTGGGTAGACACAGATGCGTCGGGCGAGGTGGGGTGGGGCTATCAATCAGACATGGGACATCAAAACCACGGCAGGTGGTCGGGGCTCTCACACTTCCACATCAATGCCCTGGAACTGTTGGTACCGTTGTTCTTCCTGCGGGATCATGGACTGGCCCTCACGAGCAAGTCGGTGGCATTCAGGATGGACAACATGTCCGCGGTTCATTGTATCCAAAAGCAGGGCTCCTCCAGGTCTGATGTGCTCCAAGACCTGACGGAGAAATTGTTTTACCTGGCCGATCATTACAGCATCACCCTGCATGCGACTTACCTGCCCGGGACGGCCAATCTTTGGGCGGATTCTTTGTCGAGAGGACAGAGCACTAAGGTAGAATGGTCATTAAGACAAAGCGTTTTCGACGACCTCGCAGCCTCCTGGGGCCATCCGCAGGTGGACTTGTTCGCCTCCTCAGGGACGAACAAGCTGCCGGACTACCTCACCAGCTGGACTTGTACTCAGGCGGGGGGGCCGGATGCCTTCAGCGAGGACTGGAGCAGGTGGCAGTCGATTTACGCTTTTCCACCGCCCGACGCACTGCTTATGTGCAAAGTCCTACACAGGCTGAGAGAGTACCGTGGCAAGGTTTGGTTAATCGCGCCCCTCTGGCCGGCCCAAGCCTGGTACGCTCAGCTGAAGCGATGGTGCCCGAGTCCCGTTCCCCTGTCTGTCTCAGACTTCCACTTTGGACAGATTGGAGACCTAGGGACCTCGTTGGCATTCGCATCGTGGATGTTTGTGAGGCAGGGTGGTTGCCGATATATGGACGTTGCTTGACTGATATGCTTAATCAGCACTGGACTAAGGCTACTTGGAAGACTTACGAGTCTCATTGGAATACTTTCACTAAATGGATCAATGACACCGAACAAACAGTTCCGTCGGTTGCGTTAGTCTTCCATTACCTTAATCACTTGTTTGCGACACGCACATACATGTACAACACCATTAGGAACCACCTGTCCGCTATTAGGGAGCCTTTTGAGACCTTGACGGGGCTGGGGCTCCCTCACAAGGAGCTGTCTATTTTCATGAAAGCCTGCTTTAGGCTCAGACCGCCTCAATGGTCTCTGGCGAAGGCTCTAAGGCTCCTTACCTCACCCATCTACACCACTAACCCAACACCTGTTCATCTGCTTGATAAAACTTTGTTTCTTTTAGCGTTAGCTACAGGAGAGAGGGTCTCGGAGTTGGCTGCCATGTCGAGGGCCCCGAATTGCATGAGTTTTTCGCCTTCCTTGGGGTCAGTCACTTTGGCCCCTTCAGTTCATTTTGTGGCCAAGAATGACCGTGAGGCGCACATTTTTAAGCCGTTTACTGTACCAGCTTTGAAATGTGGGAGCACGCATCATCCGCTATGCACGGTAAGAGCCTTGCATACGTATGTGCGTGCCGCTGTGCCGACGTCGGGGACGGCGCTCTGGTTGGCCCCTAAGACAGGGACACGGTTAGGCAAACGTGCTGTGGGACTTCATTTACGCCATATCATTACTGCGAGTAACCCCTTACGAAGGGCTCCGCTCATGATGTCCGCTCTTATGCAGCGACTGTGAGGTTTCTCAACAATTCATAACTTTCGGATATAGCCGACACAGGGTTATGGTCCTCCCACAGCACTTTTGTCTCATCGTACCTGTCCATGTCCGCTGCCAGGCCAGGTGTGCCTTGTGTTGTGTTAGGCCAAGGGGGGGTCCGGGGGGCAAAGCCCCCCTGGTTTTATAGGGGGTCCGGGGTCATGCCCACCCAGGAAATGTTTGACATTTTAGGTTGTCAGAGAGGGCATTTAGCGACTTTTCAAGGCCATAAAATGGCTGAGATACTGTTAAAAAAATAAGGTTATCTAGACAAATTTTGAAAATTAAAAAAAAAACAGAAAAAAAAAATAGCCTAATCCTAGGTTGTTATAGTAATCTTTTCCTACATTCCGTTGCTGATTGTATTGTACCGGTACTTGGGAGTTGGTAAATATAATTGAAGAACTTAAAATAATGTTTATTTTTGTTTTAATTTTTATATTAATCCCTAACTGTCGGCGAGCAACATAAGTCGAGTTAAATAAAGCTGGACTATGTGGCGGCGCTCGACATAGGTCGAGTGGCAATTTCAGCACTTAATGTTGCTGAGAGAGAGAGACAAGTGGTGGCAGGAGAGTAGCGAGCGCATGACTGCTCCAGACCACCGCGGCGAACCTACTGACACGAATCTCACCTCCCTCCTCCCTCTCTCACTCGCTATATACGGAATTGTATGGGGAAAGTGCCTAATTACATGCTTTTTGCACTCGCGTTGCACGGTTATTGCAAGAAAACTAGCCATCATAAAAGGATCGTTATGGTGTCATTCGAAAGCTCTGTTTATGCCCTTTCAGGGATAGATACTTGTTTTACGTTCTGGGTCTTATTTAGGCATGAAAATGATCACGTAAACAGCCCTATTTTGGCTAAAAACACCCCGCTGGGCGGTACATATAAATAAACCGCATAGGCCGCTCCTAAGGTGTTAACCCTCCCTCATCCAGCAACTTAATTATCTAACTTATGGTAAGACATTCTCTAATTTGCCATGAAATATCAGGCTGGGCGAGTTTTCGAAGCCTTATATTTTTCTGTATTTTCATCCACCAGAATGCTGTTTATTGTGATGTATCATATGTCAATGGAAAGAGGAATATTTATAGTACATGATAAAACAAAAAAACATGTAAATAAATCGAAATATGAAAGTGTAAATGAGTCCGGAATACAATTATTTTCCATGCAATTGTCTTCACACCGTCCTAGCTCTAAATTGTGAGTGATGATCATATTTTTTTTTTTTTCAAATAATAGTATTTTTTCTCCTCTTTCCAAATCTGAAAACAGAAATTGTTTATCTTCAATAGTTCTCAACCAGTGACCGATTTTTTTTTTTTGTATTTTGATTGATATGGTTTATAACATTTTCGATTTATTTCGTTGCTACGAAGTGTATGGTTTTAAATTTAGGCTGTATGAATACGGCAAATAATGCTGATGAGTATAAAACAAACTAGAAGTTCCTAGGAAAAATACTTTTTGCGCTATGAATATTTGAAATGAAGAGCCAAAATGCGAATATTTATGCTTCACCCATCTCTGTTCCGGCGATGCTAGCCGGGTTCCGAGCTGTTCCCCACCTCGTGGTTGCGTTATTTGCTCGGATACGTATATAACTGTATATATCACCAGAATCGAAAAATTGTGCTCTTTCCAATGGTGGAAACAAAAATAATATAGCGTAATTGGTTCGCGAGCTATGCGCAATTGTTTCCATGCAGTGACCGACAAAAAAAAATAGATATGGTTTATAACATTTTCGATTTATTTCGTTGCTACGAAGTGTATGGTTTTAAATTTAAGTTGTATGAATACGGCAAATAATGCTGATGAGTATAAAACAAACTAGAAGTTCGTAGGACAAATACCTTTTGCGCTATGAATATTTGAAATGAAGAGCCAAAATGCGAATATTTACGCTTCACCCGTCTTTTTTCCGCCAAAGCTAGCCGGGTTCCGAGCTGTTCCCCACCTCGGCATTGGTTTATTTGCTCGGATACGTATATAACTTTATATCACCGTCATCGGAAAATTATGCTCTTTCTAATGGTGAAAACAAAAATAATATAGCGTTATTGGTTCGCGAGCTATGCATTGTTATTATTATGTAAATATATGAGAATGTTTATACAGTTGTATATCTTTGCCACAATGTACAACATTTATATAAATATATAAATATAATATATATATATATATATATATATATATATATATATATATATATATATAAAATAAATGAAATAAAAATATAAATAAAATGAAATAAATCAAATCAAATAAATAAATATATAAATAAAATAAAAATGTAATAATAATATAAATACTCGATTATGGGCCTTGGGCTTGCTCGGGACCTTGGGGCTGATCCGCTAGACACCCTGGCGAACAGGAATAAAAAAGAAAACAAACAAAATATATATATACCGGGTATATATATATATATATGTATATATATATATATATATATATTATATATATATATACTGTATATATTAATAAAATAAATAAAATAAATAAAATAAAAAATATAATAATAATATAAATACTCGATTATGGGCCTTGGGCTTGCTCGGGACCTAGGGGCTGATCCGCTAGACAGCCTGGGGAACAGGAATAATAAAGAAAAAAAAAATATATATATACCGGGTATATACGTATATATATAATTATATATTATATATTATACTGTATATATAAATAAAATAAATAAAATAAATAAAATGAAAATATAATAATAATATAAATACTCGATTATGGGCCTTGGGCTTGCTCGGGACCTTGGGGCTGATCCGCTAGACAGCCTGGGGAACAGGAATAATAAAGACAAAAACAAAATATATATATACCGGGTATATACGTATATACAGTATATATATATATATATATATATATATATATATATATATATATATATATATATTATATATATATATATATACTGTATATATAAATAAAATAAATAAAATAAAAAATATAATAATAATATAAATACTCGATTATGGGCCTTGGGCTTGCTCAGGACCTTGGGGCTGATCTGCTAGACACCCTGAGGAACAGGAATAATAAAACAAATATATACGGTATATATATAAAATAAATAAAATAAACATAAATAAAATGAAATAAATAAAATAAAATAAATAAAAACTAATAAATCAAATATATAAATATTTAAATAAAATACAAAATATAATAATAATATAAATACTCGATTATGGGCCTTGAGCTTGCTCGGGACCTTGGGGCTGTTATATACTGTATATAGGCTATATATAATATATATATATATATAATAATATACTGTATTATAACTAAAATTCCATAGAGTACTTACCATACTTCCTGTAAGCATTCCTGTGACATCTTCGTGATTATAATGTATTTATATCGTAGGCAGTATTTATTGATAAATATATTTGTCTTTCAAGCAAAAAATAGTGTAAAGTCATCAATGATACCTAGACAAAACTGCATCAATACTCAAGGGGTTAACCAAGATTCACTCCCCTCAGTCACCAAAAGTTACAAGTAACATCTTATATACATATATAGTTCGAATTATTCACTAAACACTTTCACTGGGTAGATGAAATAATCCATAATTGCCTGCCTATAGCTAGGCATGGTGGGCCAGAGGGAGGGAGCCCATAATTTAAAGGGCCGGGACCCTGCCTCACAGTCTGGGGGCCAGGAAACTACTGACTTTACAGAGGCCCACGCTCCTCAGAGAGGGACGCTATGGGGTCATAAACTTATTTTTGGCGAATATTTCTAACTTACAGGTGGCATTATGACGCGATTGCGTCATACGAGCACTCTTGGAGGGGTGGCGTTATGACTCGATCGCGTCCTATAGATGCGGGAGGGTTAACATAATTGCAATGACGACTTGTCTATTTTGACTGCTATGTCGTCATTCCAACCGCGGTTAAAAAGAAAACGTCTAGAGTCTACTCCTTATCTTGCTCTAGGAGACGTTTACATTAACCAAAACTACCACCGAAGGTGAAAAAAGCACAGAAGAGAAGAAAAAGGGGTTTACCTTAGTTACCGCTTAAGGCCCATCCCGTGTTCCGTCATGTGCAGATCCCTGTCGAACGTGCGCATGAGCGACCCTCTCTTGTTATCACATCTCACGTCAGCAGAAGAACGCGGATGGGCAGGGGTCCGGCGTGAGGGAGGGTATTATGTACGTTGGATTTTCCAAGACTACTACCAAATAGTAGGTTTTCCTATTTGGTAGATTGGGAGGTACGTCAAACCTCCCAATTTGTTAGTAGTCTTGGCAAATCCAACGTCAAGGCTGCGTAACAAATAGGAGGAGGACATCCAAGCCCAACATACCAAAAAAAACAATGCATAAAACAAAATTATGAATGACAAAGAAACACAATTTAAACAAGAGAGTTTAATAAAAGAGTGAAAAACTGAGGAGTAGCTAAAAAGAACAGTTTTAACACGTGCCCGTCATTCATAGTAATGCAAAAACATAGACTTGTCTTAAACCAAAAAAGTACTGTACCCAAAATCCCTTTTCTTCCAAAACCAACAAAAACATTGAACACAATAACAAAACACAATTTTCAATTTGGCAAAAACACTTATGTACTGTATACATAATACATAATCCCAAACTTGCAATCAAGTGTTGCAAACCCGTACTCCCCTCCCCCCCCCCCCCTTTTTCCAAATAAAACAAAGTAAAAGAAAGAGTGACAAGGGGGGAAGACCAGGTATCTTCGCTAGAGCTCTAGGAAACACGACTCCCGAGAGCTATCACCGGCCGAGGGGGTCTAACAATGGACATGGAGAGGTAGGAGGAGACGAAGGTATTGACAGAAGACCACAAACCCGCCGAGGCGATGTAAGGTAAGGATCGACTTTGCAGGAACCGTAAGGAGGCAGCAAAGGATCGCACATCGTGCGCAGAACCCCTACAATCAGGGTTACTGGCACGAATGACCCGACAAATGTGGCGTCCTATCTGCACCTTCGAGAGCCTCCCACCAGTCCGAGGGGACACCCACACAGCAGTACCCGAAGTCGGCGCCACAGACTCAACATAGGAGTGCAAGGCTTGCACCGGGCACAACACATGGTGAGTATGCCCACGCTTTAAAGCCTGGATGGTGAAAGGCTTGAAAACGTGGGTCTCTCTCTCATTCTTGGCAACAAAATGAGGGGAGGGGGCTAACGTGACGACATTCAAGGACGGGGAGAATCGCATGCATTCCTGGGACCGTGACATGGCTGCTAGTTCAGACACCCTATCCCCAGTGGCCAGAGCGACAATGAAGAGTGTACGCTTGAGCAACTGAACCGGTGTAGTGTCCCGTGTATATGTGTGTGAAGCCAGAAGGTCCAGAGCTCGCCCCAGATCCCACTGAGGAGGGATCTGGCGCGGAGGCGGTCGTTCCCAGAAGGCGGCCTTCATGAAGGAATCCAGCTCCTTTGGCGGAACGACCAGCCCAGTGACGGACTCAAAGACCTCCCGGATGGCAGACAAGTGGTTACGTATAGTGTTGACTTGAAAGCGACGTGTACGGAAGAGGTGAAACAAGTAGTGTAGTATGAGGGAAGGAGAGCTAACTGTCTGGCGAGTGTCCTGTATCCACCTAGTAAAAGACCTCCAGTGGGACTCGTAAGTCCCCCAAGTCGAAGACGTCCATGAACGCTTCAGGAAGTCAGTCAGGTCCCGTCCGTGGACTGTGAGCCACCGTGCCTCACGAACCTCCACGATGCGAAGGCCAACGAGGTCCGCAGGTCTCCAACCTGGCTCAAGTGGAAGTTTGAGACAGGGAGAGGGACCGGACTCGGGCACCACCGCTTCAACTGGGCGTACCAAGCCTGGGCCGGCCACAGAGGCGCTATTAGCCAGACTCTGCCGCGGTACAGCCGCAGCCTCGCGAGGACTTTGCACATCAACAGTGCATCTGGTGGCGGAAATATGTATATCGACTGCCACCTGTTCTAGTCTTCCATGAAAGCGTCCGGACCCCCCTCCGGAGTGCGAGTCCGGAGGGATAGGTACTGAGGCAACTGGCGCGTCTCCTTCGATGCGAACAAGTCAACCTCCGGAACACCCCAGGAAGCTGCGAGGTCGTCGAACACAATCTGTTTCATTGCCCATTCTACAAGAACGCCCTGTCCTCTCGACAGGGAGTCCGCCCACAGGTTGGTAGACCCGGGCAGGTAGGAGGCGTGCTGGGAGATGTTGTGTCGGTTCGCGAGGAAGAACAACTTCTCTGAGATCCCCAACAGAGTCAATGACCTGGAGGACCCCTGCTTTTGGATATAGTGGACTGCTGTCTGATTGTCCATCCTGAAGGCCACCGACTTTCCCCGAAGGGCCAGCGCGTGGTCCCTCAGGAAGAACAAAGGAACCAACAGTTCGAGGGTACTGATGTGTAGGTGTGTGTGTCCCACCCATCTGCCGTGACGTTGATGTCCCAGGTTGGATTGGTAACCCCACCCTACCTCGCTCGACGCATCTGTGTCTACCCCGATCGTCGGCGGGGGGGGCGGTCCAGGGCACAGCCACAGAGAGCGTGCCCCGAGCAACCCAGTGTCCTAAGTGTCTGTGAATGGTACGCGGGATCGGCATGAGCCGATCTGGGTCAACGGAAACACCTTGTTGCCCATGAGTATTAGGCGGCGTAGCCTGAGCCTCCCTAAGGGAATGGTCAGAGCGGCTCAATTCAGCGAACCCACTAACGAGTCGCAGATCCTCCTCGTGAGGGAGACCGAGTGCAACACGGCGAAGACCTTCCTGCGAAGTTTCACCGCGTTTGGCTGACTCTGGGTCACTGAAGCGCTGGTCAAATCCCATTCGAGACCTATCCACGTCACGACACGCGACGGGGTCAGGCGTGACTTGGGAATATTGATTTTGAACCCTAACTGTGTGATGTGGTGAACTACTGTGAGGGTGTCGCGTATGCACTGTTCTAGGGTGTCTGAAACTATCAACCAATCGTCCAAGTAAAACAGGATCTGGAGCCCGCTCCTGAGGAGAGGATCCAGAGCCTGCTTCACCAGTTTTGAGAAGATCCGCGGCGCGATGTTGAGACCAAAGGGAAGTCTGTCGAACATGAACACACGATCGGAAGTCTGAACGGCCAAGAATCGCTGGAAACGAGGATGGATAGGAACGTGCCAATACGCATCCTTGAGGTCCAGCGACACTACCCACGACAGAGGTCGCAGGGCCAGTCGTACGTGGTGTACCGTCAGCATCCGAAACCGTGTGTTCACGATGTGCCCGTTGAGGGCCAACAGATCCACCACCGGTCGCATTGCGTCGCAGTCCTTCTTCGGTACCAGAAATACACGGGAGAGGAAAACCGGGTGACCGGCTTTCACCTCCTTTACGATTCCCTGCTCGTGCATTGACGTAATCACGTCGGCCACCTCCGAAGAGATGGGATGGGTCGTTGACAAGAGCTGAGTGGAAGTCTGGACTTCCATCTCCAGGTTAGACCCCTCCGTGCAATCTTCCGCCCCCACGTCCCTCGCGGCCAGCGAGGGGCGCAAGGGCGAAAACAACCTGAGGTAGCTCCCGAGATGAGGTGAGCGACCTTTTCGGCTAGGCGAGAAGGAGAACAAGGAGGAGACCGACCCGGAGAAGCTACACATTTTTTGACGTGGAGGGTCCCCCGGTACGGTCCTTGCGGTCATGAGCGCCACGTTGACCTCCTCTACCCCCCCCACCTCGCCGAAAAGGGCGGGTCACCCCATCCCCTGTCCGTCGCGCGTCTGACCCCGTCGAAGTGCAGCCGGAAGTGGAAGGCTGGCCAGCCCCTTCTCGGCGGGGATGAAAGGGAGCAAGAACAGAAGTGCGAGGCAGAACCGACGCTCTGGCCGGCATCTTCCCTTTCCTGCACCCTTTCTTGGCGGCAGCACTGGCGGCAGCACCCCGAAGAGGACCGTCAGAAGGACGGGACTGAGAAGACCCTGTTCGCGACACAGCGCGTCGTTGCGTGTCGTAAGCAGGGTCCGCCGACAGAGAAGCGTAGCATTCCCAAGCATCCTGCGCAAAAAGCCCCGATGTATAGAGCTCAGAGTACAACAAACCCTGACGAATATCCAAGGGGGCTTTCCAGCAGACCGAGGACCTTACCGTCTGGCGTTGCCGAGTTGCCTCGCACAAAACAGCCTTCAGCTCGGGAACCAAAGACACCGCGAGCTGAAGGTGGATCCGCCGAACGTGGTCCAAACCCTCGTGAAGATCGCCCGGTGCAGTCGCCTCGATAAGCCGCAGGTGGTGAACAGATGTCTGGAGGGAACCTAAAAGACAAGATAATAAGTTCGCCACCCTCTGTCGCAAGGTAAAATCCTTGTCGACAGAGGACTTATCTGGGTGAGAGAAGAACGGGTTTGCAATAGAACAAATTTCAAGTTTGGGCGCGCTTATCCAGGACCAGAACTTGCCGTCCAATCCGCCGACAGATACAAGAGGAGGCAAAAGCAGTGATGACTCCGGGGGAGGGACTGAAGTAGATCTGTCGACGGAACGGTTGGCAAATTCTAAGGCCTCAGCAAACCAGGCCTCCAATGGGAGAGGGTTATCGAGCATGACGGCTAAGCCAGGCTTACCGTCATCGCACAAACCCGTCCCATAGGAGGACAGTCCCGTCAACACAGCCAGGGACTGAACATCCTGAAGGATGTCCTGGCGGCTGAAGTCTGACCATAGCTTAGTCCGAGGAGCAGACGGGGGCTTGGGCTTAACCGAAAAGTACTAAAGGTCAGTCCTCGTCGGGTAAGCCCGCACCTCCACGTCGGCCACCTGACCATCCACCCTGATCGCCCTGAACTGCATCTTATCCTTAATTTGCACCGACCAGCCAGATGGGAGGGCCCTCTCACCTGACGGGAAGCCGGTAGCACGCTCCGGGTGGGAGGCCTGCACCCCCTTCCAAACAGCCAAGGAGCCATAGAGGAGCGGCATGGTCCGCGACGGGACCTTGGCCTTCTGAATGGGGGGCAAGTGCGGACCCTGCCCTAGCAGACGGAGAACCCCCGCATGGGAGACAGCAGGGGCAACCTCCTGAGCTAGGGCAGGAGCAGTACTAGCCGACGACCGGGCAGGCGGAGAAGCTGGGCGAGAAAGAATGTGGTCCACTGCAGAAGGGAGGGGGACCGTAGCAGGGGTAGGTTGGGTGAGGCGCTGAGGTTGTGTCACCGCCAAGAAGCGCCATAAGAGGGAGTCTTGCATCGCCTCCAAGCGCTCGTCGATGCGTGACACAACCCACCCCTGCATAGCCGAAAATCGATCCGAGAGGGGCGACCCCCCCGAAAATTGTTCGGCCCACAGGGGCGAGCGTGAGTGGGAGCGAGACCCATGACACGAAACAGCAGCGTCGCGGCCCAAAGAAGGCGAGCGACGACGGCCGTGGCGCCTCTGAGGGTCTCGTCCCCGATCACTAACGCCCGAGGGGGAAACATCACCATCCCCCTCTTCCAGCGACACGTCAGCTCCCGAGAAAGGGGACCCCAAAACCTCGCTATACTCCACCGAGTCAAGAGGCGGGGTACCCCCCTGGCGAGATGGTAAGTGAAGGTCAGGGATAGATACCTTGTTGCCTCCTTCTCCCTCCCCCCCCACCCATTATACCCCCCTCCCTCCCCCCCCCCATTATACCCCCCTCCCTCCCCCATACCTCCCTCCCTCCCCTCCCCTCCCTCACCTCCCTCCCCTTCCCCCTCCCCCCATATATATATATATATATATATATATATATTTTATTTTTATTTTATTTTTTTGGGTGGGAGAGGGTTATTTTTTATTTTTATTTTATTTTTCTAATTGTAGATTGATAATATATATATATATATATATATATATATATATATATATATATATATATATATTTCATTGGTATTTATGTATTTATCTAAGTTATGCCACCTCCCTCCCCCATTATACCCCCTCCCCCTCTTCCCCCATTATACCCCCTCCCCCTCTTCCCCCATATAGCCTAAATATATATTATTATTAGGCTAGTATCTATTTATTAAATATTATTATCACTTCAGCACCTCCAGAAACTCCAGCTCCACCTCCACCAACTCCACCTCCTCAAACTCCAGCTCCTCCTCCACCAACTCCACAAACTCCAGCTCCACCTCTACAAACTCCACCTCCACCAACTCCACAACCTCCACCTCCAGAAACTCCAGTCGTCGCCCAACCTCGCCACATCTCGGCAAAACCCGTCCCCCTTTATCGCCACTGCTCATCATCACCCGTCGCCCTACCTCGCCACTTCTCATCACCACCCGTCCCCCTAGCCCGTACATCACTCCACACCACCCCATCTCGCCACTGCTCATCATCACCCGTCGTCCTACCTCGCCACCTCTCATCACCAGCCGTCCACCTAGCCCGTACATCACTCCACACCACCCCATCTCGCCACTGCTCATCATCACCCGTCGTCCTACCTCGCCACCTCTCATCACCCGCCGTCCACCTAGCCCGTACATCACTCCACATCACCCCACCTCATCCATCCCCACCCCTCCTACCATCAACATCCACTCATGTACTCTCACTACAACCATCAACATCCTCTCATGTCTTCACACCACTACCATTCCCGGACTTCCACACATTCTATTCTTTTTCTTCTCCTGTTTCACGACACACCCTGCATGGCGGTCCCTTGTTACCTCACAGTAGAATCACCGGCCAGCAACATTTCAGACAGCCCCCGCATCCTGGATCCACTCCTGCCGGTGGGTAGTCTGAACACCCCACCATCACATGTCCTGTCTCCCAACGTAGCCTCCCCCTCGCTGATCTCCTTGGGTAACAGCGGGGGCAGCGAGGCGGGCTACATAGCGTTTGTTCCGCCTTAACATCGCTAAATCATGCACGATGAGATTGCTG
>CM064577.1:3879850-3955206 GCA_032716605.1 Paralithodes platypus
TCCAGTGGCTGTCTTTAATAGCGCCACCCGCTCTACAGAATCTGCCCCCTTGTATACCTCCAATACGCGGCCTAATTTCCAGTATAAACGAGGACTATCTTCTTTAATTAAAACAACTTCACCAACTGTAGGTGCCGTTGGTCTACCAGAGGGAGTAACACTCCTTTCCCTCAATGCTAGCAGATATTCACTAATCCACCGCTTCCTAAAATCCTCTATTATCCTGGATATATACTGGTATCTCTTAGACACCGCTACCTCAGAGTACAACGAGGGATCCTCTAACTCTACTATGGACTGAAAATCAGATGGAAACGCAGTCAATGGTTTTCCATATAGCAAGTGAGCTGGCATTAATGGTAGTGGTTCTTGCAGGTCGGTGTACACATATGTAAGCGGGCGATCATTCACGACTGCCTCTATCTCTGTGAGGACTGTCGTCAACTCACTTTTCTTTAATAGAGCACGTCCTACAACCGCTCTTAGTCCTGACTTTACTATGCCGACACATCGTTCCCACATTCCACCAAACCAAGGTGCCTTAACTGGAATGAACCTCCATACGCACTTCTTCTCTCCCAAAAAAGTGATGATAGTAGGATCACTACTCATATCCTTTAGATATTTTGATGCTTGGACATAAGTGGGAGCATTGTCGCTAAGAATGAGTTGAGGGAATGAACGACGGGCACAAAACCGTCTAAACGCCAGCATAAATTCTTCGCTAGACATATTATCACATAGTTCTAGGTGTACCGCTCGAGACGTCGCACAGGTAAACAATAATATATAAACCTCATGCTCCCTCGTCTTCAATGCCCCTGTGTAATCTAATCCTACCGCTTGGAAAGGTTCTACGTGCTTTACACGGCATTCAGGTAGAGGTGGAGCTGGTCCAGTTGCATATGGTTTACCCTTTAGTCTCTGGCATATTACACACTTTCTCACTACGCGTCGAGCTACTTGTCGAACTCTGGGTATCCACCATGTGAGACGTAAATTGGATATAATATGACATACCCCGTAGTGTTTTACTTCCCTATGTGCACGTATGATCAATAGATCAGTAACGTGATGTCTTGTTGGCATAAGTATAGGTCGGTTTGTGCCGTCTGGTACACCCGACCACTTCAGGCGACCCTCACACCTGATGAGGCCATTGTCTAGGTGCAACCTTAGTTGACGCACTATATTAGGCATTAATGTCTTATTCGAGCTTTTCAAGGATTCTAATTCATTGGAAAAGGTTTCTACTTGAACCCATTTGATCAAAGTTACTTCAGCTGCTTTAAATTCACGAGCATCAATGTTGTGACCCCTGTTGCAGAGTTGGCCCGTTAATTTAAGCTTAAGATTGGATACATATCGCAACACCCAAGCTACAACTCTGACTAGTTTATTATAGTCACCGAATCTTGCCCACTTCATGATAGGACCCGGTGGCTCATTTGGTTGGGCTGTAACTGCCACTGTTTCCAGTGGCAGAAGTCCCTCACCAACAGCATGCCATATAGTCCATTCACTTTCATGGAGCAGCCACTTTGGACCATGCCACCACAATTCGGACTTCATTAACTGGCTAGCCGTTATACCCCTAGTTATGAGATCACTAGGGTTTTCCTTTGTATTTACATAATGATAAGCAACGTCTGGCAAAAGGGCTCTAATCTCATCTACCCTATTCCGCACATAAACTGGCAGAGACTTCTTGCTATGTATCCAGTTGAGCGCGACCTGACTATCGCACCATACATGAACGATTTCAATATTTAATTCGCTCTCGTATGCTGCGCGTACATGTTGCACCAGACGTGCTAATAGCAGCATGGCAGTCAATTCCATTTTAGGGATAGTTACCTTTTTAACCGGGGCTACCTTGGCCCGGGCTGTAACTAAATGTGCCCCAAATGAAGTAACAACATATATGGCTACCCCGTATGCCGTGGCGCTAGCATCGCAAAACGTGTGTAACGTAACGTCACCGAACGCCGCCACTTTACGAGGTATAGGTTTAATACATAGGATGGCATATTCATTCAACAACAATGTCCCTTGGTCATTCAGGTCCTCGGGCAAACTGTTATCCCATCCTATCTTACGTCTCCAAACTTCCTGCATTAGAATCCTAGCTCTTATGGTAACGGGTAATGCTAGACCCAAAGGATCAAAAAATTGCGCAACTTTGCTCAACAGACTTCTTTTTGTGTGCGCTCCTGTCTGCTGAGCCAAATACCTTGTTTGAAAAGTTAGTAAGTCATGTTTAGGTTGCCAGATCATCCCCAAATTTCTGGATTTTCCTGGTTAACCCGCTGAGCCCCGGCTAGTTATAATATTTTGTTCACCCCAGTCCCAAGCCATTTTCACTTCTTTTTTTTGTTTGCTAAAATGGAAGACAAGGATGAGAAATGAAAAAAAAAGGAAAAAAAAATCACCTCGGTCATTTTTTTTTTTGGGGGGGGGGGGCCGGTGGGGGGTTGGGGGGGGGGGGGAGCCTCAAAAAAATTTGTTGAGCCAAAATGGAAGAGAATGGTGAGAAATGAAGACAAAAATAAAAAATAAATCATTTCGGTCATTTGGGGTGCGGGGGGGGGGGGGGGGTTTCAATAGTTCGTCTCCCCCGCATGACCACCCGCCCGGGAGCACTAGGGTAAAAACTGAGTATGGCATTGTACGGCACACATCCTAAGGAGTGTCTCACATAAATCTCAAGCCTCTAGCTCCCATACGACCGGAGTAATGAAGGTTCAAAGTGGCGGTGAACTAAGGGTGTAAACTATCCCCACTAAGCCCACCACCACCAGCCGCGCGGCTGTCTCTTCCCGCTCACACCTACTGGCCCGGCTCCCACACACACTACGGTACCTCCCCCTCCTATTCTCCCGCCATTTCCTACCTTACGAGCCACGTAAGTGTTTTTTATATGTCGGACGCACGTGATGCGTCGCTGGGAGTTGGTGATCAAATACTGCCGACGCAACACGTGCGACGCTGGGTCTCACCGGGTTAAGAGATGCCGTACCATCCACTTGTATTAAACTCTGAAGATCTTCACTATTAGTAACCCACTCGCGGAGAAATAGATGTGCATCCGCAAACAATCTGCGTGCTTGCCAGTATGCATACAACAAATCATCTTGACTATCGCTAGTACCCTGCAAATTGTCAATGTATAATCCGCGAGATAGTTTACTTGTGTCCTCGTGAGTGTCAGCTAGATGTTTTCTGATTGTGGCATTTAACAAAAACTGCGAGCAAGTGGCCCCAAAGAGTACAACCCGAAAACGGTATATTATGATGGGACTTTCAGAGTCGCTAATGTCGCCGAACCAAAGAAAGCGGGTAACATCTCTATCTTCCTCCTTTAGCTTGACCATCAAGAATGCCTTCTCCATGTCACTGGTATAGGCATACTTCCCCAGCCTAAACCGCAATAGATGTTGGGACAGGTCCGACACCATGGACGGACCTGTCAACAGGCAGTCATTTAGACTGGGTTGTTGTCCTTGGTGGGCAGAACAGTCATACACCACCCGTATTGGTGTGGTGACGCTATCTTACTTAAAAAAAATCTCTTTTGGCACCCTGTCACTGACTGAACTGAACTGATAAAAGCTTTCCAGGATAGTAGGACTCCGACCTGTATTTGTAGGGAGGCTGGGAGGATAATAATACTAATCATTTGTAGTTCATAGATGTAGCCTACAGTATATTAAACTAGAATATACGTTAAGGTGGCATGTATTTTTCTACTGCTGGGCTGGTCGCTAGGCCTAGGCGGCTAGGGTTGCGGGTTGCTGTCCTCGACAACCTATTAATATAAAAAATAAAACAAAAATAAACTTTATTTTAAGTTCTTCAATTATATTTACCAATTCCCAAGTACAGGTACAATACAATCAGCAACGGAATGTAGGAAAAGCATACTATAACAACCTACAGTAGGATTAGGTTTTTTATTTTATTTTTTTTTTTTTTTTCAAAATATGTCTAGATAACCTTATTTTTTTAACAGTATCTCAGCCATTTTATGGCCTTGAAAAGTCGCTAAATGCCCTCTCTGACAACCTAAAATGTCAAAAATTTCCCGGGGTGGCATGCCCCCGACCCCCCTATAAAACCAGGGGGGCTTCGCACCCCGGACTCCCCCTCGTATTGATTCCTTAAACTCTATTTGTCTCTAATCCTTAATTACTACCCACATAAAAAAATCTCTTTTGGCACCCTGTCAATGACTGAACTGAACTGATAAAAGCTTTCCAGGATAGTAGGACTCCGACCTGTATTTGTAGGGAGGCTGGGAGGATAATAATACTAATCATTTGTAGTTCATAGATAATTATAGACTACAGTATATTAAACTAGAATATACGTTAAGGCGGCATGTAGTTTTCTACTGCTGGGCTGGTCGCTAGGCCTAGGCGGCTAGGGATGCGGGTTGCTGTCCTTGACAACCTATTAATATAAAACATAAAACAAAAATAAACATTATTTTAAGTTCTTCAATTATATTTACCAACTCCCAAGTATCGGTATAATACAATCAGCAATGGAATGTAGGAAAAGCATACTATAACGACCTAGGATTAGGCTTTTTTTTTTTTTTTTTTTTTTTTTAATTTTCAAAATTTGTCTAGATTAGGAGGTTTGAGACTCTCCCAATACCAAAGAAGGAAAACCTTCTATTTGGTAGGTAGCCTCGGAGTATCCAACGTAGAGCTATATACCTATCGTAAAATTCCGTGCTAAAAATCTGGTGCTCTATTTTTGTGCCTACAACTCCTGTCACCTCCCCTTTGGGGGTGTTGTGGGCCTTATTTAAGGTACCTGTGTTTCTAGACAGATGATATGTGGTGTAGGCACACTGAAAACTGGGCTCAGGTGTGTTTTTCTTAGCGTCGAAACTGGAGGTTACTTCAATTTTTGCCATCTGCGCATACGTCGCCGCTTGGGTGACCCTCGTTCATTTAGGCTTTGCCTTTTGTATTCATTTCACTTGCGGTGGCTTTAGTTTTGTCTTTAGTAAGCTTCTTGTCATTATAGTTTTTTATCACTGCCTTAATTTTTGCTTTTCTTTTCGTGAAATTAGGCCTAGGCTTACTTGTGCCCTTCTAGTTGGTTGGAAGGGGGGCGCTGACCCTTGTAGGGCCGATCCCTTTTGGTGGTCTTTGTACTTGTTGCTGCCTCTCTTCAAGAGTGCAGAAACTAGTGCGCCTGGTAATTTCATATATTACTGCCTCAAGTACCGAATAGGCTACCTTCCGAGTTTTGCCCTAGCCTAGCGGGGGGGCGTTTGGTTTTCAACACTGTGGCAACCTCAATCTGGCATACAATGCTCACTTTTTGATTGACGGCTCCAGTGCTCTGTCTACCTGGCCTCAGTCCCGCAAAACCGCGAACGTAGCCCGTTCTGATGTGTTTTCCTCTGACAAGTTTTTATTCTGTCTACTGCCCCCCACTACGGTCGTGCACTTGATTACCCACAGGCTCTGCAGCGCCTGATGTGACTTTAGGAGGGTTACCTTTGGGCCCCTCCGCTTTTGGAAGGGACTTCTATTTTACTGGCCTTCCACCTTCCTGGGTGCCACAGACCTCTCAGACGTACCGATGGGTTGCCGCCCTGGGTCGGGTACTCCCCGCTCTAGGTCGGACCTTTCATTTACGGTCCCATGGTCTCCCTGGGCCCCTCCGATCTCGAACGGGACTTTCCGTTCTATGTCGGAGGTCTGTTTTGACACTGACTGATACCCACAGATGCTCTAGAACGGGACTTTCCGTTCTATGTCAGAGGTCTGTTTTCGGCGGGGCCCATCTGGGCCTCTCCGCTCTCGGACGGGCCTTTTCCCTCACGCACTACTGCCGTCTCATACCACTTCCCACGCCTGAACGTACGAGTCCGTATACGGACGATTCCGCCCGCCTTGGGATGCGGACGTTCCCGCTCGATGTCGGTACTTTTCCGCTCTCCAACGGACGTTGCCGTTTACGGTCGCGCTACTTTTGCTTCGGTTTAGGCCTAGACTGGTCGTCCTGCACTTCCATTAAGACATATTTTAATGCTCCTTTTTACCAGGCTGTGCTTTCTGACCTACAGGACCTCTTCACTGATACCAACCTTAAGGTATTGGTCTCCATTATATTTTGGGGTGGGGTTTCCTTCAGTTCTTCAGAGGGTTGAGCCTACCCCTTGGTTTTTTCTGACCTGGGGTTTGGGGCTCTTTGGCCTGTTGCTGGTTCCCCTATGGCCTTCCTGTCCTCCTTTTGGAGTGTTCTCTTCAGCTTTACCTTCCAGGGGGACATGGGGGGGGGGCACTCTCCTTTCTTGGACGGGACTCCAGTCTCCAGGCTTAGTGGGAGCTTTTAGGCTACTCCCTGACCTGGTGCCTGTAGCCTATTCTGGGATCTCTGATCTTTATTTTGTGCATGACCTCATGACTGATACTCCTGCCTGGCCTCCCATTTCGGGAGCACTCTTTGACCGCCTTCTTCTGGATTCATCGACTTTCAGTGTTTTTTTTGTGGTGCTTCCGACCAGACTTTCGTCTTGTCTCTGCCAATGACATACATGCGTGCATTGCCATGGCCTTTATTTTCATGGTGCTTACAAACAGGCTTTATTCTTGTTCCTGTCGATGACATACATGCATGCCTTCCCATGGCCTACGCGGGGTCTTCACAGGTTTTTTTTCTTCTGGTTCCAGTGTAGTATGTCTACTTCGCTCTGCTCTTGTCATGGGTTCTTCACCGGGTGGTGAGTTCCACCCTTCCTACATTCGTCCTACATCCTCCATTCCGCTCCAGAGCGGATTTCCGCCCCCGAGCGGAGCGGCCCGTTCTGGTCCACTCCTCTCTGGGTCGGTGCTAGGGTGCTTTGCTTTGCCTCTGTATAGGGACTCGGTTGCAGTAGTTCACGGACTTCTCCTTTTCATCAGATTGTGCTCCAACTCTACTCTGATGGTACCCTTGGGCGTCTTCTTCTCTTCAGTACCTTCAACCTTTGGGTATTATTATTATCCTCTTCCTTTATAAGGCTTTTCATGCCTTCCTTCTCGGGACTTGCACGGGGTTCTTTGCACTTGCTGGTTCGCCTGGTCTCTCCCTGACCCTCCGCATGGGGGGTCCCTCTTCACCCCTCACCATGCACAAGGGGGGGGGGGGGGGGGATTCTCACTTTCATGAAAGGTGCTCCATTTGCAGGGTGTAGTGACCACTTTTGTGCTTTTTTCTGCCCTCGTGCCTGTTTCGAAGGGCCCCCTATTTCGTCCTTCCCGGCCTCAACAGGGGAAGGGGGTACTCTCCTATCAAGGATTCAGTTTTTTTTTACCAATATTGTGCTTGCACACATTTCCTGTGCTTCATACATGGGACGTCAGTATCTTTTACTTTCCAATTGCGATGTGGATGTCACTTCCTCCTTGTGCGCATCGGAAGTCTTCAAGGCGCCAGATCGCCTTTCCTCCAAGTGCCTCGTTCGGGCGTCCTGGTTGTTTCCGAGGACTCCGCAATGAAGGTGGGTCATCGCTCCCCATCCCGCCGACGATCTCCGACTCCTCTGTCCGGTTCAGGCCATCCATGTGGTCCACCCAAGGCTCAGGAGGCCACCGCTGACCGGTTTTGCCTCCATCCGCCCCATGCTTCCGTACATGGCAGTATTCTAGGGACACTCTACTACCGTCCCTCCTATTTACCTGTGGTAACTCTTTGTGGCCCACCTACTTTCTTCCCCTGCTCTGCCTGGGGCTCTTCATACATGGGCCATCAGTATCTTTTTCCTTTCTGGTTGCAGTGGGGATGTACTTCCCTCCCTGTGCACACCGTGGCGGTTCCCGTCCTGCCATGCCCATTGGGACATGACGAGTCCTACCCATGTCTCGTGCTCCAACCGCGATGGGTTTAACCCTCGGAGGTGTAGACCGTGTCTCGTCGATCTTGAACTTTGGGTCTCGTCCTACGTTCCCGGACGCTGTAAAGGCAAGGTCTCGCCTCTGCGCTCCATGTTCGGGGTTTCGCTCTCTCTGTCACGGACCGCCTCCGACGGTTTCCGCGCTTCCTCAACGAAGGGGTGCGTGCCATGCTTCCCCTTTCCTCTGCTGTCTCCCTGGCGCCTGACCGTTTTTCCCCCGGTGCCTCGTTAGGCCGTCCCTACTGTTTCCGAGGACACCGGGTCGTAGGGGAGACGCCGCTCTCCTTCACCACGTCGCCGACGGTCTACGGCTCCTCTCCGCCCTGTCTCTTCCCCTGTACGATCTCCGGGCGTGCTTCCGTACTGGGCGGTGTTCTTGCCTACGTAACCTGCTCTACCTGTGGTTGCTGCTCCGGTTGTCCATCCTCCCACTCGCTCCCAGGCGGCATCGACTTCTTTAGTCATGCTCCCTGCGTGTAACCTGGGGCTGGATGGTCGGCCTGTCCACACACCGTCCCTCGGGACGTTTCCGGTCCCTAACGGACGTCGCTTCCCTTCCCTTTACGGGAAGCCGTCATCGTGGGGGCACGTGGCGGCATCCCTCCCGGAACGAGCTCTTACACATGAACAAGGAGTGCTCCCGGTGCCTGCGAGTTGGCAGGTACGGCTCGAAGCCTTTGCTCAATGCGACGTACATGTCGACGCGCCCACTCAGTCGGCGTCTTCTGAGTTTCAGTTGTGTCTTTCCATAGTTCTCTTTTACTGTTCCTTGTGTTTGACGGAGGGCGTCGACTTCGGGGTTCGGTCGGAGATGGGTTCTTCCCCACTCCCTCCTGTCGGCTGCTTCTCCTTGTCGAGCCTCGTCATGCCTTCATCCGGGGTTTCACCTTCATTTTGGGCCTGATTCTTTGCCCCTCCGTTATCTTTCTGGACGTATGCCACGTTCCTTCACGCCACCAGAGAAGGGTGCCCTGGAACGTGTTCACAAGCCCTGGTGGCGCACTGCTCGCATGCTCTCCACCCTCTTCGAATGTCTGCACCTAGCTCGGCTTCCCCTCAGGCTTATTGTAGCTCCACCGACTAGGGTGCTCGGGAAGGGTGGGGCCCACTTCGGGCGTCTGCAACTGCGGCTCGCCTCCGTCGGCTTCCTGCAGTGTCCCTTCCATGAGGCTGCGCGTTGTCGCCAGTCTCTGTGGTTTTCCTTCTGTACACTGGCGCCGGCTGAGGTCAGCACGTCGCTGTTGCTTTCTGTGCTCCCTCCGGAGGGGCTCTTCTCTGCTCCTGCATGGCAGGGGTCTTCCCTCTTTGCTGCTGCGGGGCTCTTCACTCCCCGTGCGCCTGGGATGTCCCGACCCTCCTCAACCGCTTCCTCTTCGTTGGGGTCGGCAGGCCGGCTCGTAACGAGGCCGCCAGACTCGGGGCCCCTACCGGCTCTTGCGACCCCACTCTCGGTTTCGCTTCGCCGTTCGTGGGCACGCCGGGTACTACGGCGGGGTCTGTCCTCGGGGTGCCGGCCCAAGTTTCCGCTCCGGCGACCTGCGTGACCTCGGCCTGTCTCCCCAGACGTCGCCTCTGTTATTCTGTCGATGGGATTCTTCGGGTAGTCTCGCCTCACCAGCGGGGCTTCCTGTCGCATGTCTTTCTGGTCTCCGTGCTTGACAGCGAGATGTTGTGACCGGTGGTCGACCTTTCGTGCCTCGTCTTGATGACTCTCATTATGTCACGTTTCGGCGGTTTTCCCTTCGTTCTCCATGTCGCCCCTCGTGTCTTTACGACCCTCATCGGACTAGCCTTGCCTCCCCTGTTCACTCGGGGTCTTCCGCTCCTCTTTTCCTTGGTGGGTGGGATCTTCTCCGCGAACTCTCCCGCACACTGTGTGCACGCCGCTCTCCTTGTTCCTCGGTTCGGATTCCTAGTTGCCGTTCCCGAGTCCTGCCTTCCGCCGTCGCAAGATGTGCCGTGGGCGGGCCTCGACTGGGACAGGTCGAGCATGCCTGTCACCCTAAGTCGGGTGACTGCGTAGTCGTTTCATTCTCCAGGACCTGGCGGGGTACCTATTTTGCCACGCACTCCTTTCCACCGTCGCGCTGCGTGTACACGGGAATGCCGACCTATGGGCGGTTGCTCTGTTGATGGGACAGAGCTCCCGGGTAGTTTGGTCTTTCCAACACACCATATTCGATGTGTTTCCGCCACCCGACGCCCTTTTTGATGTGCAAAGTCCTCCGCAGGCTGAGTGGGTAAATTAACTTTGTTTGGTTGTTCAGTTCCCTCTGGCCGGCACGCGCCTGGTCCGCTCAGCTGTGGCGGTGGCGCCCGAGTCCTGTTCCCCTATCGTTCCCCGATTTCCACTTGGGATCGATTGGTGGCCTCGGGCCCTAGTTGGCCTTCACATCGTGGATGTTTGTGAGGCAGGGTGGCTGCCGTCGTTTAGTCGTTCTATGCCTGTCAAATCCTCTCCACTGGCCACATTCTCACTGGCACGGTTTTCCTTCTGGGATGACCAACGCGTCGCGGACACGCCTGTCGGTGGCGTTCGTGTTTCCCTACCTCATTTGGTTATTTTTGAGATGCGTCCCAACATATGCACCACGCTTAGGACCCGCCTGTTGGCCAATTGGGTACCGTTTGAGTCATTCACGGGGTTGGTCGTTCATCACAGGGCGTTGGATTTCTTCATGAGGGCCTGCTTTGGACTTAGTCCTACCCCGCATTAGATTCCTCCTCAGTGGTCTCTGGCGGAGGCTCTCGTCTGCCTCTTACGCTCTTTACCCCGCGCCTGGACACTTCCATGCCATGACACTGTTCCTTCTGGCTTTGGCGGCGGGTGACGGCGTCTCGGAGATGGCTGCCATGTCTAAGACCCGGCCTTGCTTCCGTTTTCTCCCGTCCTTGGGTCGGTTACTTTGGCTCCGTCTGTTCGTTTTGTGGCTACAACCGTATGCGACACTCCCATTTTCGGCCTTTCCTGTACCGACTTACACATGTGGTAGGGTTCATCGTCCGTTCTGGCCGGTTCAAACCCTGCATCTGTATGTGTACACGGCCAGGCCAGTGTCGGGGTTGACATTACGGGTGGCGCCTATGTCCGATAGGAGGCTTGATCGCCGTGCTGTGGGACTTCACCTGTGTCGGGTTCTTCGGGCCGGTAACCCGTACGTTCAGGTCACAGCTCATGCCGTCCGTTCGTACGCTGCTCCATTCAGGTTTTACTTGCTTTTTCTCGCCCGGACTTTGCCGACACAGGGCTTTGGTCTTCCCCCACCACGTTTGTCTCCTCCTCTCTGTCGTTGTCCACCGACAGACCGGGGCATCCTTGTAGTGCGTTGGGCCTGCAGGTTCCCTCAGGGTCTCCCTGCGGGGTTCCTTCTGTCTCCTGTCCTTCTCCTGTCCTGTCCTTCCTTATTGGGGGGGGGGGGGGAAGGGTATTGCACTATACCCATACTTGCACCTATGTTAAAGATTAATAACTGGGCTAAGCTTTTGTGATACTTTCTAGTATTAAGTATACTACATTCTTTCGGTATGTCTTGTCCTCATACCACTGAACTTTTCTCATATGGCTTTTAGTGCTCGTCACTGCCACTGCTCATGTAGTTTCTCGTCACATCCTGTACGATACTCATATTCGGTGTATGCCGGTATTTACTCATTCCAGCATGGGTCGTCCTGCTTTCTTCCGGAAGGAGGGGGGGGTGGCATCCTGGACTTTATATTCATCATTATGAAATGCATCATTCTTTGTCTTAGGCTAAGTTATCTCATGGAATAAGACTGGACTGTACTTGACCTCTCTTGATATGCACCTGTCTGTACACTCTTTATATAAACTCTCTTGTTTAAGTCAGTCTTTCCATGGTCCTGATATTTCCTAAGGGCTAAGTTTGTGTTTTTTCGCTTGGATGTCCGCCTCCGATTTGATACTCTAGCTCTACGTTGGAGACGTAGAGGCTACTACTAAATTGGGAGGTTTGACACTCTCCCAATACCAAAGAAGGAAAACCTTCTATTTGGTAGGTAGCCTCGGAGTATCCAACGTCATGGTATCCCGCCCTCACGCCGTACCCCTGCCCATCCACTCTTGTCTAATTAACTTGATACCTGGATGTCTAATGAACCCGGTCGGGTTGTGCGGTGGACCCGTGACAACGGCTTAAGGAGCCAGAGATGATGGACAATGTTCTGCAATTTTCTATTTTCTTTCTCATCAATATTTTCATTTCCTTTAAAATAGTAGCCTCAAGAGTGTGTACAACGTACCTAGTAGAGAGAGTAAGGTGCTACTCTAGATGTTATCGATATAATCGCGCTAGTGATTACGATAATTGTCCACTCAAGAGCGGAACGGAATTATACGATAGGTATATAGCTCTACTTTGGATACTCCGAGGCTACCTACCAAATAGAATGTTTTCCTTCTTTGGTATTGGGAGAGTGTCAAACCTCCCAATCTAGAATTTTTTTGAAAATTAAAAAAAAAAAAAAAAAAAAAAAAAAAGCCTAATCCTAGGTCGTCATAGTATGCTATTCCTACATTCCGTTGCTGATTGTATTATACCGATACTTGGGAGTTGGTAAATATAATTGAAGAACTTAAAATATTTTTCATTTTTATTTTATTTTTTATATTAATAGGTTGTCGAGGACAGCAACCCGCAACCCTAGCCGCCTAGGCCTAGCGACCAGCCCAGCAGTAGAAAACTACATGCCGCCTTAACGTATATTCTAGTTTAATATACTGTAGGCTATATCTATGAACTACAAATAATTAGTATTATTATCCTCCCAGCCTCCCTACAAATACAGGTCGGAGTCCTACTATCCTGGAAAGCTTTTATCAGTTCAGTTCAGTCAGTGACAGGGTGCCAAAAGAGATTTTTTTTATGTCAGTAGTAATTAAGGATTAGAGAAAAATAGAGTTTAAGGAATCAATGCGAGGGGGGGTCCGGGGGGGGGCAAAGCCCCCCTGGTTTTATAGGGGGGTCCGGGGGCATGCCCCCCCGGGAAATGTTTGACATTTTAGGTTGTGGAGAGGGCATTTAGCGACTTTTCAAGGCCATAAAATGGCTGAGATACTGTTAAAAAAATAAGGTTATTTAGACAAATTTTGAAAATTAAAAAAAAACAAAAAAAAAATAATAGCCTAATCCTAGGTCGTTATAGTATGCTTTTCCTACATTCCGTTGCTGATTGTATTGTACCGGTACTTGGGAGTTGGTAAATATAATTGGAGAACTTAAAATAATTTTTATTTTTGTTTTATTTTTTATATTAATAGGTTGTCGAGGACAGCAACCCACAACCCTAGCCACCTAGGCCTAGCGACCAGCCCAGCAGTAGAAAACTACATGTCGCCTTAACGTATATTCTAGTTTAATATACTGTAAGCTATATCTATGAACTACAAATGATTAGTATTATTATCCTCCCAGCCTCCCTACAAATACAGGTCAGAGTCCTACTATCCTGGAAAGCTTTTATCAGTTCAGTTCAGTCAGTGACAGGGTGCCAAAAGAGATTTTGTTTATGTCAGTAGTAATTAAGGATTAGCGAAAAATATAGTTTAAGCCTGGTTTTATAGGGGGGTCCGGGGGCATAATCCCCGGGATTTTTTTTTACATTTAAGGTTGTCAGAGAGGGCATTTAGTGACTTTTCAAGGCCATAAAATGGCTGAGATACTGTTAAAAAAATACGGTTATCTAGACAAATTTAAAAAAAAATAAAAAAAAAAAAAATAAAAAAATAGCCTAATCCTAGGTCGTTATAGTATGCTTTTCCTACATTCCGTTGCTGATTGAATTGTACCGGTACTTGGGAGTTGGTAAATATAATTGAAGAACTTAAAATAATGTTTATTTTTGTTTTATGTTTTATATTAATAGGTTGTCGAGGACAGCAACCCGCATCCCTAGCCGCCTAGGCCTAGCGACCAGCCCAGGAGTAGAAAACTACATGCCGCCTTAACGTATATTCTAGTTTAATATACTGTAGGCTATATCTATGAACTACAAATGATTAGTATTATTATCCTCCCAGCCTCCCTACAAATACAGGTCGGAGTCCTACTATCCTGGAAAGCTTTTATCAGATCAGTTCAGTCAGTGACAGGGTGCCAAGAGATTTTTTTGATGTCAGTAGTAATTAAGGATTAGAGAAAAATATAGTTTAAGGAATCAATATGAGGGGGGGTCCGGGGGGCGAAGCCCCCCTGGTTTTATAGGGGGGTCCGGGGGCATGCCACCCCGGGAAATTTTTGACATTTTAGGGTGTCAGAGAGGGCATTTAGCGACTTTTCAAGATCATAAAATGGCTGAAATACTGTTAAAAAAATAAGGTTATCTAGACAAATTTAAAAAAAATAATAAAAAAAAAAAAAAAAAAAAAATAGCCTAATCCTAGGTCGTTATAGTATGCTTTTCCTAAATTCCGTTGCTGATTGTATTGTACCGTTACATGGGAGTTGGTAAATATAATTGAAGAACTTAAAATAATGTTTATTTTTGTTTTATTTTTTATATTAATAGGTAGTCGAGGACAGCAACCCGCAACCCTAGCCGCCTAGGCCTAGCGACCAGCCCAGCAGTAGAAAACTACATTCCGCCTTAACGTATATTCTAGTTTAATATTCTGCAGGCTATATCTATGAACTACAAATGATTAGTATTATTATCCTCCCAGCCTCCCTACAAATACAGGTCGGAGTCCTACTATCCTGGAAAGCTTTTATCAGTTCAGTTCAGTCAGTGACAGGGTGCCAAAAGATATTTTTTTATGTCAGTAGTAATTAAGGATTAGAGAAAAATAGAGTTTAAGGAATCAATACGAAGGGGGGGTCCGGGGTGCGAAGTCCCCCTGGTTTTGTAGGGGGGTCTGGGGGCATGCCTCTACGGGAAATATTTGACATTTTAGGTTGTCAGAGAGGGCATTTAGCGACTTTTCAAGGCCATAAAATGGCTGAGATACTGTTAAAAAAATAAGGTTATCTAGACAAATTTTTAAAATTAAAAAAAAAAAAAAAAAAAATATATATCCTAATCCTAGGTCGTTATAGTATGCTTTTCCAACATTCCGTTGCTGATTGTATTGTACTGGTACTTGGGAGTTGGTAAATATAATTGAAGAACTTAAAATATTTTTATTTTTGTTTTATTTTTTATATTAATAGGTTGTCGAGGACAGCAACCAGCAACCCTAGCCGCCTAGGCCTAGCGACCAGCCCAGCAGTAGAAAACTACATGCCGCCTTAACGTATATTCTAGTTTAATATACTGTAGGCTATATCTATGAACTACAAATGATTAGTATCATTATCCTCCTAGCCTCCCTACAAATACAGGTCGGAGTCCTACTATCCTGGAAAGCTTTTATCAGTTCAGTTCAGTCAGTGACAGGGTGCCAAAAGAGATTTTTTTTATGTCAGTAGTAATTAAAATTAGAGAAAAATATAGTTTAAGGAATTAATACGAGGGGGGGTCCGGGGGGCGAAGCCCCCCTGGTTTTATAGGGTGGTCCGGGGGCATGCCACCCCGGGAAATTTTTGACATTTTAGGTTGTCAGAGAGGGCATTTAGCGACTTTTCAAGATCATAAAATGGCTGAGATACTGTTAAAAAAATAAGGTTATCTAGACAAATTTAAAAAAAAATAAATAAAAAAAAAAAAAAATAAAATAGCCTAATCCTAGGTCGTTATAGTATGCTTTTCCTAAATTCCGTTGCTGATTGTATTGTACCGTTACATGGGAGTTGGTAAATATAATTGAAGAACTTAAAATATTTTTATTTTTGTTTTATTTTTTATATTAATAGGTTGTCGAGGACAGCAACCCGCAACCCTAGCCGCCTAGGCCTACCGACCAGGCCAGCAGTAGAAAACTACCTGCCGCCTTAACGTATATTCTAGTTTAATATATTGTAGGCTATATCTATGAACTACAAATGATTAGTATATTTATCCTCCCAGCCTCCCTACAAATACAGGTCAGAGTCCTACTATCCTGGAAAACATATATCAGTTCAGTTCAGTCAGTGACAGGGTGCCAAAAGAGATTTTTTTTATGTCAGTAGTAATTAAGGATTAGAGAAAAATATAGTTTAAGGAATCAATACGAGGGGAGGTCTGGGGGGCGAAGCCCCCCTGGTTTTATAGGGGGGTCCGGGGGCATGCCCCCCCTGGAAATTTTTGACATTTTAGGTTGTCAGAGAGGGCATTTAGCGACTTTTCAAGGCCATAAAATGGCTGAGATACTGTTAAAAAAATAAGGTTATCTAGACAAATTTTGAAAAAAAAAAAAAAAAAAAATAGCCTAATCCTACTGTAGGTTGTTATAGTATGCTTTTCCTACATTCCGTTGCTGATTGTATTGTACCGGTACTTGGGATTTGGTAAATATAATTGAAGAACTTAAAATAATGTTTATTTTTGTTTTATTTTTTATATTAATAGGTTGTCGAGGACAGCAACCCGCAACCTTAGCCGCCTAGGCCTAGCGACCAGCCCAGCAGTAGAAAACTACATTCCGCCTTAACGTATATTCTAGTTTAATATTCTGTAGGCTATATCTATGAACTACAAATGATTAGTATTATTATCCTCCCAGCCTTCCTACAAATACAGGTCAGAGTCCTACTATCCTGGAAAGCTTTTATCAGTTCAGTTCAGTCAGTGACAGGGTGCCAAAAGAGATCTTTTTTATGTCAGTAGTAATTAAGGATTAGAGAAAAATAGAGTTTAAGGAGTCAATACGAGGGGGGGTCCGGGGGGCAAAGCGCCCCTGGTTTTATAGGGGGGTCCGGGGGCATGCCCCCCCCCCCGGGAAATGTTTGACATTTTAGGTTGTCAGAGAGGGCATTTAGCGACTTTTCAAGGCCATAAAATGGCTGAGATACTGTTAAAAAAATAAGGTTATTTAGTAGTAGCCTCTACGTCTCCAATGTAGAGCTATATACCATCGTATAATTCTGTTCCTCTCTGGAGCGGACAATTATCGTAATCACTAGCGCGATTAAATCGATAATATCTAGAGTAGCACCTTACTCTCTCTACTAGGTACGTTGTACACACTCTTGAGCCTAGTATTAGGAAATGAAAATATTGATGAGAAAGAAAATAGAAAATTGCAGAACATTGTCCATCCTCTCTGGCTCCTTAAGCCATTGTCACGGATCCACCGCACAACCCGACCGGGTTCATTAGATATTCCTTTTCGCGCTACACTCTATGACGCATACACTTTTTCTGCTCTGTTTTTGTGCCTACAACTCCTGTCACCTCCCCTTTGGGAGTGTTGTGGGCCTTATTTAAGGTACCTGTGTTTCTAGACAGATGATATGTGCTGTAGGCACACTGAAAACTGGGCTCAGGTGTGTTTTTCTTGGAGTGTAGCGTCGAAACTGGAGGTTACTTCAATTTTTGCCATCTGCGCATGCGTCGCTGCTTGGGTGACCCTCGTTCATTTAGGCTTTGCCTTTTGTATTCATTTCACTTGCGGTGGCTTTAGTTTTGTCTTTAGTAAGCTTCTTGTCATTATAGTTTTTTATCACTGCCTTTATTTTTGCTTTTCTTTTCGTGAAATTAGGCCTAGGCTTACTTGTGCCCTTCTAGTTGGTTGGAAGGGGGGCGCTGACCCTTGTAGGGCCGATCCCTTTTGGTGGTCTTTGTACTTGTTGCTGCCTCTCTTCAAGAGTGCAGAAACTAGTGCGCCTGGTAATTTCATATATTACTGCCTCAAGTACCGAATAGGCTACCTTCCGAGTTTTGGCCTAGCCTAGGGGGGGGCGTTTGGTTTTCAACACTGTGGCAACCTCAATCTGGCATACAATGCTCACTTTTTGATTGACGGCTCCAGTGCTCTGTCTACCTGGCCTCAGTCCCGCAAAACCGCGAACGTAGCCCGTTCTGAAGTGTTTTCCTCTGACAAGTTTTTATTCTGTCTACTGCCCCCCACTACGGTCGTGCACTTGATTACCCACAGGCTCTGCCGCGCCTGATGTGACTTTAGGAGGGTTACCTTTGGGCCCCTCCGCTTTTGGAAGGGACTTTTATTTTACTGGCCTTCCACCTTCCTGGGTGCCACAGACCTCTCAGACATACCGATGGGTTGCCGCCCTGGGTCGGGTACTCCCCGCTCTAGGTCGGACCTTTCATTTACGGTCCCATGGTCTCCCTGGGCCCCTCCGATCTCGAACGGGACTTTCCGTTCTATGTCGGAGGTCTGTTTTCACACTGACTGATACCCACAGACGCTCTAGAACGGGACTTTCCGTTCTATGTCAGAGGTCAGTTTTCGGCGGGGCCCATCTGGGCCTCTCCGCTCTCGGACGGGCCTTTTCCCTCACGCACTACTGCCGTCTCATACCACTTCCCACGCCTGAACGTACGAGTCCGTATACGGATGATTCCGCCTGCCTTGGGACGCGGACGTTCCCGCTCGATGTCGGTACTTTTCCGCTCTCCAACGGACGTTGCCGTTTACGGTCGCGCTACTTTTGCTTCGGTTTAAGCCTAGACTGGTCGTCCTGCACTTCCATTAAGACATATTTTAATGCTCCTTTTTACCAGGCTGTGCTTTCTGACCTACAGGACCTCTTCACTGATACCGACCTTAAGGTATTGGTCTCCATTATATTTTGGGGTGGGGTTTCCTTCAGTTCTTCAGAGGGTTGAGCCTACCCGTTGGTTTTTTCTGACCTGGGGTTTGGAGCTCTTTGGCCTGTTGCTGGTTCCCCTATGGCCTTCCTGTCCTCCTTTTAGAGGGTTCTCTTCAGCTTTAACTTCCAGGGGGACATGGGGGGGGGGAGCACTCTCCTTTCTTGGACGGGACTCCAGTCTCCAGGCCTAGTGGGAGCTTTTAGGCTACTCCCTGGCCTGGTGCCTGTAGCCTATTCTGGGATCTCTGATATTTATTTTGTGCATGACATCATGACTGATACTCCTGCCTGGCCTCCCATTTCGGGGGCACTCTTTGGCCTTCTTCTTCTGGATTCATCGACGTTCAGTGTTTTTTTCGTGGTGCTTCCGACCAGACTTTCGTCTTGTCTCTGCCAATGACATACATGCGTGCATTGCCATGGCCTTTATTTTCATGGTGCTTACAAACAGGCTTTATTCTTGTTCCTGTCGATGACATACATGCATGCCTTCCCATGGCCTACGCGGGGTCTTCACAGGGGTTTTTTCTTCTGGTTCCAGTGTAGTATGTCTACTTCGCTCTGCTCTCACCATGGGTTCTTCACCGGGTGGCGAGTTCCACCCTTCCTACATTCGTCCTACATCCTCCATTCCGCTACAGAGCGGATTTCAGCCCCCGAGCGGAGCGGCCCGTTCTGGTCCACTCCTCTCTGGGTCGGTGCTAGGGTGCTTTGCTTTGCCTCTGTATAGGGACTCGGTTGCAGTAGTTCACGGACTTCTCCTTTTCATCAGATTGTGCTCCCACTCTACTCTGATGGTACCCTTGGGCGTCTTCTTCTCTTCAGTACCTTCAACCTTTGGGTATTATTATTATCCTCTTCCTTTATAAGGCTTTTCATGCCTTCCTTCTCGGGACTTGCACGGGGTTCTTTGCACTTGCTGGTTCGCCTGGTCTCTCCCTGACCCTCCACATGGGGGGTCCCTCTTCACCCCTCACCATGCACAAGGGGGGGGGAGGGGATTCTCACTTTCATGAAAGGTGCTCCATTTGCAGGGTGTAGTGACCACTTTTGTGCTTTTTTCTGCCCTCGTGCCTGTTTCGAAGGGCCCCCCTTTGTCATCCTTCCCTGCCTCAACAGGGGAAGGGGGTACTCTCCTATCAAGGATTCAGTTTTTTTTTTACCAATATTGTGCTTGCACACATTTCCTGTGCTTCATACATGGGACGTCAGTATCTTTTACTTTCCAATTGCGATGTGGATGTCACTTCCTCCTTGTGCGCATCGGAAGTCTTCAAGGCGCCAGATCGCCTTTCCTCCAAGTGCCTCGTTCGGGCGTCCTGGCTGTTTCCGAGGACTCCGCAACGAAGGTAGGTCGTCGCTCCCCATCCCGCCGACGATCTCCGACTCCTCTGTCCGGTTCAGGCCATCCATGTGGTCCACCCAAGGCTCAGGAGGCCACCGCTGACCGGTTTTGCCTCCATCCGCCCCATGCTTCCGTACATGGCAGTATTCTTGGGACACTCTACTAACGTCCCTCCTATTTACCTGTGGTAACTCTTTGTGGCCCGCCTACTTTCTTCCCCTGCTCTGCCTGGGGCGCTTCATAGATGGGCCATCGGTATCGTTTTCCTTTCTGGTTGCAGTGGGGATGTCCTTTCCTCCCTGCGCACACCGTGGCGGTTCCCGTCCTGCCATGCCCATTGGGACATGGCGAGTCCTACCAATGTCTCGTGCTCCAACCGCGATGGGTTTAACCCTCGGAGGTGTAGACCGTGTCTCGTCGATCTTGACCTTTGGGTCTCGTCCTACGTTCCCGGACGCTGTAGAGGCAAGGTCTCGCCTCTGCGCTCCATGTTCGGGGTTTCGCTCTCTCTGTCACGGACCGCCTCCGACGGTTTCCGCGCTTCCTCAACGAAGGGGTGCGTGCCATGCTTCCCCTTTACTCTGCTGTCTCCCTGGTGCCTGACCGCTTTTCCCCCGGTGCTTCGTTCGGCCGTCCCTACTGTTTCCGAGGACGCCGGGTCGTAGGGGAGACGCCGCTCTCCTTCACCACGTCGCCGATGGTCTACAGCTCCTCTCCGCCCTGTCTCTTCCCCTGTACGATCTCCGGGCGTCCTTCCGTACTGGGCGGTGTTCTTGCCTACGTAACCTGCTCTACCTGTGGTTGCTGCTCCGGTTGTCCATCCTCCCACTCGCTCCCAGGCGGCATCGACTTCTTTAGTCATGCTCCCTGCGTGTAACCTGGGGCTGGTTGATCGGCCTGTCCACACACCATCCCTCGGGATGTTTCCAGTCCCTAACGGACGTCGCTTCCCTTCCCTTTACGGGAAGCCGTCATCGTGGGGGCACGTGGCGGCATCCCTCCCGGAACGAGCTCTTACACATGCACAAGGAGTGCTCCCGGTGCCTGCGAGTTGGCAGGTACGGCTCGAAGCCTTTGCTCAACGCGACGTACATGTCGACGCGCCCACTCAGTTGGCGTCGTCTGAGTTTCAGTTGTGTCTTTCCATAGTTCTCTTTTACTGTTCCTTGTGGTTGACGGAGGGCGTCGACTTCGGGGTTCGGTCGGAGATGGGTTCTTCCCCACTCCCTCCTGTCGGCTGCTTCTGCTTGTCGAGCCTCGCCATGCCTTCATCCGGGGTTTCACCTCCATTTTGGGCCTGATTCTTTGCCCCTCCGTTATCTTTCTGGACGTATGCCACGTTCCTTCACGCCACCAGAGAAGGGTGCCCTGGAACGTGTTCACAAGCCCTGGTGGCGCACTGCTCGCATGCTCTCCACCCTCTTCGAGCGTCTGCACCTAGCTCGGCTTCCCCTCAGGCTTATTGTAGCTCCACCGACTAGGGTGCTCGGGAAGGGTGGGGCCCACTTCGGGCGTCTGCAACTGCGGCTCGCCTCGGTCGGCTTCCTGCAGTGTCCCTTCCATTAGGCTGCGCGTTGTCGCCAGTCTCTGTGGTTTTCCTTCTGTACACTGGCGCCGGCTGAGGTCAGCACGTCGCTGTTGCTTTCTGTGCTCCCTCCGGAGGGGCTCTTCTCTGCTCCTGCATGGTAGGGGTCTTCCCTCTTTGCTGCTGCGGGGCTCTTCGCTCCCCATCCGCCTGGCATGTTCCGACCCTCCTCAACCGCTTCCTCTTCGTTGGGGTCGGCAGGCCGGCTCGAAACGAGGCCGCCAGACTCGGGGCCCCTACCGGCTCTTGCGTTCCCACTCTCGGTTTCGCTTCGCCGTTCGTGGGCACGCCGGGTACTACGGCGGGGTCTGTCCTCGGGGTGCCTGTCCAAGTTTCCACTCCGGCGACCTGCGTGACCTCGGCCTGTCTCCCCAGACGTCGCCTCTGTTATTCTGTCCATGGGATTCTTCGGGTAGTCTCGCCTCACCAGCGGGACTTCCTGTCGCATGTCTTTCTGGTCTCCGTGCCGGACAGCGAGATGTTGTGACCGGTGGTCGACCTTTCGTGCCTCGTCTTGATGACTCTCATTATGTCACGTTTCGGCGGTTTACCCTTCGGTCTCCATGTCGCCCCTCGTGTCTTTACGACCCTCGTCGGACTAGCCTTGCCTCCCCTGTTCACTCGGGGTCTTCCGCTCCTCTTTTCCTTGGTGGGTGGGATCTTCTCCGCGAACTCTCCCGCACACTGTGTGCAAGCCGCTCTCCTTGTTCCTCAGTTCGGATTCCTAGTTACCGTTCCCGAGTCCTGCCTTCCGCCGTCGCAAGATGTGCCGTGGGCGGGCCTCGACTGGGACAGGTCGAGCACGCCTGTCACCCTAAGTCGGGTGACTGCGTAGTCTTTTCGTTCTCCAGGACCTGGCGGGGTGCCTATTTTGCCACGCACTCCTTTCCACCGTCGCACTGCGTGTACCCTGCCTACCCGGGACTGCCGACCTATGGGCGGTTGCTCTGTCTATGGGACAGAGCTCCCGGGTAGTTTGGTCTTTCCAACACACCATATTCGATGTGTTTCCGCCACCCGACGCCCTTTTTGATGTGCAAAGTCCTCCGCAGGCTGAGTGGGTAAATTAACTTTGTTTGGTTGTTCAGTTCCCTCTGGCCGGCACGCGCCTGGTCCGCTCAGCTGTGGCGGTGGCGCCCGAGTCCTGTTTCCCTATCGTTCCCCGATTTCCACTTGGGATCGATTGGTGGCCTCGGGCCCTCATTGGCCTTCACATCGTGGATGTTTGTGAGGCAGGGTGGCTGCCGACGTTTAGTCGTTCTATGCCTGTCAAATCCTCTCCACTGGCCACATTCTCAGTGGCAGACTTCCGTCTCTCACTGGCACGGTTTTCCTTCTGGGATGACCAACGCGTCGCGGACACGCCTGTCGGTGGCGTTCGTGTTTCCCTACCTCATTTGGTTATTTTTGAGATGCGTCCCAACATATGCACCACGCTTAGGACCCGCCTATTGGCCAATTGGGTACCGTTTGAGTCATTCACGGGGTTGGTCGTTCCTCACAGGGCGTTGGATTTCTTCATGCGGGCCTGCTTTGGACTTAGGCCTACCCCGCATTAGATTCCTCCTCAGTGGTCTCTGGCGGAGGCTTTTGTCTGCCTCTTACGCTCTTTACCCCGTGCCTAGACACTTCCATGTACAAAGGAGTACAAAGGAAATTAAGCAACAACAGGTCTAGTGACCCTTCTAGGTTGCTTGTCCTCCAAAACACTGAGGATCAAGTGTCCAAACAGTGGTTTAGAGTGGGTAAGGGAACATTGGAAAGGGAACTACTGCCCTGCCACTAACGTGGCAGGACTAGGAAGTTAGTAGGGGACATATGGGTTAGTAACTGAGGGGAGGATAAAGTTATTCATTTACAAACGCAGTCAGTCGCGGGTTTGATGCGAGATATTTGTCTAGGCGGAATTTAAATGAATCAACGGTGCTGCAGTCTATAACGTCTCGGGGAAGCCCATTCCACAAGTTGACAACTCGATTGAAGAAGAAATTCTTAGATTCGTGCGAGTTAAAAGATTTACCAATAATTTTGCAACCGTTTCCCCGCGTGTAATTAGATTGGTCGATAGTGAAGTACTTACTACAGTTCATATTGTCGATGCCTTTGATGATTTTGAACACTTGAATTAAGTCGCCTCTTAATCTGCGCTGGGTTAAAGGAAATAGATTTAATTCTCTAAGACGCTCTTCGTATGGTTTGTTCTTTAGGCTAGGTATCATTTTGGTAACTCTACGTTGAACTCGTTCTAGCTTGTTTATATCTTTTTGGTAATAAGGGCACCAGGATTGAACGCAGTATTCCAGAAGAGGGCGGACTAAGGAATTGTAAAGGGTTAGGATAACTTCTTTGGATTTATGCTCAAATGACCTGCCTATAAAGCCAATTATTTTGTTTGCCTTCTTAACAACTTCTGAACATTGTTGACTCGGTTTTAGGTTACTCGATATTGTTACTCCCAGATCAGTTTCTCTGTTTACATTCTTAAGATGAGTGCCATTCATCGAATAGTTTGCTTTCTCATTTAGGTATCCGACATGTAGTACTTTACATTTATCCGCATTGAAACTCATTTGCCAAATTTGGGCCCAACATGACAATTTATCTAGATTGTGTTGCATATCGTCAACTTGTTCTTTTGAGAGTACGCTATTTGCAATTTTTGTATCGTCAGCAAATTTTGAGATTGTGCAGGTGAGACCCTCATCTTTGTCGTTGATGTAAATTAGAAAGAGAATTGGTCCTAGTACCGAACCCTGGGGTACCCCGCTACTTACATCGGTCCATTTAGATGCCTTACCGTTTATGACTACCCTTTGCTTTCTGTTGCTGAGCCAATTTTCTATCCATTTCAACACACCGTCTTGTATTCCATGCGCTTTTAGTTTTAGCAGTAAACGTTTGTGGGGAACTTTGTCAAAGGCCTTTTGAAAATCAAGGTATATAATATCTACAGCTTTACTCTCATCGTAGAGGTTGAGGATATCGTGGAAGAAGTCTAAGAGGTTTGTTAAACAGGAACGTTTTTTACGAAAGCCGTGTTGAGTATCTTTAAGTATGTTATTTTCCTCTAAGTGATTTACGAGTCTGTCTCGTATGACCGTTTCTAGCATTTTACATACAACTGAGGTTAAGCTAATTGGACGATAGTTACTGGGTAGGGATTTGCTGCCTTTTTTGAATATCGGTGTTACGTTGGCTAGCTTCCACTGATCAGGCATAGTTCCAGACTGCAAGGATTTATTGAATAGTAATGTCAGTGGTTTGGAGAGCTCATTCTTAGCTTCCTTTAGAACTCTAGGCGAGATTGTATCAGGTCCTGGCGTTTTATTTACCTTGAGTTTATCTAAACAATTCAATACTTCTCTCTCTGTAACGGTGATATTGCTTAGAACATCTGAATTATCAATCTGAATCGGCGATGGTGTAGGGATATCACTGAGGTCTTCTGTTGTAAAAACTGATGCAAAGAAGGTATTGAGGGCATTACTCATTTGTACTTCGTCTTTGGTGTATTCTCCTTTTTCATCGACTAACGGTCCAACAGTTGAAGTAACTACTTTTTTCTTTCTGATATAACTATAGAATTCTTTCGGGTTTGTTTTACTTTGATTCGCAATATGTAACTCTAAGGACTTTTTACTTTGCTTAATTCACTTTTTGGCTTTGCGTCGTAGCTCTACAAATTTCACCCGTTCTTCGTCATTTTGTGAGGATTTTAATCTATCATTAGCAAAATGTTTAGCAAAGCCATGACACTGTTCCTTCTTGCTTTGGCGGCGGGTGACGGAGTCTCGGAGATGGCTGCCATGTCTAAGACCCGGCCTTGCTTCCGTTTTCTCCCGTCCTTGGGTCGGTTTCTTTGGCTCCGTCTGTTCGTTTTGTGGCTACAACCGTATGCGACACTCCCGTTTTTCGGCCTTTCCTGTACCGACTTCCACACGTGGTAGGGTTCATCGTCCGTTCTGGCCGGTTCAAACCCTGCATCCGTATGTGTACTCGGCCAGGCCAGTGTCGGGGTTGACATTACGGGTGGCGCCTACGTTCGATAGGAGGCTTGATCGCCGGGCTGTGGGACTTCACCTGTGTCGGGTTCTTCGGGCCGGTAACCCGTACGTTCAGGTCACAGCTCATGCCGTCCGTTCGTACGCTGCTCCATTCAGGTTTTACTTGCTTTTTCTCGCCCGGACTTTGCCGACACAGGGCTTTGGTCTTCCCCCACCACGTTTGTCTCCTCCTCTCTGTCGTTGTCCACCGACAGACCGGGGCGTCCTTGTAGTGCGTTGGGCCTGCAGGTTCCCTCAGGGTCTCCCTGAGGGGTTCCTTCTGCCTCTTGTCCTTCTCCTGTCCTGTCCTTCCTTATTGGGGTGGGGGGGGAGGGAAGGGTATTGCACTATACCCATACTTGCACCTATGTTAAAGATTAACAACTTGGCTAAGCTTTTGTGATACTTTCTAGTCTTAAGTATACTACATTCTTTCGGTATGTCTTGTCCTCATACCACTGAACTTTTCTCATATGGCTTTTAGTGCTCGTCACTGCCACTGCTCATGTAGTTTCTCGTCACATCCTGTACCGTACTCATATTCGGTGTATGCCGGTATTTACTCGTTCCAGCATGGGTCGTCCTGCTTTCTTCCGGAAGGAGGGGGGGGGGGCGCATCCTGGACATTATATTCATCATTATGAAATGCATCATTCTTTGTCTTAGGCTAAGTTATCTCATGGAATAAGACTGGACTGTACATGACCTCTCTTGATATGCACCTGTCTGTACACTCTTTATATAAACTCTCTTGTTTAAGTCAGTCTTTCCATGGTCCTGATATTTCCTAAGGGCTAAGTTTGTGTTTTTTCGCTTGGATGTCCGCCTCCGATTTGTTACTCTAGCTCTACGTTGGAGACGTAGAGGCTACTACTAAATTGGGAGGTTTGACACTCTCCCAATACCAAAGAAGGAAAACCTTCTATTTGGTAGGTAGCCTCGGAGTATCCAACGTCATAGTATCCCGCCCTCACGCCGTACCCCTGCCCATCCACTCTTGTTTAATTAACTTGATACCTGGCTGTCTAATGAACCCGGTCGGGTTGTGCGGTGGACCGTGACAACGGCTTAACCCGGGAACTGCTGGGAGGCTCTTAAGAGTTCCCCCGGCGGACTGCGGGGAGACTCTTAAGAGTCAGAGAAAAAATAAATAAACTTTTGACATCGAAAAAAAAAAAAAAAAAAAAAAAATTGGGCCCCTGGGCCATGCAAAATCTCAGTCCTCTACCTCCCCTCCTTCCCCACTTTCCTCCTCTCCTTCAGTTATCACCTATTTTCCCTGTTATTCCCTTATTCTGAGGTATATTTTCGTGCTAACATTAGAAATCCGGTTGCAGGGTGTGGTCATCACTGATAGCAAACGAGTGCAAGAGAGAGAGAGAGAGTATCGATCGACTGTGTCTCAGTGGCCTAGGGGTAAATTGGCGGGAAAGCAGCTTGCCTCACCCATACATTATACAACTCGCGGGCTATATCTCCGATTTTGACCATCCAAACGCTGTTTTCACTCGTTTTATTGTTGTTTCAGGTTAATACCTTTATAATCAACCCATAATAGGTGCATATGGATAAGTATTAATGCTATTAATGGTACAATGAATATTTTAGTGACGGAAACACCTCAAATACATGCGCACAGGGAGAGGTGTCTAATTACCCCCATGCGCACTTCAGAGGTTAAGGAGCCAGAGAGGATGGACAATGTTCTGCAATTTTCTATTTTCTTTCTCATCAATATTTTCATTTCCTTTAAAATAGTAGCCTCAAGAGTGTGTACAACGTACCTAGTAGAGAGAGTAAGGTGCTACTCTAGATGTTATCGATTTAATCGCGCTAGTGATTATGATAATTGTCCACTCCAGAGCGGAACGGAATTATACGATAGGTATATAGCTCTACGTTGGATACTCCGAGGCTACCTACCAAATAGAAGGTTTTCCTTCTTTGGTATTGGGAGAGTGTCAAACATCCCAATCTAGACAAATTTTGAAAATTATAAAAAAAAAAAAAAAAAAAAAAAAATAATAATCCTACGTCGTTATAGTATGCTTTTCCTACATTCCGTTGCTGATTGTATTATACCGATACATGGGAGTTGGTAAATATAATTGAAGAACTTAAAATAATGTTTATTTTTATTTTATTTTGTATATTAATAGGTTGTCGAGGACAGCAACCCGCAACCCTAGCCGCGTAGGCCTAGCGACCAGCCCAAAAACTACATGCCGCCTTAACGTATATTCTAGTTTAATATACTGTATGCTATATCTATGAACTACAAATAATTAGTATTATTACCCTTCCAGCCTCCCTACAAATACAGGTCGGAGTCCTACTATCCTGGAAAGCTTTTTTCAGTTCAGTTCAGTCAGTGACAGGGTGCCAAAAGTGATTTTTTTTATGTCAGTAGTAATTAAGGATTAGAGAAAAATAGAGTTTAAGGTATCAATATGAGGGGGGGTCCGGGGGGCGAAGCCCCCCTGGTTTTATAGGGGGGTCCGGGGGCATGCCCCCCCGGGAAATGTTTGACATTTTAGGTTCTCAAAGAGGGCATTTAGCGACTTTTTCAAAGCCATAAAATGGCTGAGATACTGTTAAAAAAATGAGGTTATCTAGACAAATTTTGAAAATTAAAAAAAAAAAAAAAAAGAAAAAAAAAAATAGCCTAATCCTAGGTCGTTATAGTATGCTTTTCCTACATTCCGTTGCTGATTGTATTGTACCGGTACTTGGGAGTTGGTAAATATAATTGAAGAACTTAAAATAATGTTTATTTTTGTTTTATTTTTTATATTAATAAACTGTTGAGGACAGCAACTCGCAACCCTAGCCGCCTAGGCCTAGCGACCAGCCTAGCAGTAGAAAACTACATGTCCCCTTAACGTATATTCTAGTTTAATATACTGTAGGCTATATTATCTATGAACTACAAATGATTGGTATTATTATCCTCCCAGCCTCCCTACAAATACAGGTCGGAGTCCTACTATCCTGGAAAGCTTTTATCAGTTCAGTTCAGACAGTGACAGGGTGCCAAAAGAGATTTTTTTTGATGTCAGTAGTAATTAAGGATTAGAGAAAAATATAGTTTAAGGGATCAATACGAGGGGGGGTCCGGGGGGCAAAGCCCCCCTGGTTTTATAGGGGGGTCCGGGGGTATCCCCCCCCCCCCCCCCCCCCCGGGAAATGTTTGACATTTTAGGTTGTCAGAGAGGGCATTTAGCAACTTTAAAGGCCATCAAATGGCTGAGAAAAAAATAAGGGTATCTAGACAAAATAATGTTGAAAATAAAAAAAAAATAAAAAAAAATAGCCTAATCCTAGGTCGTTATAGGATGCTTTTCCTACATTCCGTTGCTGATTGTATTTTACCGGTACTTGGGAGTTGGTAAATATAATTGAAGAACTTAAAATAATGTTTATTTTTGTTTTATTTTTATATTAATAGGTTGTCGAGGACAGCAACCCGCAACCCTAGCCGCCTAGGCCTAGCGACCAGCCCAGCAGTAGAAAACTACAAGCCGCCTTAACGTATATTCTAGTTTAATATACTGTAGGCTATATCTATGAACTACAAAATAATTATTAGTATTATTATCCTCCCAGCCTCTCTACAAATATAGGTCGGAGTCCTACTATCCTGGAAAGCTTTTATCAGTTCAGTTCAGTCAGTGACAGGGTGCAAGAGAGATTTTTTTTTATGTCAGTAGTAATTAACACCTTACGAGCGGCCTATGCGGTTTATTTATGTGTACCGCACAGCGGGGTGTTTTTAGCCAAAATAGGGCTGTTTACGTGATCATTTTCATGCCTAAATAAGACCCAGAACGTAAAACAAGTACCTATCCCTGAAAGGGCATAAACAGAGCTTTCGAATGACACCATAACGATCCTTGTATGATGGATAGTTTTCTTGCAATAACCGTGCAACGCGAGTGCAAAAAGCAGGTAATTCGGTACTTTCAGTACATAATTGAGTATGTAGCGAGTGAGAGAGGGAGGAGGGAGCTGAGATTTGTGTCAGTAGGTTCGCCGCGGTGGTCTGGAGCAGTCATACGCTCGCTAGTCTCCTGCCACCACTTGTCTCTCTCTCTCAGCCACATTACGTGCTGAAATTGCCACTCGAGTTATGTCGAGCGCCGCCACATAGTCCAGCTTTATTTAACTCGACTTATGTTGCTCGCCGCTAAATAAGGGTTAAGGATTAGAGAAAAATATAGTTTAAGGAATCAATACGAGGGGGGGTCCGGGGGGCGAAGCCCCCCTGGTTTTATAGGGAGGTTCGGGGGCATGCCCCCCCCGGAATTTTGTTGACATTTTAAGTTGTCAGAGAGGGCATTTAGCGACTTTTCAAGGCCATAAAATGGCTGAGATACTGTTAAAAAAATAAGGTTATCTAGACAATTGTTGAAAATAAAAAAAAAAACGAAAAAGAAAGAAGCCTAATCCTAGGTCGTTATAGTATGCTTTTCCTACATTCCGTTGCTGATTGTATTGTACCGGTACTTGGGAGTTGGTAAATATAATTGAAGAACTTAAAATAATTTGTATTTTTGTTTTATTTTTTATATTAATAGGTTGTCGAGGACAGCAACCCGCAACCCTAGCCGCCTAGGCCTAGCGACCAGCCCAGCAGTACAAAACTACATGCCGCCTTAACGTATATTCTAGTTTAATATGCTGTAGGCTATATCTATGAACTACAAATGAAATGATTAGTATTATTATCCTCCCAGCCTCCCTTCAAATACAGGTCAGAGTCGTACTATCCTGGAAAGCTTTTATTTGTTAGTAGTCTTGGCAAATCCAACGTCAAGTCTATTAACCTAATTGCAATGAAGACTTGTCTATTTTGACTGCTATGTCGTCATTTCAACCGCGGTTAAATGGAAAATGTCTAGAGTCTACTCCTTATCTTGCTCTAGGAGACGTTGTGCATTAACCAAAACTACCACCGAAGGTGAAAAAAGCATAAAAGAGAAGAAAAAGGGGTTTACCTTAGTTACTGCTTAAAGCCCATCCCGTGTTCCGTCATGTGCAGATCCCTGTCGAACGTGCGCATGACCGACCCTCTCTTGTTATCATTTGTTCACGTGCCTCCATTGTTGAGTCCGCTTTTGTTGTGCTCCTTCAATTCACCCTGTTTAGGTTCGTTTCGGCTTATCTGGCCTTCTTTTTTGTTAGACAGATGTTACGTGATCTAGGGCACACGTAAATGGGATCCTAAGTGTGTATAATGGAGACGCGTGTGGAAATAGCCTACCGAAGGTACGGGGGCAACTGGCGTTCCTCGTATATGTTTTTCATTCTTTCTCTTTTCATATTCTTTTTTCCTGTTAGTCTGGGCATAGCTTAGCTTTTAGCTTTTTTTAGCCTAGCTCGTTTTCTCATTCAGGAATTGCTATGCCCCTATGAGTTTTCATTTTTTCATAGCCTAAGGTGTAACGTTAGTAAACATTCTGAGATTTCGATGGTGGCGGTGCTGTTTGTAGAGTTTGTGTCGGCCACAAGAATAGCTGTGGAAGAAAAGAAGAAAGCATATAGAGAGTGGTTGGGTAGTAGAGGGAATGAAGATTCCGAGAGACAGAAACGAGCGAGGTACGTGGAGAGTAAGAGGGTGGTGAAGAGAGTAGTGAAGGAAAGTAAGAGAAGAGTAGATGAGGAATTTGGAAGGAATCTGAGTGTAAAATGGAGGGAGAGTAAGAAATTGTTCTGGAAAGAAGTCAAGAAAGTTAGGGAAGGTAGCAAGGGAAACAGTAAGGGTGTGAAAGATAAGAATGGGAGAATGCTAGCCGAGAAGCAAGAGAGAGTCGAAAGATGGAGGGAGTACTTCAGTGAGTTGCTAAATGAAAGGAATGAAGAGCCAGCAAACATAGCTGGATATGGTATGGGAGGGAGAAGAAGAGAAGTAGTGGAGGAGGAGGTGGGGATCAGGAGGTCAGAAGTGTGGGAAGCCATGAAAAGAGTGAAGTTGGGGAAAGCACCAGGAACAGATGGAGTGTGTGGGGAAATGTTGAGGTATGGTGGTGAGATAGTGATAGAATGGGTATGGAAAATGTGCAAACTAGCATGGGAGAAGGGGAGTGCACCCGATGACTGGAAGACTGGCATAATAGTCCCCCTATATAAGGGCAAAGGGGAAAGAGGAGTGTGTGGTAACCACCGAGGAATATGTCTTCTAAGCGTAGTAGGGAAGGTATACAGTAGGGTAGTGATTGAGAGAGTGAGAGTGAGAACAGAGAAATGGATAGGCGACGAGCAGGGAGGTTTTAGGAAGGGAAGAGGATGTGTAGATCAGATTTTTACCCTGAATTGTGTTGTGGAGAAGTATCGGGAGAAGAAACAAAAGGTGTATATTGCCTTTATGGACGTGGAGAAGGCCTATGACAGAGTGGATAGAGAAGGTTTGTGGAAAGTACTTAGAATATACGGAGTAGAGGGCAAGTTGCTGAAAGCAGTGAAGAGCATGTATGAGGGTGCAAAGGCGGCAGTACGTGTGGAGAGTGAGCAGAGCGAGTTCTTTGACCTGAATGTTGGTTTGAAACAGGGGTGTGTGATGTCCCCGTGGTTGTTTACTGTATATATGGATGGAGTTATGAAAGAAATACTATCAAGAGCAGTGGATGTTGGTGTATCGCTGAAAAGGGAGGGAATTGAGTGGAAGCTACCTATACTGCTGTTTGCGGATGATACAGTTCTCATGAGTGATAATGAATGGGAGTTGCAGGGTCTGGCAAATGAGTTTGGAACAGTGTGCGAAAAACGGAATTTGAAGGTAAATACGGGGAAGAGCAAGGTTATGGTCTTCGAAAGGGGTGAAGTCACAGAGTGTGAGGTGAAGCTGAACGGTCAGGCTATGGAGATCGTCAACTCTTTTAAGTATCTGGGCAGTGTGTTGAGTAAAGATGGGACTATGGATGAAGAGGTGCGGGAGAGGGTACAACAGGGGAAGAGGGTTGTAGGAACGCTAAAAGCAGTAACAAGAAATAGGGTGGTCAGTATGGAAGTGAAGAAGTCCTTGCATGACAGTGTGGTAATCCCGACACTGACTTACGGAAGCGAAGCATGGACGTTGGTTGAGAGACTCAGACCAAGAGTGAGAGCAGTGGAAATGAATTACTTAAGGAGTGCGTGCGGAGTTACATGGAGGGATAGACAGACTAATGAGGAAGTAAGAAGGAGGTGTGGTGTGGAGGTAGATGTGCTGGAAAGTGTGAAAAGGAACAACTTGAGATGGTTCGGCCATATGGAACGTATGGAAAGCGAGAGAATGACTAAGAGGGTGTACGAGAGCGAGGTGGAGGGACAGAGGGGGAGAGGTAGACCGAATATGAGGTGGAAGGATGGAGTGAGGAAGTACATGAACGAGGGCGGTGCTGGTTGGGGGGAGGGGCGTCGACTGACTTGGGACAGAGGTGCATGGGGGCGGTTCGTTCGTGGCCACCCCTTCGGGGATCACGGCGTCAGGCAATAGATAGATAGATAGATAGTGTCGGCCGCATTATTAGCGTTATTCCCGAGTCCCCCCTTTCGAGCCTTCACTGTGTCTCAAGGGCATGGGCGACAGGTGGTTCGTGATATTCCAGGGGTACCCCAGGGGGGCCCCTCCTTCACACCACAGGGTTTTTTCGCACCTGACACATTCTCTGCTCACGGCTAGGCCTCCCTTTTTCTCACCAGTTTCGTTTACTGGTTTTTGTTTTCCCTTCCTGTTTCACCTCCATCCTTTCATAGTCTTTTTGCCCAATCCAGGGGTACCCCTGTTTGTGCGAAACCACCGTCCCTGCCACTTCTCATGGGCTTTGCTCTATCTCTGTGGGTTGGGTGGTTCCTGGGGGATGTGCCTCCTCTCCCTTGGTGTGTCTTCCTTGCCTCTCCCTTTACCGGTTGAGTTAGGATCATATATCAAGGAATACACTGCTCAGCTTGATGGCCTTTGTGACGTTAACCACTCCGTTAGAACCGCATGGCTTGTCCTACAGTGACTTGCTAGGATCGCCAGGGCAGTGGATGTGGCTACAGTTGATGTATCATTGTGTGCTTTATTTCATATGAAAGCTTGTGTGATGGGCAGTCCAGAAAGGCTCTTTGTCTTCACCCATGTCAAGGCTTTATATATTTAATTGCAAAGTATATGTTTTATCATTAAGTAGTAATGATAGGAGTTGAGAGAGAGAGAGAGTAGTAGTACAGAGTGTGGGGAGGTGCGAAGTGTTTTGCTATACTCGATGACGTCATAGCTGGCTGGCCTCGGGGATTGGTTAGAGGAGGTTTTTACCATGCTTGGTGACGTCATGTTTAGCTAGCTTCTTTAGCATTGGCTAGAGGACTTGTTACCGCTTTCCCACGCGGTTCGAACTAGTGCTAGTATATATACTGCTCTCGGGCCACTCTCTCCCTCAGATCTGGTTTCTAGAACGCATCCCTCTTATCCCTTTGATACCTGTCACCCTCACTGCACCTGAGAATCTTTTCCTCTGCCTATCTCTCTCATTTTCCATATCTTTCACCACCTTTTATTAATATTATACCCCCTCTGGTTAACTCTGCATAATCAGCTTAATGCTGGCCAGTTGTATTGTGCGTTAAGGTCTGATATAACCCATGTATGTTATTTGTTAAGGTAAGTTGATCACGAAGCATTGGTTGGCATTCATATTGTTCAGTACTGCTTCCTGTAATTATTAGTGTTCTGCTGGATTAGATAATGCTAGACTAGGAGTCTGATACTATAAGGTATTGTTTCCGATGAGTGCTGGCTTTAGTTAAAAGCTGCACGACATACCTGAGAACTGGAGTTGATTGGGTAAATTCTAGTCTGTGTGCCATTGAAAGTAGAGCATGCACGAATGAGAGCTTTTTGCCTATACCATTCTGCACTGTTCTAGGCTCGGTTGTTTTTCTTTGAGGTACGCCAGGAGAACGCTTAATACTTTGGTATTAAGGTTTCTTTAGAGAGCTACCCTTCCCTATAACGTAATATTTGACGCACAGACTTGAGATTTGCACTAGGCTATGCGGCATGCCATGCGCACCAGTATCTCATATCACTGACTCTAGCTAGACTTTATCAGTCATAGTAGACATTAGGAGGTTTAACGACCCTCCCAATACCAAATGAGGTAAACCTCCTATTTGGTCGTAGCCTCGGAGTATCCAACGTAGAGCTATATACTTATCGTATAATTCTGCTCCGCTCTAGAGCGGGCAATTATCGAAATCACTAGCGCGATAAAACGATAACATATAGAGTAGCACCTTACTCTCTCTACTAGGTACGTTGTACATACTTTGGAGGCCACTATTTGAAAAAGAAAATAAGAAAATATTGATGAGAAAGAAGAGAAAATTACAGGATTTTAGGCCATCCCCTCTGGCTCCTTCAGCCATCTTGACGGATCCACCCCACTACCAGACAGGGTTCATTGGGCATTCCCGGTATCAAGTTACAAGAGACAAGATTGGATGGGCAGGGGTACGGCGCGAGGGCGGGATACTATGACGTTGGATACTCCGAGGCTACGACCAAATAGGAGGTTTACCTCATTTGGTATTGGGAGGGTCGTTAAACCTCCCAATTTAGTAGTAGCCTCTACGTTCCAACGTAGAGCTAGAGTACCAAATTGGAGGCGGACATACAAGCTGAAAACACAAACTTTAGCCATTAGGGAATATCAGGACCATAAAAGACAGAGTTAAACAAGAGAGTTTATATAAAAGAGTGTACTGACAGGCGCATATCAAGAGAGGTCAAGTACAGTCAAATCTTATGTAATGGTATATCTTAGCCTAAGACAAGAATGATGCATTTCATAAGGGATAATATGAATCCCCGGGTGCCCCCCCCCCCCCCCCGGAGCCTTTTGGAAGAAGGCAGGAAGAGTCATAAAGGAAGGAATGACTTCAGACAGTTGCCGAAGAGGAGGACCGTACAAGACGGGATGAGAATACAGGAGGAGAATCAGTGACTAGCACGAAAAACCGGATGACCAAAACAAGTGAGACGATGGAGAACAGACAAGGTCATGGAGCATACACAAGATAAGAGAGGACATCAATATCTTAACCTAGTGAATCCGTAAACATAGGTGCAGGTATGGTTATAGTGCAGGAAGAAACCCCGCCCCCCGTCTGTACAAAGCAGTAGTACCCATAATATAAGGAGGGAAGACAGACATATATGGAAGAGGAGTACTGTACCGGAGGTACCAAGAATACCTGAGCATATCCAGCGCGGAGCAGCAGGACCATCTGAAAAAACAGTAGCAGAAGGGGGTGCATACATAAAAATCAATATGTAGGAGACTTAAGACTAGAAATAATAAAACATCTTAGCCTAGGAAAGTCCTTAACCTTAAGTGCACATAAGGGAATATGAATAACATGTCCCCCCCCCCCCCCCTCCCCCCAATAAAGGAATGACCGGAAAGGAAAAGGGACAAAAGACAGAGGGAATAGTGCAGGGAGACCCTAACTAACCCGCTGGCCCAACGCAACACAAGGACGCCCCGGCCTGTCCGTGGACATGGACAGATAGGAGGAGACAAACGTGTTGGAGGAAGACCACAGCCCTGTGTCGGCAATAGCCAGATGCGAATGATTATTAAGAAACCGTATCATCGCAGCGTATGAACGAATGTCATGGGCAGTGCCCTGAACTTGAGGGTTGCTGGCCCGAATAATCCGACACAGGCGAATTCCTACCGCACGTTTACCAAGCCTCCTACCAGTACGAGGCGCTACCCACAATGCCAACCCCGACATCGGCCTGACTGTCTCCACATAAGAATGGAGAGCGTGAACGGGGCATAAAAGATGATGAGCCCTACCCCGTTTCAAAGCCGGGACAGTAAACGGTTTAAAAACATGAGACTCTCGCTCATTCTTAGCAATAAAATGAACCGACGGGGCCAAGGTGACCGACCCAATGAGGGGAGAAAACCTCAAGCAATTCTGGGCCCGAGACATGGCGGCCATCTCCGAGACTCTCTCACCCGTTGCTAAAGCTAGAAGGAACAGGGTTTTGTCAAGTAGGTGTTCAGGTGATGGGTTCGGAGTGTAAGGGGCAGACGAGAGCAGTTTGAGAGCCTCCGCCAGAGACCATTGAGGAGGAATCTGGCGCGGGGGTGGTCTAAGCCTAAAACAGGCACGCATGAAGAAATCCAATTCTGTTTGAGGAACGACCAACCCCGTTAACTTCTCAAACGGCTCCCGGATGGCAGACAGGTGGCTCCTAAGGGTGTTGAACATGTTGTGACGTGTCTCAAATAAATAATTGAGGTAGTGAAAAACCAACGCCACCGATGGCAGTGTCTGTGACGTGTCGTGTATCCAAGAAATAAAACTGTGCCAGTGAGATTCGTACGTCTTCCATGTGGAGTGTGTCCAGTGTAGAGTAAATTTGTTAGTTAACCCGGTGAGACCCAGCGTCGCACGTGATGCGTCGGCAGTGTTTGATCACCAACTCCCAGCGACGCATCACGTGCGTCCGACATATAAAAAACACTTACGTGGCTCGTAAGGTAGGAAATGGCGGGAGAATAGGAGGGGGAGGTACCGTAGTGTGTGTGGGAGCCGGGCCGGTAGGTGTGAGCGGGCCGAGACAGCCGCGCGGCTGGTGGTGGTGGGTTTAGTGGGGATACTTTACACCCTTAGTTCACCGCCACTTTGAACCTTCATTACTCCGGTCGTATGGGAGCTAGAGGCTTGAGATTTGTGTGAGACACTCCTTAGGATGTATGACGTACAATGCCATACTCAGTTTTCACCCTAGTGCTCCCGGGCGGGTGGTCATGCGGGGGAGACGAACTTTCGACACCCCTCCACCCCCCCCTCGACCCCAAATGACCGAGGTGAGTTTTGTTTTATGTTTTCTTCATTTCTCACCATTCTCTTCCATTTTGGCTCAACAAATTTTGTTGAGGCTCCCCCCCCCCAACGGCCCCCCCCCCCAAAAAAAAATATCCGAGGGGATTTTTTTTTTTTTTTTTTTAATTTCTCATCTTTGTCTTCCATTTTAGCAAACAAAAAAAGAAGTGAAAATGGGGTGGGACTGGGGTGAACAAAATATTATAACTAGCCGGGGCTCAACGGGTTAATGATCTTCCAAACGTTGGCAGCCACCCTGCCTCACAAACATCCACGATGCGAATGCCAACGAGGTCCCTAGGTCTCCAATCGACCCCAAGTGGAAGTCTGAGACCGACAGGGGAACGGGACTCGGGCACCATCGCTTCAGCTGAGCGTACCAGGCTTGGGCCGGCCAGATGGGCACGATCAACCAAACTTTGCCCTGGTACTCTCTCAGCCTGTGGAGGACCTTGCACATCAAAAGTGCGTCGGGTGGAGGAAACACATATAGAGACTGCCACCTGTTCCAGTCCTCGCTGAAAGCGTCCGGTCCCCCCGCTGGAGTACGAATCCAGCGGGTCAGGAATACAGGCAACTTGTTCGTCCCGGACGAGGCGAACAAGTCGACCTGCGGAACACCCCAGGAGGCCGCGAGGTCGTCGAATACGGTTTGTTTGAAAGACCATTCTACCTGGGTGCTCTGTCCCCTCGACAGAGCATCCGCCCATAGGTTGGCCGTCCCGGGCAGGTAGGTCGCATGCAGTGTGATGTTGTAAAGGTCTGCCTGGAAAAACAGTTTCTCCGCCAGGTCCTGAAGAACGGCGGACCTGGAGGATCCCTGTTTCTGTATGCAATGAACTGCAGTCATGTTGTCCATCCTGAAGGCCATCGACCTGCCGGAGAGGGCCTGCCCATGATCCCTCAGGAAGAACAACGGAACTAACAGTTCTAAGACGTTTATGTGAAGATGAGTGAGGCCTGACCACATGCCTTGACCTTGGGTGTCCCGTGTTTGACTGGTAACCCCAACCTACCTCGCTCGACGCATCCGTGTCGATCCAGATGGTCGGCGGCAGCGAAGTCCAAGACACAGCCCTCGCGAGCGTGCCCCGAACCACCCAGTGTGTCAATTGTAAGTGGATCGAGCGCGGAATCGGTCGCAGCCGATGTGGAGGCTGTAGCGGAAAAGCCCTGTTGCCTAGTTGAATCAGGCGTTTGAGTCTGAGCCTCCCTAAGGGAACGGTCAGAGACGCCCAATTGAGTGACCCGATCAGCGAGTCCCAGAGTTTTCTGGTAATCGAGACCGAGTGCAATGCGGCAAAAAGTTTCCTTTGAATTTTCGACGCATTCACCCGGCTCTGTCTGACAGTCGCGCTCGCCATGTCCCAGTCGACGCCCAACCACGTAACTTCTTGCGACGGCGTGAGGCATGACTTGGGAACGTTTACCTTGAAGCCTAACCGTGCGATGTGTTGGATGACAAGGAGAGTGTCGTGTACACAACGGGGGGGAGAGTCTGCGGTGATGAGCCAATCGTCCAAGTAAAACAGGATCTGAATCCCTTGACTGAGCAGGGGAGTCAGAGCCTGTTGGACGAGTTTCGTAAAGACTCTCGGTGCGATGTTGAGACCGAAGGGCAGCCTGTCGAACGTGAACACCCTTTCGTGCAGCTGGAGCGCCAGATAACCCTGGAACTGAGGAGCTATCGGAACATGCCAGTAAGCATCCTTGAGATCCAGGGAAACCACCCAGCAACCGGGATGGAGCGCCAACCGCACCTGACTGATGGTAAGCATCCGAAAGTGGTCGTACACGATGTGCAGATTGAGGCACGACAGGTCGACCACCGGTCTCATCGCATCGCAGTCCTTCTTGGGGACCAGAAAAACATGAGAGAGGAAGACTCGCTGGTGAGGCGAGATTTCCCGAATGATCCCATCCTTGTGCATGGCCAGAATAACCTTGGCCACGTCCGGAGACACAGACCGATGTTTGGGAGGCATTCTGAGTGGAGGCCTTGACTGCCACCTCTAGGACAGACCCCGCTTGACTACCCGACGCGCCCACGATCGGCGAGGCCATTGCCGATAGTGGGGGCGAAAAAAGCCGGTAGGGGCGCCTTGAGTGATGGCGACCACCGTTTCGGCGAGGCAGTCGGGAGAAGGGAGAGAGGATAGTCCCGGAGGCACTAGGCGTTTTTTACCGCGGAGTTGTCCCCGGGCTTGCCGCGCCTAGACTGACCGCCACGGTTAGACCCTCCCCTATAGCGACTGCCCCTCTGAAACTGGCACCGACCTTCCTACGTCGGCCGCCTATCCTCCTGCCTCTGGTCGACTCGCCGAGAGGAGGCCTCAATAGCGATGTGCTGAGAAGGGCGAGGTGGCGAGCGACGGTCATACAGACGGCGCGTGGAAGACTTCACCACCTGACGCTTCCCAGCAGAGGATCCTCGCCAAGCCTGGCGTCCTCTTGACGAGCCGGCCTTCCCACCCCTACTAAGGGAGGAAGCGGCCGAGAAGCGCCGCGACACCCCAGGTGGACGGGGTGCGAAGCGCCCCGCAGCAGCAAAGAGGTATGCTTCCTGCCACGCCGCGTCAGAGAAGAGCCCCTCTGTAGCGAGCTCCGACAGCAGCAGCTTCGTTCGTACCTCAGTCGGCGCCTTCTTACAGAAGGCCACCCTCAGAGACTGCCGACAACGCGCAGCCTCATGGATGGCACAACGAAGGTCCCCGACCGAGTTAAGGGCGAGCTGCAGATGGACCCGCCGCAAGTGCTCTTCCCCCTTCCTGATCTCACCAACTGGTTGCGCCTCTATCAGACGCAGGTGAAGCCGAGCCAGCTGTAGCTGCAGCAGGAAGGTGGAGAGCAGGCGAGCAGTGCGCTGGCGGAGCTTGTGATCACGCTCCAGGGCACCCTTATCTGGCGGCGTGAAACAGGGCTGAGGCATTTCAACAAACGCCAACTTAGGCGCATTGAGCCATGCCCAGTACTTAGGGTCTACCCCGGACGAAGACGTGACTAGGCTCGACACGAACGATGAGTCGTGCTGTGGAAGCGGGGAAGAACCCTCCGACGACCGAAGCCCGAAGTCCAAGCCTTCAGCCAGCCACAAATCCCAGGGACCCCCCTCGAGATGAGGAAGCCGAACCATGAGGTTACCCTCTACGTCCCGAGCATTCCTCACCAAGGGAAGGCCCACGATGGCTGACAGAGCGGGCGCATCGACATTGATGTCGTGTCGAGCAAAGTCCGACCATAACTTATTAGACCCAGAGGGCGACACTTGAGGACGGTACGTAAAAAAATTTAGATCCGTCCTCCCAGGGTGAGCCCTGATGTCGACCTCAGGGACTAGACCGTCCGAAGTCAAAGCCCGAAAATGACCCTTAACGTTAACCTGCACCTGCCAGCTCTCCAAAACAGGGCGCTCCCCCGGCGCCTGGGTAGAAGCTCTTTCCGGGTGTGAAGCCGTCACGTTCCGCCACGACGACGGCTCTCCATAAAGAGAAGGAAAGCGACGCTTCGGAATCCTGTATTTTCCCAAGGACGGAACGGTGACAGGCTGCCCAACCATCCCGAACCCACTCCCTGGTAGCATGACAAAAGAAGGAGATGCAGCCGGGGAGGGAACGGGAGGGATGACAACAGGAGCAACAGGCACAGAGAGAGCAGGACGAGTTGGCAGGTGGTCCACAAATGGCGGAAGAGGATTCACAAGAGGAATCACAGGAGGAATGGGAGTAGGACGCTCCAAGCCTTCTGCCAACATTGCAAGCGTCTCTTGTAGGGAGGTAAACCGTGCAGCGTTAGCCTCCTCAGCCCGAACCTGGGCCTCCTGGATGGCCCGAATAGGAAGGACCCATCCAGGGACGTCGGTCGGTGATGAGGAAGACGAAGAGATGGTCCGGCGACGTTTCCTCCGGCTGGGCGACCGACGAGGCGACGGATTATAATAGAACGACTCCCGCGGCGAGTCCTCAACCACGTCGTCATCATACTCTTCATCGCTCCCGCCACTCAGTTCCACGAGGTCACAGCCAGCCCTCTCCTGACCAGACCCTACAACCTCCACACTGGCGCCTTGCACTGCCAGAGGTACGGGTCCACTTTTCCGAGCAGGAGAAGGCTGGCCACACGGAAAGTCAGACTCGACAAAGCCAGGAGAATCCGGTAGACCCTCGCGGACAAGAAGAGGGGAGACCGAAGTAAACAGAGCCCCCGCCTTCTTAGGTGGTGGAGTAGGCGGTAACGGGGGTAGCAGAGCCAACGGCAACGAAGGCGGAGGAGCCGATGGTAGATGTCCAGCGGCCTGCGACGCCTCAATCTCCTTGATCAGCTCATGGGTGGTACGACGACCAGGTGAGAAGGCCGAAACACCAGCAGGAACACGGACCGGGGGAAGCGCCTTCATCTTAGGGCGAAAAGTTGTCGAGCCCGGAGTCGTGCGGACGGAAGCTGCAGGGCGGCGGGACGGCGAAGACTTCCGGCGACGTGGAGAAGTTGAGTGGTGCCGCTTCGACCCCACTGTGTCCGCCGAGAACGGAGACACACCAGACTGAGGGACCTGCGAAGCGGTGACCACTGGGCGCGGAGACTCCAGAGGAAGGTCCAGCACGGCGCGAACCCCTTCGTCCATGAAGCGGGGGACCCGATGTAAATGGTCCTTAACATACCGAGCCACGCCCGACCATGCAGCGGTGAGGTTGACCCGTGCTGTCTCAGCATCCGGCAAAGTAGGGCGAGACTCAAGAGTCATAATGTTGACGAGACACGGGCCACACCTTCTGGGGGTGAAGCCATCACGGCAGTAGCACGCAGCATGGGTGGGGCACTCAGTATGCCCAGCTCCCATAGCCGGATGGGCACACCCATGGCGCGCGCAGTCAGGGAGCGACATCCGCACTGTAAGCGAAGGGAGAAATGAAAAATGTCCCAGACGAAGCACAGAGAAAGAATAAGCACAAATTTCAGGAAGGTATGACAGTATGCACAAAAAACACACAAAAGATTCCATGCATCATGATAGGTACATAAAAGTAATAACACATATAAAAGTAAACACATATAACAGTACATAAAAGTAAGTCCTTCTCCACAGGGGGGGGGGGGGGCCCCCCCCTGTGGAGAAGGACGGAGACGGACCCCCCCCATGTGGGAGGGCCAAGCATATATCATAAGCAGCAACAGTCCGAAGCACCCCAAAAACCCAGGTCAGAAAAGACCAAGGTGCAGGTGCAAACACCCTGAAATAAAGCATGACAGCTATATAAGAACCGAAAAGGGTACCTGAGGGTGAAGGGACCGAAGAGGAGACGGCAGTCCAAGGGACCCAGCAGCGCAGAGCGGGAACACAGCCTGATGTAAAGGAGAAGGTTATTAGACACTGTAACTGACAAACCCCAAGTACAAACATGGCAATATTGGCCAAAAAACAGTGCCAGGGCCGAGAGGGCAAGTCCGCTCTAGAGCGGGAAAGTCCGCTCCAGAGCGGAGCAGACAGACCCGCTCCAGAGCGGACGACACCCTCCCGCTCCAGAGTGGGGCAGGCATGCACGACAATGGCAGTCGAGGCAAAGGAGAAAGGCATGCGCACAGCGAACAAGAGAGCCAGGGAATCAGAAGGCAAGGCCTAGGACAGACCTGGAGCAGGACTGGCGGCCGCTCCAGAGCGGAACAATCGGAGAGTAGAACCAGGTGAAAACATGAGGGCTAGGGCAGCAGGAGGGAAGGCCTAGGACCGACCAGGAGCGGGACTGACGTCCGCTCCAGAGCGGAACAAGCGTAGAGTAGAACCAGGTGAAAACAGGAGGGCTAGGGCAGCAGGAGGGAAGGCCTAGGACCGACCAGGAGCGGGACTGGCGTCCGCTCCAGAGCGGAACAGGTGGAGGAGAGACCCTGTGTAGAAGCCAAAGTGAAGAAGGAGCCCAAGGGGGCCCTGTCCAGAGCGGAAGAGAAATCGCTGCAGAGCGAAGATGCTTGCACCAGAGCGGAGATGTCCGCTCCAGAGCGGATTTGTCCGCCCTCGAGCGGAAAGGGAGATGGAGGTAAATACCAACCAAAAGGCTCAACCCAAGTGCACAGCAGGACAGCTGGCAGGGGAGCTTGCATGAGCAAAAATAAAACAGTGCGATGCAGAGGACCGACCTAGAGACGGATAGGACCATCCTAGGGCGGAGCGGGTCCAGAGTGACCCGACCACAGCAGCCAAAAAAGAGAACATGTCGGAAGCAAAGGACCGACCTGGAGCGGGATTTGTCCCCGCTGCAGGACGGAGCGGGCGCGGAGCCCTTCCCAGAGACCCGCGTCACCAAAAAGGGTGGAAGGGACGACAGTTCAAGGCATCGTAGAGCTCAAAGGAGGTGAAGACCGTGCCGCGGGGACCTCAATGTATGAGGGAGGCCAATTAAGGGGAAGACTGTGTCTCATTAACTCAAGGCCTAGGGTAGTGCCAACAAAAGAAGGGAGAGACAGCGCGGGAGCGAGCGTCAGACAAAAAAAGGGTGCCCCACAGAAGGTTTAGTAAAACCAAAGCGTCATACCCCTGCGAGCCTAAGGTGGTTTAGTAAAACCAGAGATCGGCAAATAAGCACAAAGCGTAAAAGAACCTACCAGGTAAACAAAACAAAGCCACCGCAAGTGAAAATGAAGATAAAACCAGGCAAAGGCCTAAAGAATAACACTCGCCGAAGGGCGACGCATGCGCAGAAGCGTGACCAACCAGTTTCGACGCCATACTCAAAGTAACACACCTAAGAGCCCATTTGAAGCGTGCCTACATCACAGATCATCTGTCGAATAACCTTAGGTACCATAAATAACGCCCACAACTCACCCAAAGGGTAGGCGACAGGAGTAGCAGCACAAAATTCGGGCGCAAAAAAACAGGGAGTGTGAAGCTTGAGTAGCTCAAAAAGGAATGCCCAATGAACCCTGTCGGGTAGTGGGGTGGATCCGTCAAGACGGCTGAAGGAGCCAGATAGGATGGCCTAAAATCCTGTAATTTTCTCTTCTTTCTCATCAATATTTTCTTATTTTCCTTTTCAAATAGTGGCCTCCAAAGTATGTACAACGTACCTAGTAGAGAGAGTAAGGTGCTACTCTAGATGTTATCGTTTTATCGCGCTAGTGATTTCGATAATTGCCCGCTCTAGAGCGGAGCAGAATTATACGATAAGTATATAGCTCTACGTTGGAACGTAGAGGCTACTACTAAATTAAGTATATTAAACCAATTACTCTTTTTATGCATACCCGTTTATGATTACACAAGCATTTCGCAGCCTAGTTTGATGTATTGAGACACAAACGACTTAGGCTCTTTTTGTTGATAGGAATACTGCATTGTCGTGGCGATTATTATTATTGTTGTAGCGTTTAGGATATTCTTGGCTCCGACTGCATTATATCTCCTGCCTTTTTGTGTGCATAGCCTGCACGAGCATTGTTCCGCTGCCTGCCTTTTTGGGTTCCATTTCCGATTCGAGCATCTTGATAGCATCTAACATTTAAAGAAGATTCCTTGTTGGTGTTGAAGGACTTTAGTGCACTTTCTTTCATGCAGGAGTGTCTGACATTTATTGATTACAGTAACGTAAGCTGTAACTTACCTTACCACCTTACTTTGCATACCATAACCAAGCACCTTCGGTTATAGGTAGTAATAGGCTGTTTTTACCTAACATTAAGCCTAGAGTAGACGTACATTTATTGAGAGTTTGATAACCTATTATTGCATATAGAACTCTGGAGAGTATTTGTGTTCTTTGTTCACTGGGAATATACATCAGAGGTTGGATCTAGCGCTTTCCGTTGTAGCATTTATGCCATTACTAGTCCAATGAATAAGAGCCCTGATATATTTAAACCTCAGTCGTAACAAATGGCGACCTTACCTAGGATTTGGTGGACCTACATTTATTAGCAGGAAACATTTGTTGTTTTGGGGAATATTTTGCGGGGATCAGCAACAATATTGTTTTTTTTTTGCAACATAGTATAGCCCTTGAGTATTTCCGAGAATTTTTGTGTGTATATTGAGGTATAAGAGTTTGGGGTGCTTCTTTTCTAAATATTGAGGTGGGAAATTTTTGTGAGCATCATGTCTTATACCGGATCAGAGGAGAATGGAGACACAGTACGTAATGTCGAAATTGAGGAACAGCAGTATGATGAAAGGGTTAATCAGGTGAACTGTGAGGAGGATGCTAGGATATTTTTGCAATGGCCTGTTACTGCCGAGCGGTTGGAGGGTATGGATCGGTACGGTCTTCAATGCCTGGCCACAGCTATCGGTCATGCGGGTACTAGAAGCATGACCAGGGATAACTTGATAACGTGTGTACTGGGCAGGGTGACTGGTGAGCGAGATGGGTTGAGTACTCAGAGCCCTTCGGCCATGCTTCCCCTACACTCGACTCCCAGCCATCCCAGTAGTTTGCCGACCCCGAGTACGTGTCCACAGTTGGGTGGTGACTCTCAGGGTGGGTTGCCCCTGGGGGGACCACCGGTAATTTCAAACATTGTAGCACCTTCACCTCCTCAAGGGTTATCTCCAGAATTATTGCTTCAGCTCGAATTAGCTAGGATCGAAGAGAGAAAGGCTATTAGGGTATCTGAGCTTCAGCTTCAGCAGCAAATAGAATTAGCCAAGATAGAAGAGAGAAAAACTATCAGTCAACAGCACATAGAGCTAGCAAAAATCCAAGCTGATTTAGAGTCGACTAGGTACTGTGCCGACATAGACGTAGAGAAGTCGCGAGTAGAGATGACGGGAGAGCGACTTGGGGCTGGTAACCGTGCTCATGATCAATCTCTCTCGCATTTATTGAAACTGGTTCCGGTGTTTGATGAGAGTGGGGTAACAGAATTTTTCGCACGCTTTGAGAAGAAGTGCCAGGAACACCAGTGGCCAGAGAATAAATGGGCAGCACTTGTATCCTCTAGATTAATAGGCAAGGATCTTAAAGTCTACGATGCGTTACCTTTGGAGTCATGTATTGTGTATGAGGATCTCAAGGAGGCTGTCCTGAGGGCTTACGAACTGCAACCAGAAACGTACCGTTTGAAGTTCCGGGGTGTAACTAAGGGAAGAGATAGCACCTTTTTGGAACACGCCCGGGACTTGTCCGATGCTATGGGGAACTGGCTCCGATCTGAGAAGGTAACAACGTTTGATGGAATTAAGCAGTTAATAATGTTGGAGCAGTTCTTTAACCCCTAAATGTCGGCGCGCAACATAAGTCGAGTATAATAAATCTGGACTATCTGGCGGAGCTCGACATAGGTCGTGTGGCAATTTCAGCACGTAATGTTGCTGAGAGAGAGAGACAAGTGGTGGCAGGAGAGTAGCGAGCGTATGACTGCTCCAGACCACCGCGGCGAACCTACTGACACGAATCCCACCTCCTCTCTCCCTCTCTCACTCGCTACATACTGAATTGTATGGGGAAAGTACCGAATTACATGCTTTTTGCACTCGTGTTGCGCGGTTGTTGCAAGAAAACTAGCCGTCATAAAAGGATCGTTATGGTGTCATTGGAAAGCTCTGTGTATGCCCTTTCAGGGATAGATACTTGTTTTACGCTCTGGGTCTTATTTAGGCATGAAAATGATCACGTAAACAGCCCTATTTTGGCTAAAAACACCCCGCTTGTGGCTACATATTTTATACCGCCTAGGCCGCTCTTTAGGTGTTAAGAGCACGGGCGGTGAATTAACTTTGAACTTAACCCGTGGAGCCCCGGCTAGTTTTGTAATGTTTGTTCACCAGAACCCGGTCGGTTTTCAATAAATGGTTTTATTCCAGAAACAATAGCGAATGGGTTAGGAATGAAGGAAAAAACACGAAAAACTGCTCAAAAAGCTAAAAGAATGGTCCTACAGAGCCCCCGAAAACGTATTTTACAAGAGTAAAAAATTGAAGGCAATTACCCCAAAAAACCAGGTTATAACGCGCTCACGCGCACGCACGTGGACTTTGAGAGTTTTCAACCATCAGCACGGTTGCGTGGGATACGTACACAGTTCCCATACAAATCTGAGCCCTCTTGAGTGGCTACACCTGAGGTTACGGTCGGCGCAATTAGGGTGACGCGTCAGACGCGTCGCTGGGGCTGTGCGCTACATACATCGCCGACACGTCAGACGCGTCGCTGGGGCTGTACGGGTTAAAGGAGAAAAACCCAAGAACTCTAGTCGAAGCAGCAGAAATGGCTGATCGACGGCTGTCGTTGATTCGGGGTTGCGGGTCCTCACAGAAGTACGATGCAAGTGCTAGGGACCGTTATCCTCCCCCTCCCCGTAGCAATGACACATTTAAACAAAAGAGCAATTAAACTAAAACTGAAGCCAAACCTAACACCACGCCGTATGAGAAAAGTCAGGGGCCTTTTACATCACAGTATAGGCCGAAACCGAAATGTATGTGTTTTATGTGCCACCAGGAGGGTCATAAGGCAAATGAGTGCCCTAGTCGACCTCCTCCGGCAGCCGTGTCTTTTGCTCACGGCATTGGAGTGTTCAAGAGGACATCGGAGTTTGTTCGAGGTAATTCTTCCGAGGTAAATACACTGCCAGTGCAGATGGATCCGGAAGGCTTATTCCCTGTCTGTGATGCCTTTAGTGACCACAGGGGACTCGGTTGTGTGGAGTTGGGGGGGTAGAAGACATGAGGTGAGAATTTTGCGTGACACTGGGGCATCGCAAACATTGTTGAGGAATTTCACTGGTAAACCTGTAAATACGGCGCGGGTGGTTGTGGTTCAGGGAGTTAATGCAACAAGGTCATACCCGCTTGTAAGAATGAAGATGGAAGTTGATGGTGTGACTCGTGACCTGGATGTAGGAATTGTGGAGAAGTTACCTGTTGGGGACGTCGACCTCCTTTTCGGCAACGACTTTGCGGGGCCTACTTTTGAGGCTACACCCTTAGTCGTTGCCGAGAATCCGGCCAACGTGAGTAGGGAGGAGCAGGAGTGGGTTGAGAAGTGTCCGGTGCAACCTATGGCGTGTGTTGTCACTAGATCTCTTGCATCCAGGGAGTCACATTCTGGTCAACAGTCTTTAGACAAGCGGAGGAAAGGTACCGAGAAGGGGTTGGAAGTTGATGCGGTTGAAAGTTTAGTATCAACGGACATTCTCGGGGACTCATTATTAGGACCGATTTTCGCGTCTGGAGAAGACCCATTAACTGTTACTGAGAAGGCAGAGGATGGGCTTAAAAAGACGAAGAGACAGCAACGATACACAGAGAGAGAGCAACGGGAGGCTAAATTCAATGTAGGAGGGGGGCATGAGTTGTTTCGCAAACACTTAGATAAGCTTGCTCCTTCGGACATTCGTAAATTACACTTAGAAGACCCGGAGGTTCTTGAATGTGGTACCGGTGCTGTCGAGTTGAAGGAGGACAGTGATGCACAGTCGGGAGATTTTTACATGTATCCCCTGACCATCATGGAGGTAGCAACAAGGTACCGTGACGCGTACCCTATGAGAAATGGGTCAGCGAAGACGGTGGTCCGAAGCTTGCTAGTGTATTTTTCCCGGTATGGTTACCCGCAGGTAATTCAGTCAGACCAAGGATCCAGCTTCACTTCTAGCCTCTTTGTTCAAGCAATGCCGCAGCATGGGATTGTTACGGTTGTGTCATCTGTGTATCATCCGGAGAGCCAGGGTGTGTTAGAGCGATGGCACTCAGCCTTGGAATCTGTGCTTCGTTGTTGTTGCTTTGAGAGTGGGAATGGTTGGGATCTTGGCCTGCCATGTGTTTTGTTTGCTGCACGGGAGGTGCCTGGGGAAAGTTTGGGATTCAGCCCTAATGAGCTCGTCTTTGGACACCGTGTCAGAGGGCTCTCCATATGGTTGAGGGAATATGGGAGGGCGCAGAAAAACCTTGTTCTATGCTCAAGTATGTCCTCGACAGTCGAGAACAGATGTTGCGCAGTCTGGAGTTGGCTGGCCGTAATTTGACTAGCTCTCAGGCCCTCATGAAGGACAGGTACGACCTCAAGGTTAAACTCAGGGAGTTTCACGTGGGTCAGGAGGTGTTGATTCTACTGCCCCTTGTAGGTCATCCCTTATCCGGGAAGTACACTGGTCCTTATAGGGTTGTTGAGAGGCTATCGGTCCTGGATTGCTTGGTGGCCGCTCCAGACAGACGTAAGCGCAATCAGTTATGTCACGTTAATCTCATGAAGGAGTATGGGAGGCACCCCCCTGAGCCTCTCACTGTGCCTGTGATTACGTTTAGCAGTCAAGGTGGAGAAGGAGAACGGGACAGTCAAGCTCAGGTGGAGGATAACTGGAAGGATAAGAAATTCAAATGGGCGCCTGAGTGTGAGAAGGCGTTTGGAGTAGTAAAACACCTGTTGTGCACTCACCCGATCCTCAGGGCCCCTGACTTTAGCCTACCTTTCCAACTAGCAACGGATGCTAGTGGTGTGGGGGCTGGTGCCATCCTTGTGGAAAAGGACGATGATGGGCTGGAGCATCCTGTTAGTTTCTGCTCGGAGAAGTTCAATTCAGCCCAGGGGAGCTGCTCTGTTGTCGAGAGGGAGCTGCTGGCAGTTGTGCTTGCACTGAGGCATTTCGAGGTCTATGTTCCAGCCTATGGTCCGGTCATTGTAGTTTACACAGATCATCACCCTCTCAAGTTCTTGGACCAGTTTCACAATCGGAATATGAGGCTGACCAGGTGGTCGCTAATGTTACGGGAGTATAGCCTGGACATACACCATATTGCCGGTTGTGACAACATGGTTGCAGATTGTCTTTCAAGGGTGTATGATCCTGGGTAGATTGACACACGGGTAGCCTCCTGCTTTAGTTTGAATAGTATTTTGCGCTTGGTGCTTGTTGGCTCGCGGTTGTAGCCCAGCGTATTGGGTCGTAAAGCAGGAGTTGAGCGTTTGGTATAGAAGAAAAAACTAGGCTTGCCCCTATAGTGCAGCCGAAATAAACAAATTAAAAACATAAAAATCAAATAAAAACTCTTTCTTTGATAGTTGAATTTTGTTCAGTATGTTATAGCAGTAATTCTGAGTTGCACTCCTCAGAATGCTGGGCTAGAGAAGCTCGCTCTTGAGGAGCATAACTACATATGATTTAACCTATTGTGTTGGGGAGGGTTATAATTTTGTAAAATGTTTTGTTGAGAACTGTGCCAGATATTTTACTGCTGATGGGTGATGGGAAGTAGAGATATAGCATGGGTTCTAACAATCAGATTTTTGTGAGCCTTGGGCCTCTGAGAAAAAATCTTGGGGGGGGGGGTGACATTAACCACTCCGTTAGAACCGCATGGCTTGTCCTACAGTGACTCGCTAGGATCGCCAGGGTGGTGGATGTGGCTACAGTTGATGTATCATTGTGTGCTTTATTTCATATGAAAGCTCGTATCATGGGCAGTCCAGAAAGGCTCTTTGTTTTCACCCATGTCAAGGCTTTATATATTTAATTGCAAAGTATATGTTTTATCATTAACCTGACAAGCGCGATATAGACATAGGGGCTAGGGTAGTTATTTGTGCATTTCAAGCCCTGGATTCTGACAGAATTTGTTATATTTACAATATAAACCATTATTTGTTTTCGGTATGCTTTTATTTTACATATATGATGTATATATGAACCTTCAAGAGTGCTAAAATAAGTGGGAAAAGCATTTGGGTGGTGAAAAACGAAGATATTGTCCACCCGGTCATAATCTCAGGCGAGAGAGAGAGACAGGCAGCCCTCCCCTCTCGCTGTCTGGGAGTCAACTGAGACGAGCGGAGCGGTGTGTGCCGGTGTCTGGGTGTTGCATAACGATCTTTTATGCAACCCACTTGTGCTACATTATCGGGGGAGAGAAAAATAACCGATAAATGATGATAATAAGAGGAAAAATAGGTGATAATTGAGGAGGGGAGGGATAAGGTGGGGAAGGAGGGGAGGGGGGTGGGTGAGATTTACATGGATGAGTACTGGAGGGGAATTATCTCACCTAGAGACAAATTCCTTTGTTTTGATAGGCCCTTTTTTTTTATGGTCCTGCTTCCGTGAGGCCTATCGCGTTCCCTATAGGAAGCCTTCCGTGAGGCCTATCGCGCTTGCCGGGTTAAGTAGTAATGATAGGAGTTGAGAGAGAGAGAGAGAGAGAGAGTAGTACAGAATGTTGGGAGGCGCGCAGTGTTTTGCTATACTCGATTACGTCATAGCTGGCTGGCCTCGGGGATTGGTTAGTGGGGGTTTTTACCATGCTTGGTGATGTCATGTTTAGCTAGCTTCTTTAGCATTGGCTAGAGGACTTGTTACCGCTTTCCCACGCAGTTCGAACTAGTGCTAGTATATATACTGCTCTCTGGCCACTCTCTCCCTCAGATCTGGTTTCTAGAACGCATCCCTCTTATCCCTTTGATACCTGTCACCCTCACTGCACCTGAGAATATTTTCCTCTGCCTTTCTCTCTCATTTTCCATATCTTTCACCACCTTTTATTAATATTATACCCCCTCTGGTTAACTCTGCATAATCAGCTTCATGCTGGCCAGTTGTATTGTGCGTTAAGGTCTGATATAACCCATGTATGTTAGTTGTTAACCCGGTGAGACCCAGCGTCGCACGTTTTGCGTCGGCAGTGTTTGATCACCAACTCCCAGCGACGCATCACGTGCGTCCGACATATAAAAAACACTTACGTGGCTCGTAAGGTAGGAAATGGCGGGAGAATAGGAGGGGGAGGTACCGTAGTGTGTGTGGGAGCCGGGCCAGTAGGTGTGAGCGGGCCGAGACAGCCGTGCGGCTGGTGGTGGTGGGCTTAGTGGGGATAGTTTACACCCTTAGTTCACCGCCACTTTGAACCTTCATTACTCCGGTCGTATGGGAGCTAGAGGCTTTATGATTTATGAGATTTATGAGAGACACTCCTTAGGATGTATGCCGTACAATGCCATACTCAGTTTTTACCCTAGTGCTCCCGGGCGGGTGGTCATGCGGGGGAGACAAACTATTGAAACCCCCCCGCCCCCCAAATGACCAAAATGAGTTTTTTTTATTTTTGTCTTCATTTCTCACCATTCTCTTCCATTTTGGCTCAACAAATTTGTTTGAGACTCCCCCAACCCCCCACCGGACCCCCCCCAAAAAAAAAATGTCCGAGGTGATTTTTTTTTTTTTTTTTTTTCATTTCTCATCCTTGTCTTCCATTTTAGCAAACAAAAAAAAGAAGTGAAAATGGCTTGGGACTGGGGTGAACAAAATATTATAACTAGCCGGGGCTCAACGGGTTAAGATAAGTTGATCACGAAGCATTGGTTGGCATTCATATTGTTCAGTACTGCTTCCTGTAATTATTAGTGTTCTGCTGGATTAGATAATGCTAGACTAGGAGTCTGATACTATAAGGTATTGTTTCCGATGAGTGCTGGCTTTTGTTAAAAGCTGCACGACATACCTGAGAACTGGAGTTGGTTGAGTAAATTCTAGTCTGTGTGCCATTGAGAGTAGAGCATGCACGAATGAGGGTTTTTTGCCTATACCATTCTGCACTATTCTAGGCTCGGTTGTTTTTCTTTGAGGTACGCCAGGAGAACGCTTAATAATTTGGTATTAAGGTTTCTCAAGAGAGCTACCTTTCCCTATAACGTAATATTTGACGCACAGACTTGAGATTTGCACTAGGCTATGCGGCATGCCATGCGCACCAGTATCTCGTATCACTGACTCTAGGCTAGACTTTATCAGTCATAGTAGACATTAAGTATATTATACCAATTACTCTTTTTATGCATACCCGTTTATGATTACACAAGCATTTCGCAGCCTAGTTTGATGTATTGAGACACAAACGACTTAGGCTCTTTTTGTTGATAGGAATACTGCATTGTCGTGACGATTATTATTATTGTTGTAGCGTTTAGGATATTCTTGGCTCCGACTGCATTATATCTCCTGCCTTTTTGTGTGCATAGCCTGCACGAGCATTGTTCCGCTGCCTGCCTTTTTGGGTTCCATTTCCGATTTGAGCATCTTGATAGCATCTAACATTTAAAGAAGATTCCTTTTTGGTGTTGAAGGACTTTAGTGCACTTTCTTTCATGCAGGAGTGTCTGACATTTATTGATTAAAGTAACGTAAGCTGTAACTTCCCTTACCACCTTACTTTGCATACCATAACCAAGCACCTTCGGTTATAGGTAGTAATAGGCTGTTTTTACCTAACATTAAGCCTAGAGTAGACGCACATTTATTGAGAGTTTGATAACCTATTATTGCATATAGAACTCTGGAGAGTATTTTTGTTCTTTGTTCACTGGGAATATACATCAGAGGTTGGATCTAGCGCTTTCCGTTGTAGCATTTATGCCATTACTAGTCCAATGAATAAGAGCCCTGATATATTTAAACCTCAGTCGTAACACCATCCACGCTTGGAGTTCATAAGGAGATGACGCATTTTTGTGGCCTTTTTTGGTACTCCCTAGACGCTCCTCTCGCTTTTTCGGCGCCGGACCATCTCGGCCGGTCCCGCAAATTTGCGGGAGCTCGATTCGGTCCTCTGGGACGTTTCGGCCCCCCGCAAATTTGCGGAGATCGTGGGGGGTCCTGCGGAGATGCAGGAGGGTTGTGTCGGTACGGTTATGCCTCCATCGGCCCGCAAATTTGCGGTATTAGTTGGCTTTCAATGTTGACCTTTTTTATGTCATCTTGTTGCCTGAAACTATCTTGGTGTGTGCACTTTTCTGGTGTTATAGGCCCTGCATGTAAGATGTTGAGTGGTGGTTAACACTTTCTCCATCTTTGCAGGTTCTGCTAGTGCTCTTCCACCTCGCCCGCCCTACTCACCTACCTATGTGCTCCCGGTTTAGGGTGAGTACAAATACCTGTTTGCATGTGTGTTCCTGTTTCCCCATGCTCCTTCCCTGGTTCTTCTTGGACATTCTCTCCACTTACTCCTTCGACGTGCTAATTTTGGTGTGTGTTCTTCCAGTGCAGGTAGGCTGCCTTGCTTTCGCCATGGCTGTAGCTCCCCGTGCTTGGAGAGCCACAAGTCCTGCTTGCGCCACTCGCACTGTGTGTCCTCTATGGCCTACCTCCCTGCTCTGTGTGGCCCGTGTCTGGCCCTGGTGGATGTGGTGCACCGTAGCCCTGGTTCCTCAGCGGCGGCAGTGGCCTCTGCTTCTCTTCAGTCGGTGAGGGCGATAGTCTCCCGCCACTTTTGGACTGTGGGCCACCGTTCCCCGGCCTTTGTTGCGGCCCGGATCCGCGTCGCCCTGGGTATCCCTGACCCGACTGAAGGCCATTCGCCTGGCCCTCTCCCTGCTCGGGCCCTCTCCCCTGGGTCCCGCAGCCGATCGTCACATCGTCGGGGGGATCCCCTGCTCCGTCCACGCTCTCGCTCGCCTCGTCGCCCGTCCTCTCCTGCCCCTCGTTGTCCTCCTGATCGCCTTGACGGCGCCCATCGCCCTCGTCATGGTTCTCGCCCTACGGCCGGGGTTAGCGGCTCTGCCCCTGTGCGCCCTCCCCTGGCTTCTCTGGGTCGGGGCTCTACTACCTTCCGCCCGCTTCCCCTGCTCTTCCTTTGTCCTCTACGCGCGCGGAGGTTCAGGCTGTAGCTGGCCCTCTGCTCCCTCCTTCTACACTGTCCAGGAGGCTCCGCCAGGATGTAGTTGCTTCTCCTCCTACTTCACCTGCTTCGGTGCCTATTCTTCCTTCACGGTCTCGTCCCACGGTGGCGGTCCCTCCCTCCTCTGCCACGGTGTCGGGCCGCCCTGTTATCTATGCCCCGGGGATCCTTACTCTGTTTCCCCCCGCGGCTGCTTCTGACCTCTTTTCACCCGGCCAGCCTTCCCACTCCCGTCGTCCTGCTCCTCCTCCTTCTTCTCTCCCTGACCTTCACTTACCGTCTCGCCACGGGGGTACCCCTCCTCTTGGCTCGGTGGGGTTTAGCGAGGTTTCGGGGTCCCCTTCTCAGGGGCTGACGTGTCGCTGGCGGAGGGGGATGGTGCTGTTTCCCCCTCGGGTGCTCGTGTTCAGGGACGAGTCCCTCAGCGGCGACACAACCGTGGTCGCTCGCCTTCCTTGGGCCGCGACTCTGCTGGGTCGTATCGTGGATCTCGCTCCCGCTCGCGCTCACCCCTGCGGGCCGACCATTCTTGGGGGGGGGGGGGGGTCGCCTCTCTCTGATCCATTGTCGTCTATGCAGGGGTGGCTTGTGTCACGCATCGACGGGCGCTTTGGAGTCGATGCAAGACTCCCTCTTATCGCGCTTCTTGGCAGTGACACACCCTCAGCGCCTCACCCTACCTACCCCTGCTACGGTCCCCCTCCCTTCAACAGGCCTACGCTCTGGTCAGACTTCAGCTGCCGGGACATCCTTCAGGATGTTCAGTCCCTGGCTGTGTTGCCGGGACTGTCCTCCTATGGGACCGGTTTGTGCGACGACGGTACGCCTGGCTTAGCCATCTTGCTCGATCACCCTCACCATCGCCGAGATGTGATGACAAGAGAGGGTCGCTCATGCGCACGTTTGACAGGGATATGCACATGACGGAACACGGGATGGGCCTTAAGCGGTAACTAAGGTAAACCCCTTTTTCTTCTCTTCTATGCTTTTTTCACCTTCGGTGGTAGTTTTGGTTAATGTACGTCTCCTAGAGCAAGATAAGGAGTGGCCCGTGTATGGACCTGGTGGATGTGGTGGACCATAGCCCTGGTTCCTCAGCGGCGGCAGTGGCCTCTGCTTCCCTTCAGTCAGTGTGGGCGGTAGTCTCCCACCACATTAGGACTGTGGGCCACCGTTCCCCGGCCTTTGTTGACGACCGGATCCGCGTCGCCCTGGGTATCCCTGACCCGTCTGAAGGCTGTTCACCTGGCCCTCTCCCTGCTCGGGCCCTCTTCCCTCGGTCCCGCGGCCGGTCGTCACATCGTCGGGTGGATCCCCAGCTCCGTCCACGCTCTCGCTCGCCTCGTCGCCCGTCCTTTACTGCCCCTCGTCATCCTCCTGATCGCCTTGACGACGCCCATCGCCCTCGTCATGGTTCTCGCCCTGAGGTCGGGGTTAGCGGCTCTGCCCCTGTGCGCCCTCCCCTGGCCTCTCCGGATAGGGGCTCTACTACCTTCCGCCCGCTTCCCCTGCACAAACGATGTCCTCTTCCTTTGTCCTCTACGCGCGCGGAGGTTCATGCCGTAGCTGGCCCTCTGCTCCCTCCTCCAACACTGTCCAGGAGGGTCCGCCAGGATGTAGTTGCTTCTCCTCCTACTTCACCGGCTTCTGTGCCTATTCTTCCTTCACGGTCTCGTCCCAAGGTGGAGGTCCCTCCGCCTCGGTGTCGGGCCGCCCTGTTCTCTCAGCCCCGGGGATCCTTGCTCTGTTTCCCCCCGCGGCTCCTTCTGACCTCCTTTCACCCGGCCAGCCTTCCCACTCCCGTCATCCTGCTCCTCCTCATTCTTCTATCCCTGACCTTCACTTACCATATCACCAGGGGGGTACCCCGCCTCTTGACTCTGTGGAGTATAGCGAGGTTTCGGGGTCCCCTTTCTCGGGAGCTGACGTGTCGCTGGAAGAGGGGGATGGTGATGTTTCCCCCTCGGGCGTTAGTGATCGGGGACGAGACCCTCAGAGGCGCCACGGCCATCGTCGCTCGCCTTCTTTGGGCCGCGACACTGCTGTTTCGTGTCGTGGGTTTCGCTCCCACTCACGCTCGCCCCTGCGGGCCGAACAATCTTCGGGGGGGTCGCCCCTCTCGGATCGATTTTCGGCTATGCAGGGGTGGGTTGTGTCACATATCGACGAGCGCTTGGAGGCGATGCAAGACTCCCTCTTATGGCGCTTCTTGGCGGTGACACAACCTCAGCGCCTCACCCAACCTACCCCTGCTACGGTCCCCCTCCCTTCTGCAGTGGACCACATTCCTTCTCGCCCAGCTTCTCCGCCTGCCCGGTCGTCGGCTAGTACTGCTCCTGCCCTAGCTCAGGAGGTTGCCCCTGCTGTCTCCCATGCGGGGGTTCTCCGTCTGCTAGGGCAGGGTCCGCGCTTGCCCCCCATCCAGAAGGCCAAGGTCCCGTCGCGGACCATGCCGCTCCTCTATGGCTCCTTGGTTGTTTGGAAGGGGGTGCAGGCCTCCCACCCGGAGCGTGCTACCAGCTTCCCGTCAGGTGAGAGGGCCCTCCCATCTGGCTGGTCGGTGCAAATTAAGGATAAGATGCAGTTCAGGGCGATCAGGGTGGATGGTCAGGTGGCCGACGTGGAGGTGCGGGCTTACCCGACGAGGACTGACCTTCAGTACTTTTCGGTTAAGCCCAAGCCCCCGTCTGCTCCTCGGACTAAGCTCTGGTCAGACTTCAGCTGCCAGGACATCCTTCAGGATGTTCAGTCCCTGGCTGTGTTGACGGGACTGTCCTCCTATGGGACGGGTTTGTGCGACGACGGAAAGCCTGGCTTAGCCGTCGTGCTCGATAACCCTCTCCCATTGGAGGCCTGGTTTGGTGAGGCCTTAGAATTTGCCAACCGTTCCGTCGACAGATCTACTTCAGTCCCTCCCCCGGAGACATCACTGCTTTTGCCTCCTCTTGTATTTGTCGGCGGATTGGACGGCAAGTTCTGGCCCTGGATAAGCGCGCCCAAACTTGAAATTTGTTCTATTGCTAACCCGTTCTTCTCTCACCCCGACAAGTCCTCTGTCGACAAGGATTTTACCTTGCGACAGAGGGTGGCGAACTTATTATCTTGTCTTTTAGGTTCCCTCCAGACGTCTGTTCACCACCTGTGGCTTATCGAGGCGACTGCACCGGGCGATCTTCGCGAGGGTTTGGACCACGTTCGGCGGATCCACCTTCAGCTCGCGGTGTCTTTGGTTCCCGAGATGAAGGCGGTTTTGTGCGAGGCAACTCGGCAACGCCAGACGGTAAGGTCCTCGTTCTGCCGGAAAGCCCCCTTGGATATTCGTCAGGGTTTGTTATACTCTGAGCTCTATACATCGGGGCTTTTTGCGCAGGATGCCTGGGAACGCTACGCTTCTCTGTCGGCGGACCCTGCTTACGACACGCAACGACACGCTGTGTCGCGAACAGGGTCTTCTCAGTCCCGTCCTTCTGACGGTCCTCTTCGGGGTGCTGCCGCCAGTGCTGCCGCCAGGAAAGGGCGCAGGAAAGGGAAGTTGCCGGCCAGAGCGTCGGTTCCGCCTCGCACTTCTGTTCTTGCTCCCTTTCATCCCCGCCGAGAAGAGGCTGGCCAGCCTTCCACTTCCGGCTGCACTTCGACGGGGTCAGACGCGCGACGGACAGGGGATGGGGTGACCCGCCCTTTTCGGTGAGGTGGGGGGGGTAGAGGAGGTAAACGTGGCGCTCATGACCGCAAGGACCGTACCGGGGGACCCTCCACGTCAAAAAATGTGTAGCTTCTCCGGGTCGGTCTCCTCCTTGTTCTCCTTCTCGCCTAGCCGAAAAGGTCGCTCACCTCATCTCGGGAGCTACCACAGGTTGTTTTCGCCCTTGCGCCCCTCGCTGGCCGCGAGGGACGTGGGGGCGGAAGATTGCACGAAGGGGTCTAACCTGGAGATGGAAGTCCAGACCCCCACTCAGCTCTTGTCAACGAAGCCGGCCCATCTCTTCGGAGGTGGCCGACGTGATTACTTCAATGCACGAGCAGGGAATCGTAAAGGAGGTGAAAGCCGGTCACCCGGTTTTCCTCTCCCGTGTATTTCTGGTACCGAAGAAGGACTGCGACGCGATGCGACCGGTGGTGGATCTGTTGGCCCTCAACGGGCACATCGTGAACACACGGTTTCGGATGCTGACGGTACACCAGGTACGACTGGCCCTGCGACCTCTGTCGTGGGTAGTGTCGCTGGACCTCAAGAATGCGTATTGGCACGTTCCTATCCATCCTCGTTTCCAGCGATTCTTGGCCGTTCAGACTTCCGATCGTGTGTTCATGTTTGACAGACTTACCTTCGGTTTCAACATCGCGATGCGGATCTTCTCAAAACTGGTGAAGCAGGCTCTGGATCCTCTCCTCAGGAGCGGGCTCCAGATCCTGTTTTACTTGGACGATTGGTTGATAGTTTCAGACACCCTAGAACAGTGCATACGCGACACCCTCACAGTAGTTCACCACATCACACAGTTAGGGTTCAAAATCAATATTCCCAAGTCACGCCTGACCCCATCGCGTGTCGTGACGTGGATAGGTCTCGAATGGGATTTGACCAGCGTTACAGTGACCCAGAGTCAGCCAAACGCGGTGAAACTTCGCAGGAAGGTCTTCGCCGTGTTGCACTCGGTCTCCCTCACGAGGAGGATCTGGGACTCGTTAGTGGGTTCGCTGAATTGAGCCGCTCTGACCATTCCTTTAGGGAGGCTCAGGCTACGCCGCCTAATACTCATGGGCAACAAGGTGTTTCCGTTGACCCCTATGGATCGGCTCATGCCGATCCCGCGTGCCATTCACAGACACTTAGGACACTGGGTTGCTCGGGGCATGCTCTCTGCGGCTGTGCCCTGGACCGCCCCCCCGCCGACGATCTTGGTAGACACATATGCGTCGAGCGAGGTAGGGTGGGGTTACCAATACAACCTGGGACATCAACGTCACGGCAGATGGGTGGGACACACACACCTACACATCAATGCCCTCGAACTGTTGGTTCCTTTGTTCTTCCTGAGAGACCACGCGCTGGCCCTTCGGGGAAAGTCGGTGGCCTTCAGGATGGACAATCAGACAGCAGTCCACTGTATCCAAAAGCAGGGGTCCTCCAGGTCATTGACTCTGTTGGGGATCTCAGAGAAGTTGTTCTTCCTCGCGAACCGACACAACATCTCCCAGCACGCCTCCTACCTGCCCGGGTCTGCCAACCTGTGGGCGGACGCCCTGTCGAGAGGACGGCGTTCTTGTAGAATGGGCAATGAAACAGACTGTGTTCGACGACCTCGCAGCTTCCTGGGGTGTTCCGGAGGTCGACTTGTTCGCATCGAAGGAGACGCGCAAGTTGCCTCAGTACCTATCCTTCCGGACTCGCACTCCGGAGGGGGGTCCGGACGCTTTCATGGAAGACTGGAACAGGTGGCAGTCGATATACATATTTCCGCCACCAGACGCACTGTTGATGTGCAAAGTGCTCGCGAGGCTGCGGCTGTACCGCGGCAGAGTCTGGCTAATAGCGCCTCTGTGGCCGGCCCTGGCTTGGTATACCCAGTTGAAGCGGTGGTGCCCGAGTCCGGTCCCTCTCCCTGTCTCAAACTTCCACTTGAGCCAGGTTTGAGACCTGCGGACCTCGTTGGCCTTCGCATCGTGGAGGTTCGTGAGGCACGGTGGCTCCCAGTCCACGGACGGGACCTGACTGACTTCCTGAAGCGTTCATAGACGTCTTCGACTTGGGGGACTTACAAGTCCCACTGGAGGTCTTTTACTAGGTGGATACAGGACACTCGCCAGACAGTTAGCTCTCCTTCCCTCATACTACACTACTTGTTTCACCTCTTCCGTACACGTCGCTTTCAAGTCAACACTATACGTAACCACTTGTCTGCCATCCGGGAGGTCTTTGAGTCCGTCACTGGGCTGGTCGTTCCGCCGAACGAGCTGGATTCCTTCATGAAGGCTGCCTTCTGGGAACGACCGCCTCCGCGCCAGATCCCTCCTCAGTGGGATCTGGGGCGAGCTCTGGACCTTCTGGCTTCACGCGCATATACACGGGCCACTACACCGGTTCAGTTGCTCGAGCGTACACTCTTCCTTGTCGCTCTGGCCACTGGGGATAGGGTGTCTGAACTAGCAGCCATATCACGGTCCCAGGAATGCATGCGATTCTCCCCGTCCTTGAATGTCGTCACATTAGCCCCCTCCCCTCATTTTGTTGCCAAGAATGAGAGAGACCCACGTTTTCAAGCCTTTCACCATCCAGGCTTTAAAGCGTGGGCATACTCACCATGTGTTGTGCCCAGTGCAAGCCTTGCACTCCTATGTTGAGTCTGTGGCGCCGACTTCGGGTACTGCTGTGTGGGTGTCTCCTCGGACTGGCGGGAGGCTCTCGAAGGTGCAGATGGGAGGGTCTTCAAGGTTTCTTTATTGATATTCCCTGGACCTCTTTCTTTTCTAATGATGCACACTCCACCTTGAGCCACATACAAGATTTTGTAAAAATTGGAATGGAAACTTTTATTCCTCATCAAAAGTACAGTAAAAGATCTAATTCACCTAAATGGTTTGACCATAATTGTGCTAGAGTAACTGAACAAAAAGCAATAGCCTACAATGCATACACAAGATCAAAAACACATTAAGCCTTTAATTACTTTAGAAACATCAGAAATCATGCCAAATCTGTATTAAACCTAACTAAATCAAACTTTCTCCACAAGCAGGCAAATAAACTTCTAAATAATCCAAATGATAACAAAATATTTTGGTCTACTCTTAATTCATTTAAATCCAACTTCACTACTGCTTCATCCATTCCACCATTAAAATCTCCGACTAGCAATCTTGTAAGTGACCCACGAGGTAAAGCTAACCTTCTTGCGGATTTTCTCCACCAACTCAACCTTAGATGAAATAAATCAAGATGTCCCTGTACTTAATTTTAATTCCTGAAATTCCCTCACTTAAGATCCACACCAGACATGTCAAAACTATTTGCAGAATCTCTCAGTAGATAAGGCTCCTGGTCCAGATGAAATTCCTCCAATAGTACTTAAGAATTGCTCCTTGGTGCTCGCTCCTGTATTGGCAAACATTTTCCGTCTGTGTACTCATACCTCATGCTTCCCAGTACCCTGGAAAGAAGCAAACATCCATCCAGTTCCTAAAAAAGGTGCCTCTTCAGATCCATCAAACTACAGACCAAAAGCTATAACTTCCACTCTTGGTAAAGCCTTTGAAATTATATTAAATAATCTCATAATTAAGCATCTTGAGAATAATCAATTAATCAGTGATAGGCAATATGGTTTTAGACGATGTCGATCAACTGCAGACATGCTTTGCCTTCTTACGCATGAAATCAACCAAGCTACAGACCAACATGGTGAAACACATACAATAGCACTGGATATATCAAAGGCATTTGATAGAGTCTGGCATCAATCCTTATTGTCGAAGAAGTCACACTACGGCCTTGCATCATTAGTTCCACTAATTTCTTCTTATCTTCATAACAGAAAAATATGTGTAATGGTAGATGGCCTTTATTCTCAATTTCACTCAATAAATGCTGGTGTTCCCCAGGGATCAGTTTTGGCCCCAATTCTGTTCCTCATTCATATCAATGATCTCATATCTTCCACTCATACCCAATACATTCCTATGCAGATGACTCAACACTCCACAGTTCCTTCACATTTACCAATTCTTTCACCCAACCCGATCTTATACATTCAAAAATAAACACTGCAATTTCTCTGAACCAGGACCTTTCTAGAATTAATGGATGGGGACAAAAGAATCTAGTTTCCTTTAATGCACAGAAAACCAAGTACATTCAATTTTCTAACCGACAGAATCTCACTGACTCCAATATATTTGTTAATGATGTAAATATTCCCACTTCCCCTAGTATTGACATTCTCGGTGTAACATTAACAACTAACTTGAGCTGGACACATTATGTTAGAAGCATTGCTAAGAATGCCTCTAAAAAACTGGGACTCCTGTACAGAGTTCGAGAATTCTTCACTGACGAGCAGTTGGCCGTGATATAAAGTCATGTGCGTTCTCAGATGGATTACTGTTCACCTCTGTGGGTGGAAGTGGAGTGGTTGCATTGAGGCAGTTGGACAAAATTCAAAATAAAGCTATTAGATTAATCAATAACCCTGCAATCACACAGGACCTTCCTACATTATCCATACGAAGAAACGTTGCATCCCTTGCATTATTCTACAGATATTTTCACAGCAATTGTTCCGAGGAACTTGCTTCAATTGTGCCGCCTCTCCACATCTTTCCCCGTAGAACTAGGGCAGCTGAGAGCGCCCATGAATTTACACTTTCTCCTCCACAATGCAGAACTTCTGCTTATCAGAATTAATTTATCCCCAGAGCTACTACTCTTTGGAATTCACTTCCCTCGAATTGCTTTCCACAAACTTACATTCTACAAATGTTTAAATCCAGTTGTTACAAACATTTTATGAATGGAGGATGCCTTTAGGCACATGGACCTTTTTGTTTTATCTGTGTTTTTCCTTCCTCCATTCATTGTCTCTTAAAAAAAAAAAAAAAAAAAAAAAAAAAAATAGGACGCCACATCTGTCGGGTCATTCGTGCCAGTAATCCTGATCGTAGGGGTTCTGCGCACGATGTGCGATCCTTTGCTGCCTCCTTACGGTTCCTGCAAAGTCGATCCTTACCTGACATCGCCTCGGCGGGTTTGTGGTCTTCTGTCAATACCTTCGTCTCCTCCTACCTCTCCATGTCCATTGTTAGACCCCCTCGGCCGGTGATAGATCTCGGGAGTCGTGTTTCCTAGAGCTCTGGCGAAGATACCTGGTCTTTCCCCCTTGTCACTCTTTCTTTTACTTTGTTTTATTTGGAAAAGTGGGGGGGGGGGGAGTACGGGTTTGCAACACTTGATTGCAAGTTTGGGATTATGTATTATGTATACAGTACATAAGTGTTTTTGCCAAATTGAAAATTGTGTTTTGTTATTGTGTTCAATGTTTTTGTTGGTTTTGGAAGAAAAGGGATTTTGGGTACAGTACTTTTTTGGTTTAAGACAAGTCTATGTTTTTGCATTACTATGAATGACGGGCACGTGTTAAAACTGTTCTTTTTAGCTACTCCCCAGTTTTTCACTATTTTATTAAACTCTCTTGTTTAAATTGTGTTTCTTTGTCATTCATAATTTTGTTTTTATGCATTGTTTTTTTTTGGTATGTTGGGCTTGGATGTCCTCCTCCTATTTGTTACGCAGCCTTGACGTTGGATTTGCCAAGACTACTAACAAATTGGGAGGTTTGACGTACCTCCCAACCTACCAAATAGGAAAACCTACTATTTGGTAGTAGTCTTGGAAAATCCAACGTACATAATACCCTCCCTCACGCCGGACCCCTGCCCATCCGCGTTCTTCTGCTGACGTGAGATGTGATAAAAAGAGAGGGTCGCTCATGCGCACGTTCGACAGGGATCTGCACATGACGGAACACGGGATGGGCCTTAAGCGGTAACTAAGGTAAACCCCTTTTTCTTCTCTTCTATGCTTTTTTCACCTTCGGTGGTAGTTTTGGTTAATGTAAACGTCTCCTAGAGCAAGATAAGGAGTAGACTCTAGACGTTTTCTTTTTAACCGCGGTTGGAATGACGACATAGCAGTCAAAATAGACAAGTCGTCATTGCAATTAGGTTAACCCTCCCGCATCTATAGGACGCGATCGAGTCAGAACGCCACCCCTCCAAGAGTGCTCGTATGACGAAATCGCGTCATAATGCCACCTGTAAGTTAGAAATATTCGCCAATAATAAGTTTATGACTCGATTTTACTCAATTTGGACTGGTAAGTTAGGCATCAGTAAGTTAAAAAAGGAAGTATCTAGCAACCCCATAGCGTCTCTCTCTGAGGAGCGCGGGCCTCTGTAAAGTCAGTAGTTTCCTGGCCCCCAGACTGTGAGGCAGGGTCCCGGCCCTTTAAATTCTGGGCTCCCTCCCTCTGGCCCACCATGCCTAGCTATAGGCAGGCAATTATGGATTATTTCATCTACCCAGTGAAAGTGTTTAGTGAATAATTCGAACTATATATGTATATAAGATGTTACTTGTGACTTTTGGTGACTGAGGGGAGTGAATCTTGGTTAACCCCTTGAGTATTGATGCAGTTTTGTCTAGGTATCATTGATGACTTTACACTATTTTTTGCTTGAAAGACAAATATATTTATCAATAAATACTGCCTACGAAATAAATACATTATAATCACGAAGATGTCACAGGAATGCTTACAGGAAGTATGGTAAGTACTCTATGGAATTTTAGTTATATTACAGTATATTATTATATATATATAAATATTATATATAGCCTATATACAGTATATAACAACCCCAAGGTCCCGAGCAAGCCCAAGGCCCATAATCGAGTATTTATATTATTATTATATTTTGTATTGTATTTAAATATTTATATATTTGATTTATTAGTTTTTATTTATTTTATTTTATTTATTTCATTTTATTTATGTTTATTTTATTTATTTTATCTATATATACCGTATATATTTGTTTTGTTATTCCTGTTCCCCTGGGTGTCTAGCAGATCAGCCCCAAGGTCCTGAGCAAGCCCAAGGCCCATAATCGAGTATTTATATTATTATTATATTTTGTATTTTATTTATTTATTTATATATACAGTATATATATATGAAATATATATATATATATATATATATATATATATATATATATATATATATATATGCCCAAGGCCCATAATGGAGTATTTATATTATTATTATATTTTTTATTTTATTGTTTTTATTTATTTTATTTATATATACAGTATAATATATAATATATATATATATATATATATATATATATTTTTTTTTTTTTTTTTTTTTTTTTTTCTATATTCCAACTACTCCCTCTCGGGCATAGGCTGAGAGCCTGTACATTCCACCGCTCAACACGGTGAAGCCTGTGAGGTCTTGTTCCAGTCTGGGGAGTGAGACATGTGAAGCAACCATCATGGCTCGAAGCAGCTCCATCTCTGAAGCGGCCGGTTGCTTCGCTCAAGTGCTTCACCGTCTCACCCTCCAGACTCAGACCCTCACTCTCAGAACGCCACCTATTGAGCAGTGAACTCACTAGGCATTGTCCCCCTGTAACATATTTTGAATATGGGAATATTCATACAGTGTTATTTAATCAGGGAACAATGAGGGTATTTTTTGGGCATTTCGGTGGGCTTTGTGGTAATGCACTGATACTAGGTACAGCACAAATTCAATCCCAATAATATCTTCCCATTGACATATCGGGATTTGAACCCGGGTCCATTGGATTACCAATCCAGTGGCATGACCACTCCACCACACCTCCCCTTACGTATATACGTATATACCCGGTATATATATATATTTTTTGTTTTCTTTATTTTTCCTGTTCCCCAGGCTGTCTAGTGGATCAGCCCCAAGGTCCCGAGCTAGCCCAAGGCCCATAATCGAGTATTTATATTATTATTATATTTTTTATTTTATTTATTTTATTTATTTTATTTATATATACAGTATATATATATATAATATATATATATATACCAGTATATATATATATACAGTATATATATTTACCCGGTATATATATATATATATATATTTTTTTTTTATTCCTGTTCCCCAGGGTGTCTAGCGGATCAGCCCCAAGGTCCCGAGCAAGCCCAAGGCCCATAATCGAGTATTTATATTATTATTTCATTTTTATTTTATTTATATATTTATTTGTTTGATTTGATTTATTTCATTTTATTTATATTTTTATTTCATTTATTTTATATATATATATATATATATATATATATATATATATATATATATATACCGTATATGTATATATATATACTGTATATATATATATATATATATTTATATATACAGTATATATATATATATATATATATATATATATATATATATATATATATTTATATAAATGTTGTACATTCTGGCAAAGATATACAACTGTATAAACATTCTCATATATTTACAAAACAATAACAATGCATGGAAACAATTGCGCATAGCTCGTGAACCAATAACGCTATATTATTTTTGTTTTCACCATTAGAAAGAGCATAATTTTCCGATGACGGTGATATAAACAGTTATATACGTATCCGAGCAAATAAACCAATGCCGAGGTGGGGAACAGCTCGGAACCCGGCTAGCATTGGCGGAAAAGAGACGGGTGAAGCGTAAATATTCGCATTTTGGCTCTTCATTTCAAATATTCATAGCGCAAAAAGTATTTGTCCTAGGAACTTCTAGTTTGTTTTATACTCATCAGCATTATTTGCCGTATTCATACAGGTTAAATTTAAAACCATACACTTCGTAGCAACGAAATAAATCGAAAATGTTGTAAACCATATCTATTTTTGTTTCCGGTCACTGCATGGAAACAATTGCGCATAGCTCGCGAACCAATTATGCTATATTATTTTTGTTTTCACCATTGGAAAGAGCACAATTTTTCGATTCTGGTGATATATACAGTTATATACGTATCCGAGCAAATAACGCAACCACGAGGTGGGGAACAGCTTGGAACCCGGCTAGCATCGCCGGAACAGAGATGGGTGAAGCATAAATATTCGCATTTTGGCTCTTCATTTCAAATATTCATAGCGCAAAAAGTATTTGTCCTAGGAAGTTCTAGTTTGTTTTATACTCATCAGTATTATTTGCCGTATTCATACAGCCTAAATTTAAAACAATACACTTCGTAGCAACGAAATAAATCGAAAATGTTATAAACCATATCAATCAAAATAAAAAAATAAAAAATTCGGTCACTGCTTGAGAACTATTGAAGATAAACAATTTCTGTTTTCAGATTTGGAAAGAGGAGAAAAAATACTATTATTTGAAAAAAAATATATATGGTCATCACTCACAATTTAGAGCTAGGACGGTGTGAAGACAATTGCATAGGAAATAATTGTATTTCGGACTCATTTACACTTTCATATTTCGATTAATTTACATTTTTTTTTTTTTTTTATCATGTACTATAAATATTCCTCTTTCCATTGACATATGATACATCACAATAAACAGCATTCTGGTGGATGAAAATACAGAAAAATACAAGGCTTCGAAAACTGGCCCAGCCTGATATTTCATGGCAAATTGGAGAATGTCTTACCATAAGTTAGATAATTAAGTTGCTGGATGAGGGAGGGTTAAACCAGGGGGGCTTCGCCCCTCGGACCCCCCCTCGTATTGATTCCTTAACCCTTCCTACCCGGTCCGCCTTACTGTAGGTAAGGACAGCACGAAAGAAGGGCCACTACCCGGTATGCCTTATCTAAGGCATGAGCTTAATAGCCTAATTAAGCTTGGTCCGAACGCCGTGCGTACGACGTATGTCAACAAACCCAAGCGTTCGTCACCGCACCTCCCAAAACAAGAAGGAGAAGACTCCTCAATGTTATTGTTCTGACGTCATGACGAAATTAGTGTCTAAAAAGCCCCCATATTGGCAACATCTCTGCAATATTGGCTCCACTGAAATCGTCATCACAACTGAACCAGTTGACTTACAGAGCTCTACTCAATGCCAAAATACAGATTGAAAACCGCACTACGATTATAGATGAGTGGGAAAGTTCTAGCAGTGAAAATAAACATAAATACGGTAGCCTAGGCCTAGACGTTTTTCAGCCATATCGCCCGGGTAGGGGCGACCGTCATTTGGTAAGACAGCCCACGGAGGAAGGGTTAAACTATATTTTTCTCTAATCCTTAATTACTACTGACATAAAAAAAATATCTTTTGGCACCCTGTCACTGACTGAACTGAACTGATAAAAGCTTTCCAGGATAGTAGGACTCCGACCTGTATTTGTAGGGAGGCTGGGAGGATAATAATACTAATCATTTGTAGTTCATAGATATAGCCTACAATATATTAAACTAGAATATACATTAAGGCGGCATGTAGTTTTCTACTGCTGGCCTGGTCACTAGGCCTAGGCGGCTAGGGTTGCGGGTATCTGTCCTCAACAACCTTTTAACCCTTAATTAGCGGCGAGCAACATAAGTCGAGTTAAATAAAGCTGGACTACGTGGCGGCGCTCGACATAGGTCGTGTGGCAATTTCAGCACGTAATGTTGCTGAGAGAGAGAGACAAGTGGTGGCAGGAGAGTAGCGAGCGTATGACTGCTCCAGACCACCGCGGCGAACCTACTGACACGAATCCCACCTCCTCCCTCCCTCTCTCACTCGCTATATACGGAATTGTATGGGGAAAGTGCCTAATTACATGCTTTTTGCACTCGCGTTGCACGGTTATTGCAAGAAAACTAGCCATCATAAAAGGATCGTTATGGTGTCATTCGAAAGCTCTGTTTATGCCCTTTCAGGGATAGATACTTGTTTTACGTTCTGGGTCTTATTTAGGCATGAAAATGATCACGTAAACAGCCCTATTTTGGCTAAAAACACCCCGCTGGGCGGTACATAAAATTATAAATAAACCGCATAGGCCGCTCGTAAGGTGTTAATGTAAAAAATAAAACAAAAATAAAAATTATTTTAAGTTCTTTAATTATATTTACAAACTCCCAAGTACCGGTACAATACAATCGGCAACGGAATGTAGGAAAAGCGTACTATAACGACCTAGGATTAGGCTATTTTTTTTTTTTTTTTTTTTTTAATTTTCAAAAATTTGTCTAGATAACCTTTTTTTTTTAACAGTATCTCATCCATTTTATGGCCTTGAAAAGTCGCTAAATGCCCTCTCTGACAACCTAAAATGTCAAAAATTTCCCTGGGGGGCATGCCCCAGGACCCCCCCATAAAACCAGGGGGGCTTCGCCCCCCGGACCCCCCTTCATATTGATTCCTTAAACTCTCTTTTTCTCTAATCATTAATTACTACTGACATAACAAAAAATATCTTTTTTCACCCTGTCACTGGCTGAACTGAACTGATAAAAGCTTTCCAGGACAGTAGGACTCCGACCTGTATTTGTAGGGAGGCTGGGAGGATAATAATACTAATCATTTGTAGTTCATAGATATAGCCTAAAGTATATTAAACTAGAATATACGTTAAGGCGGCATGTAGTTTTCTACTGCTGGGCTGGTTGCTAGGCCTAGGCGGCTAGGGTTGCGGGTTGCTATCCTCGACAACCTATTAATATAAAAAATAAAACAAAAATAAACATTATTTTAAGTTCTTCAATTATATTTACCAACTCCCAAGTACCGGTACAATACAATCAGCAACGGAATGTAGGAAAAGCATACTATAACGACCTAAGATTAGGCTTTTTTTTTTTTTTTTTTTTATTTTCCAAATTTGTTTTTATAACCTTATTTTTTTAACAGTATCTCAGCCATTTTATGGCCTTGAAAAGTCGCTAAATGCCCTCTCTGACAACCTAAAATGTCAAAAATTTCCCGGGGGGGCATGCCCCCAGACCCCCCTATAAAACCAGGGGGGCTTTGCCTCCCGGACCCCCCCTCGTATTGATTCCTTAAACTCTATTTTTCTCTAATCCTTAATTACTACTGACATAAAAAAAATCTCTTTTGGCACCCTGTCACTGACTGAACTGAACTGATAAAAGCTTTCCAGGATAGTAGGACTCCGACATGTATTTGTAGGGAGGCTGGGAGGATAATAATACTAATCATTTGTAGTTCATAGATATAGCCTACAGTATATTAAACTAGAATATACGTTAACCCTTATTTAGCGGGGTCGGACTTATGTCCGATACGAGAAAATTGGACTAAATGGCGGGGTCGGACTTAAGTCCGTGGGCGTATTCCCGCCCTAATTTAGGTGGAAAGCGAAACTTGGTGGTCAGGCGGTGTACTACAAGGGCCCACCCACACATCCCCACTGCGTGACCGTAACTAAGTGACCCTCAAGCAGCCATAATGGAAGGTCAAGATTAGCCCGTGTTCGATTCGGTGGCCGCCATCCCTAGTGCGTCGCGCCACCCTACTAACCACGCCCGGCTTACCACCCAGGAACTAGATATCATGCTGAACTCTTCAGAACTTTCTAATAAGCTGTTGGATGAAACCGTCGAAGGTCTGGTTGAGAGTTTTGGTAGTGTGGATGACTCGGAAGACGAAAATAACTCGATCATAGGCTTTCACCCTAAGCATAATTTGCGTGGGGTGGATGTTGTGGTTGATATTGGACAGACCCTTGAGCAAATTGGAGACGTTCCTGACGAAGAACATACTGGTGTGGGTGTTGGTAAGTACAATTTATATTTTATAATTGCTTGAAAATGTGATTGCAAGCATTTTATCACCTTACGAGCGGCTGGTGGAGTATATTTCACTGTGCCGCCCAGCGGGGTTTTTTTTTTTACCCTAAATGGGGTTGTTCCGTGCTCTTTTTCATGGATAAACAAGACCCAGAGCGTAATACAAGTATGTATCCTGAAAGTGCGTAAATTGAGCTTTCCAATGACACCCGAACCATCCTTTTACGATCACTGGTTGTCTTTCAACGATCGTAAAACACGAGTGCAAAAACCCTAAACTACGGTAATTTCCTTATATAATTCCCTGTGTGGCGAGCGGTCTTGAGGTTATTTATGCTCCTAATCACCGCTCCGCTCTCTCTCAGAGCACATTACGTCCTCAAAATTGCACTCTACAAGAAATTTCCTTTGCTTTTTATAGCGTATTATTTGCAGGCGTTCGGTAAATTTCTTATGGTAATACAAACAACGAAAGATTGAATATTTGTGCTTGGCATTATATGATTGTGGGGAACAGATGTAGGCCTACCGTATATATTATGTTTTCATATATTATATGATACATGTGTAACATTTTTATATTATCACGACTCTCTCTCTCTGTCTCACTCTCTTTGTTTGTACTCCTTTGTACTCTCTTTGTCTGATGTAGGCCAGGGCACGCCCCTAACTAATCTCTTCCCTCCCAGGGGAAATCACACCTAGCAGATGTTTTTGACCTCCCCTCTCTCTCTGTCTGTCTCTTCCTCTCTGGGTCTGCATGTGACATTGAAATTGCTTGAGTTTGATTGCAAGCATTTTATAGCGTATTATTTGCAGGCGTTCGGTAAATTTATCACGATAACAAGGGTGTACAGTACATTTCTCACGATAATACAAGCAACAACGAAGCTTGGCGAAGATTGTGGTCTACAATATACCTTTTTATAATTGCATGTGACCTTGTAATTGCTTGAAAGTTTGATTGCAAGCATGTTATAGCGTATTATTTTCAGGCGTTCAATAAATTTTATAAATATATAAAAATAAGTCCTGTGGGACTATGAAATAGCTATTATTGGACAAGGAAAATATTTTGTTCATCCCTCCACTGGAACATCAACAACAATGTCAACAACGTATCGCCGTCGGCAATCATAAGATTCAGAGTCGAAAAGATTCCAGGACGAGCTCAATAGAAAATGAATGAATGAAATGAATGAGTGTGCAGTACTGCCAATCTGGAGCAGGACTAGCGCCCGCTCCAGAGCGGAACAATCGTAGAGGAGAACCAGGTGAAAACAGGAGGGCTAGGGCAGCAGGAGGGAAGGCCTAGGACCGACCAGGAGCGGGACTGATGTCCGCTCCAGAGCGGAACAAGCATAGAGTAGAACCAGGTGAAAACAGGAGGGCTAGGGCAGCAGGAGGGAAGGCCTAGGACCGACCAGGAGCGGGACTGGCGTCCGCTCCAGAGCGGAACAGGTGGAGGAGAGACCCAGTGGAGAAGCCAAAGTGAAGAAGGAGCCCAAGGGGGCCCTGTCCAGAGCGGAATAGAAATCGCTGCAGAGCGGAGATGCTTGCACCAGAGCGGAGACGTCCGCTCCAGAGCGGATTTGTCCGCCCTCGAGCGGAAAGGGAGATGGAGGTAAATACCAACCAAAAGGCTCAACCCAAGTGCACAGCAGGACAGCTGGCAGGGGAGCTTGCATGAGCAAAAATAAAACAGTGCGATGCAGAGGACCGACCTAGAGACGGATAGTACCATCCTAGGGCGGACCGGGTCCAGAGTGACCCGACCACAGCAGCCAAAAAAGAGAACATGTCGGAAGCAAAGGACCGACCTGGAGCGGGATTTGTCCACGCTGCAGGGCGGAGCGGGCGCGAAGCCCTTCCCAGAGACCCGCGTCACCAAAAAGGGTGAAAGGGACGACAATCCAAGGCATCGTAGAGCTCGAAGGAGGTGAAGACCGTGCCGCGGGAACCTCAATGTATGAGGGAGTTCAATTAAGGGGAAGACTGTGTCTCATGAACTCAAGGCCTAAGGGAGCGCAAACAAAATAAGGGAGAGACAGCGCGGGAGCGAGCGGCAGATGAAAAAAGGGTGCCCCACAGAAGGTTTAGTAAAACCAAAGCGTCATACCCCTGCTAGCCTAAAGTGGTTTAGTAAAACCATAGAACGGCAAGCAAGAGCGACGAGGCAACATGGACGGTCTACCAAAAATCCCTGCTCCCCCTTCCAAAAAGTTAGGCTAGGAACATGAGGCCTAGCCCTGGCGCCCCCCTCCAACTAAAAGTTAGGCTATTAACAGGGGGCCTAGCCTTGGTTGAGTGGCAGATAAAAACAAAAACACAGGGCACACTCCAATGCGAAACATTCATGTGAAGGTAAGCAAAACATAAGGCCAAAAAAACCTGTCAAGGCAAGGGGGGCTATGCCCCCTTCATCACAAACGAAAGCGCACAAGTTAGCCTAACTTTTCGCAAAAACCACGCAATGAAAGCAGAAAATAAGCACAAAGCGTAAGAGAACCTACCAGGTAAACAAAACTAAGCCACCACAAGTGAAAATTATGATAAAAACAGGCAAAGGCCTAAAGAAGAACACTCGCCGAAGGGCGACGCATGCGCAGAAGCGTGACCAACCAGTTTCGACGCCATACTCAAAGTAACACACCTAAGAGCCCATTTGAAGCATGCCTACATCACAGATCATCTGTCTAATAACCTTAGGTACCATAAATAAGGCCCACAACTCACCCAAAGGGTAGGCGACAGGAGTGGAAGCACAAAAATCGGGCGCATAGAAAACAGCGAGTGTGAAGGCTTGAATGCCCAATGAACCCTGTCGGGTAGTGGGGTTGATCCGTGAAGACGGCTGAAGGAGCCAGATAGGATGGCCTAAAATCCTGTAATTTTCTCTTCTTTCTCATCAATATTTTCTTATTTTCCTTTTCAAATAGTGGCCTCCAAAGTATGTACAACGTACCTAGTAGAGAGAGTAAGGTGCTACTCTAGATGTTATCGTTTTATCGCGCTAGTGATTTCGATAATTGCCCGCTCTAGAGCGGAGCAGAATTATACGATAAGTATATAGCTCTACGTTGGAACGTAGAGGCTACTACTAAATTATACGTTAAGGCGGCATGTAGTTTTCTACTGCTGGGCTGGTCGCTAGGCCTAGGCGACTAGGGTTGCGGGTTGCTGTCCTCGACAACCTATTAACCCGTACAGCCCCACCGACGCGTCTGACGCATCGGCGATGTATGTAACGCACAGCCCCAGAGACGCGTCTGGCGCATATATGACATATATGACGCGATCGCGTCATATGGCAGAGTGAACCAAAAACACATATGACGCGATCGCGTCATATGGACTTATTATATTGCCAGAAAATAAGTTTATGACGCAATTGAACCGGTCATTTGGCTGGTAAGTCCGATAAGTTAGATGTACATGTGGAAACATCTAGCAACCCCCTAGCGTCCCTGTGAGGGCCCCGCGGTGGTAGAGAGAGTCAGTTTCTTCCCAGCAGTCAGCCTAGTAGGTGGGTGTGTGCGGCCCTTTAAACCAAGGGGCCTCCATTTTGCCCAGCCTGGCTGGTATTACCGACCTAATATAACCCAAACGAAGTGCTATATCGTTGGGTTATCGATGGATTATTGTGTTATTCTTATTTAGGGTATAATAACCATGTTAGTGATGTGTTTTGCTAGTCTGGTGTACGTGACCAAGGTGGGCTCCACGAGGGGCCATGGTTTCGCTTGTTTGTGGATCACTTTCATACCATATCGAGTCAATTATATTGCTATTTATCACTTGAAGTAGTGTATCTTACTTGTATAAGTGTTTCTTAGTGAAAAAACTTTTATTACTGGTCGAGCATTCTCTGGTGTAGGCTACGTGACCAAGGTGGTGGAGCCCACGAGGGGCCATGCTTTTTGCCAAACGTTTTGCTTGTTTGTGGAACACTTTCATATAAATATCAGTCAATTATATTGCTATTTATCCATTCAAGTAGTGTATCTTACCTTGTATTAGTGTTTCTTAGTGAAAAAACTTTCATTACTGGTCGAGC